>JARLTB010000398.1:0-263111 GCA_030141615.1 Unio pictorum
GACGTACTATCCAATGGTGCGCATCCAATAAACCAAGTATTAACCAAATCCAAGCGGGGTAAAGGGTTTCAACAGCTTGTATCTAAGCCCAACTGATCCATAACATGAAAAAGCAAAAAGTCCCTTTTTCATCAAAAGTCATGCTGAAAAAAATGGTGGGAACCGGTTTTAAAGTATGGTGACGTACTATCCAATGGTGCGCATCCAATAAACCAAGTATTAACCAAATCCAAGCGGGGTAAAGGGTTTCAACAGCTTTTATCTATGCCCAACTGATCCATAACATGAAAAAGCACAAAGTCCGTTTTTCATCAAAAAATCAAGCTGAAAAAAAATGGTGGGAACCGGTTTTAAAGTATGGTGACGTACTATCCAATGGTGCGCATCCAATAAACCAAGTATTAACCAAATCCAAGCGGGGTAAAGGGTTTCAACAGCTTGTATCTAAGCCCAACTGATCCATAACATGAAAAAGCAAAAAGTCCCTTTTTCATCAAAAGTCATGCTGAAAAAAATGGTGGGAACCGGTTTTAAAGTATGGTGACGTACTATCCAATGGTGCGCATCCAATAAACCAAGTATTAACCAAATCCAAGCGGGGTAAAGGGTTTCAACAGCTTTTATCTATGCCCAACTGATCCATAACATGAAAAAGCAAAAAGTCCGTTTTTCATCAAAAAATCAAGCTGAAAAAAAATGGTGGGAACCGGTTTTAAAGTATGGTGACGTACTATCCAATGGTGCGCATCCAATAAACCAAGTATTAACCAAATCCAAGCGGGGTAAAGGGTTTCAACAGCTTGTATCTAAGCCCAACTGATCCATAACATGAAAAAGCAAAAAGTCCCTTTTTCATCAAAAGTCATGCTGAAAAAAATGGTGGGAACCGGTTTTAAAGTATGGTGACGTACTATCCAATGGTGCGCATCCAATAAACCAAGTATTAACCAAATCCAAGCGGGGTAAAGGGTTTCAACAGCTTTTATCTATGCCCAACTGATCCATAACATGAAAAAGCAAAAAGTCCGTTTTTCATCAAAAAATCAAGCTGAAAAAAAATGGTGGGAACCGGTTTTAAAGTATGGTGACGTACTATCCAATGGTGCGCATCCAATAAACCAAGTATTAACCAAATCCAAGCGGGGTAAAGGGTTTCAACAGCTTGTATCTAAGCCCAACTGATCCATAACATGAAAAAGCAAAAAGTCCCTTTTTCATCAAAAGTCATGCTGAAAAAAATGGTGGGAACCGGTTTTAAAGTATGGTGACGTACTATCCAATGGTGCGCATCCAATAAACCAAGTATTAACCAAATCCAAGCGGGGTAAAGGGTTTCAACAGCTTTTATCTATGCCCAACTGATCCATAACATGAAAAAGCAAAAAGTCCGTTTTTCATCAAAAAATCAAGCTGAAAAAAAATGGTGGGAACCGGTTTTAAAGTATGGTGACGTACTATCCAATGGTGCGCATCCAATAAACCAAGTATTAACCAAATCCAAGCGGGGTAAAGGGTTTCAACAGCTTGTATCTAAGCCCAACTGATCCATAACATGAAAAAGCAAAAAGTCCCTTTTTCATCAAAAGTCATGCTGAAAAAAATGGTGGGAACCGGTTTTAAAGTATGGTGACGTACTATCCAATGGTGCGCATCCAATAAACCAAGTATTAACCAAATCCAAGCGGGGTAAAGGGTTTCAACAGCTTTTATCTATGCCCAACTGATCCATAACATGAAAAAGCAAAAAGTCCGTTTTTCATCAAAAAATCAAGCTGAAAAAAAATGGTGGGAACCGGTTTTAAAGTATGGTGACGTACTATCCAATGGTGCGCATCCAATAAACCAAGTATTAACCAAATCCAAGCGGGGTAAAGGGTTTCAACAGCTTGTATCTAAGCCCAACTGATCCATAACATGAAAAAGCAAAAAGTCCCTTTTTCATCAAAAGTCATGCTGAAAAAAATGGTGGGAACCGGTTTTAAAGTATGGTGACGTACTATCCAATGGTGCGCATCCAATAAACCAAGTATTAACCAAATCCAAGCGGGGTAAAGGGTTTCAACAGCTTTTATCTATGCCCAACTGATCCATAACATGAAAAAGCAAAAAGTCCGTTTTTCATCAAAAAATCAAGCTGAAAAAAAATGGTGGGAACCGGTTTTAAAGTATGGTGACGTACTATCCAATGGTGCGCATCCAATAAACCAAGTATTAACCAAATCCAAGCGGGGTAAAGGGTTTCAACAGCTTGTATCTAAGCCCAACTGATCCATAACATGAAAAAGCAAAAAGTCCCTTTTTCATCAAAAGTCATGCTGAAAAAAATGGTGGGAACCGGTTTTAAAGTATGGTGACGTACTATCCAATGGTGCGCATCCAATAAACCAAGTATTAACCAAATCCAAGCGGGGTAAAGGGTTTCAACAGCTTTTATCTATGCCCAACTGATCCATAACATGAAAAAGCAAAAAGTCCGTTTTTCATCAAAAAATCAAGCTGAAAAAAAATGGTGGGAACCGGTTTTAAAGTATGGTGACGTACTATCCAATGGTGCGCATCCAATAAACCAAGTATTAACCAAATCCAAGCGGGGTAAAGGGTTTCAACAGCTTGTATCTAAGCCCAACTGATCCATAACATGAAAAAGCAAAAAGTCCCTTTTTCATCAAAAGTCATGCTGAAAAAAATGGTGGGAACCGGTTTTAAAGTATGGTGACGTACTATCCAATGGTGCGCATCCAATAAACCAAGTATTAACCAAATCCAAGCGGGGTAAAGGGTTTCAACAGCTTTTATCTATGCCCAACTGATCCATAACATGAAAAAGCAAAAAGTCCGTTTTTCATCAAAAAATCAAGCTGAAAAAAAATGGTGGGAACCGGTTTTAAAGTATGGTGACGTACTATCCAATGGTGCGCATCCAATAAACCAAGTATTAACCAAATCCAAGCGGGGTAAAGGGTTTCAACAGCTTGTATCTAAGCCCAACTGATCCATAACATGAAAAAGCAAAAAGTCCCTTTTTCATCAAAAGTCATGCTGAAAAAAATGGTGGGAACCGGTTTTAAAGTATGGTGACGTACTATCCAATGGTGCGCATCCAATAAACCAAGTATTAACCAAATCCAAGCGGGGTAAAGGGTTTCAACAGCTTTTATCTATGCCCAACTGATCCATAACATGAAAAAGCAAAAAGTCCGTTTTTCATCAAAAAATCAAGCTGAAAAAAAATGGTGGGAACCGGTTTTAAAGTATGGTGACGTACTATCCAATGGTGCGCATCCAATAAACCAAGTATTAACCAAATCCAAGCGGGGTAAAGGGTTTCAACAGCTTGTATCTAAGCCCAACTGATCCATAACATGAAAAAGCAAAAAGTCCCTTTTTCATCAAAAGTCATGCTGAAAAAAATGGTGGGAACCGGTTTTAAAGTATGGTGACGTACTATCCAATGGTGCGCATCCAATAAACCAAGTATTAACCAAATCCAAGCGGGGTAAAGGGTTTCAACAGCTTTTATCTATGCCCAACTGATCCATAACATGAAAAAGCAAAAAGTCCGTTTTTCATCAAAAAATCAAGCTGAAAAAAAATGGTGGGAACCGGTTTTAAAGTATGGTGACGTACTATCCAATGGTGCGCATCCAATAAACCAAGTATTAACCAAATCCAAGCGGGGTAAAGGGTTTCAACAGCTTGTATCTAAGCCCAACTGATCCATAACATGAAAAAGCAAAAAGTCCCTTTTTCATCAAAAGTCATGCTGAAAAAAATGGTGGGAACCGGTTTTAAAGTATGGTGACGTACTATCCAATGGTGCGCATCCAATAAACCAAGTATTAACCAAATCCAAGCGGGGTAAAGGGTTTCAACAGCTTTTATCTATGCCCAACTGATCCATAACATGAAAAAGCAAAAAGTCCGTTTTTCATCAAAAAATCAAGCTGAAAAAAAATGGTGGGAACCGGTTTTAAAGTATGGTGACGTACTATCCAATGGTGCGCATCCAATAAACCAAGTATTAACCAAATCCAAGCGGGGTAAAGGGTTTCAACAGCTTGTATCTAAGCCCAACTGATCCATAACATGAAAAAGCAAAAAGTCCCTTTTTCATCAAAAGTCATGCTGAAAAAAATGGTGGGAACCGGTTTTAAAGTATGGTGACGTACTATCCAATGGTGCGCATCCAATAAACCAAGTATTAACCAAATCCAAGCGGGGTAAAGGGTTTCAACAGCTTTTATCTATGCCCAACTGATCCATAACATGAAAAAGCAAAAAGTCCGTTTTTCATCAAAAAATCAAGCTGAAAAAAAATGGTGGGAACCGGTTTTAAAGTATGGTGACGTACTATCCAATGGTGCGCATCCAATAAACCAAGTATTAACCAAATCCAAGCGGGGTAAAGGGTTTCAACAGCTTGTATCTAAGCCCAACTGATCCATAACATGAAAAAGCAAAAAGTCCCTTTTTCATCAAAAGTCATGCTGAAAAAAATGGTGGGAACCGGTTTTAAAGTATGGTGACGTACTATCCAATGGTGCGCATCCAATAAACCAAGTATTAACCAAATCCAAGCGGGGTAAAGGGTTTCAACAGCTTTTATCTATGCCCAACTGATCCATAACATGAAAAAGCAAAAAGTCCGTTTTTCATCAAAAAATCAAGCTGAAAAAAAATGGTGGGAACCGGTTTTAAAGTATGGTGACGTACTATCCAATGGTGCGCATCCAATAAACCAAGTATTAACCAAATCCAAGCGGGGTAAAGGGTTTCAACAGCTTGTATCTAAGCCCAACTGATCCATAACATGAAAAAGCAAAAAGTCCCTTTTTCATCAAAAGTCATGCTGAAAAAAATGGTGGGAACCGGTTTTAAAGTATGGTGACGTACTATCCAATGGTGCGCATCCAATAAACCAAGTATTAACCAAATCCAAGCGGGGTAAAGGGTTTCAACAGCTTTTATCTATGCCCAACTGATCCATAACATGAAAAAGCAAAAAGTCCGTTTTTCATCAAAAAATCAAGCTGAAAAAAAATGGTGGGAACCGGTTTTAAAGTATGGTGACGTACTATCCAATGGTGCGCATCCAATAAACCAAGTATTAACCAAATCCAAGCGGGGTAAAGGGTTTCAACAGCTTGTATCTAAGCCCAACTGATCCATAACATGAAAAAGCAAAAAGTCCCTTTTTCATCAAAAGTCATGCTGAAAAAAATGGTGGGAACCGGTTTTAAAGTATGGTGACGTACTATCCAATGGTGCGCATCCAATAAACCAAGTATTAACCAAATCCAAGCGGGGTAAAGGGTTTCAACAGCTTTTATCTATGCCCAACTGATCCATAACATGAAAAAGCAAAAAGTCCGTTTTTCATCAAAAAATCAAGCTGAAAAAAAATGGTGGGAACCGGTTTTAAAGTATGGTGACGTACTATCCAATGGTGCGCATCCAATAAACCAAGTATTAACCAAATCCAAGCGGGGTAAAGGGTTTCAACAGCTTGTATCTAAGCCCAACTGATCCATAACATGAAAAAGCAAAAAGTCCCTTTTTCATCAAAAGTCATGCTGAAAAAAATGGTGGGAACCGGTTTTAAAGTATGGTGACGTACTATCCAATGGTGCGCATCCAATAAACCAAGTATTAACCAAATCCAAGCGGGGTAAAGGGTTTCAACAGCTTTTATCTATGCCCAACTGATCCATAACATGAAAAAGCAAAAAGTCCGTTTTTCATCAAAAAATCAAGCTGAAAAAAAATGGTGGGAACCGGTTTTAAAGTATGGTGACGTACTATCCAATGGTGCGCATCCAATAAACCAAGTATTAACCAAATCCAAGCGGGGTAAAGGGTTTCAACAGCTTGTATCTAAGCCCAACTGATCCATAACATGAAAAAGCAAAAAGTCCCTTTTTCATCAAAAGTCATGCTGAAAAAAATGGTGGGAACCGGTTTTAAAGTATGGTGACGTACTATCCAATGGTGCGCATCCAATAAACCAAGTATTAACCAAATCCAAGCGGGGTAAAGGGTTTCAACAGCTTTTATCTATGCCCAACTGATCCATAACATGAAAAAGCAAAAAGTCCGTTTTTCATCAAAAAATCAAGCTGAAAAAAAATGGTGGGAACCGGTTTTAAAGTATGGTGACGTACTATCCAATGGTGCGCATCCAATAAACCAAGTATTAACCAAATCCAAGCGGGGTAAAGGGTTTCAACAGCTTGTATCTAAGCCCAACTGATCCATAACATGAAAAAGCAAAAAGTCCCTTTTTCATCAAAAGTCATGCTGAAAAAAATGGTGGGAACCGGTTTTAAAGTATGGTGACGTACTATCCAATGGTGCGCATCCAATAAACCAAGTATTAACCAAATCCAAGCGGGGTAAAGGGTTTCAACAGCTTTTATCTATGCCCAACTGATCCATAACATGAAAAAGCAAAAAGTCCGTTTTTCATCAAAAAATCAAGCTGAAAAAAAATGGTGGGAACCGGTTTTAAAGTATGGTGACGTACTATCCAATGGTGCGCATCCAATAAACCAAGTATTAACCAAATCCAAGCGGGGTAAAGGGTTTCAACAGCTTGTATCTAAGCCCAACTGATCCATAACATGAAAAAGCAAAAAGTCCCTTTTTCATCAAAAGTCATGCTGAAAAAAATGGTGGGAACCGGTTTTAAAGTATGGTGACGTACTATCCAATGGTGCGCATCCAATAAACCAAGTATTAACCAAATCCAAGCGGGGTAAAGGGTTTCAACAGCTTTTATCTATGCCCAACTGATCCATAACATGAAAAAGCAAAAAGTCCGTTTTTCATCAAAAAATCAAGCTGAAAAAAAATGGTGGGAACCGGTTTTAAAGTATGGTGACGTACTATCCAATGGTGCGCATCCAATAAACCAAGTATTAACCAAATCCAAGCGGGGTAAAGGGTTTCAACAGCTTGTATCTAAGCCCAACTGATCCATAACATGAAAAAGCAAAAAGTCCCTTTTTCATCAAAAGTCATGCTGAAAAAAATGGTGGGAACCGGTTTTAAAGTATGGTGACGTACTATCCAATGGTGCGCATCCAATAAACCAAGTATTAACCAAATCCAAGCGGGGTAAAGGGTTTCAACAGCTTTTATCTATGCCCAACTGATCCATAACATGAAAAAGCAAAAAGTCCGTTTTTCATCAAAAAATCAAGCTGAAAAAAAATGGTGGGAACCGGTTTTAAAGTATGGTGACGTACTATCCAATGGTGCGCATCCAATAAACCAAGTATTAACCAAATCCAAGCGGGGTAAAGGGTTTCAACAGCTTGTATCTAAGCCCAACTGATCCATAACATGAAAAAGCAAAAAGTCCCTTTTTCATCAAAAGTCATGCTGAAAAAAATGGTGGGAACCGGTTTTAAAGTATGGTGACGTACTATCCAATGGTGCGCATCCAATAAACCAAGTATTAACCAAATCCAAGCGGGGTAAAGGGTTTCAACAGCTTTTATCTATGCCCAACTGATCCATAACATGAAAAAGCAAAAAGTCCGTTTTTCATCAAAAAATCAAGCTGAAAAAAAATGGTGGGAACCGGTTTTAAAGTATGGTGACGTACTATCCAATGGTGCGCATCCAATAAACCAAGTATTAACCAAATCCAAGCGGGGTAAAGGGTTTCAACAGCTTGTATCTAAGCCCAACTGATCCATAACATGAAAAAGCAAAAAGTCCCTTTTTCATCAAAAGTCATGCTGAAAAAAATGGTGGGAACCGGTTTTAAAGTATGGTGACGTACTATCCAATGGTGCGCATCCAATAAACCAAGTATTAACCAAATCCAAGCGGGGTAAAGGGTTTCAACAGCTTTTATCTATGCCCAACTGATCCATAACATGAAAAAGCAAAAAGTCCGTTTTTCATCAAAAAATCAAGCTGAAAAAAAATGGTGGGAACCGGTTTTAAAGTATGGTGACGTACTATCCAATGGTGCGCATCCAATAAACCAAGTATTAACCAAATCCAAGCGGGGTAAAGGGTTTCAACAGCTTGTATCTAAGCCCAACTGATCCATAACATGAAAAAGCAAAAAGTCCCTTTTTCATCAAAAGTCATGCTGAAAAAAATGGTGGGAACCGGTTTTAAAGTATGGTGACGTACTATCCAATGGTGCGCATCCAATAAACCAAGTATTAACCAAATCCAAGCGGGGTAAAGGGTTTCAACAGCTTTTATCTATGCCCAACTGATCCATAACATGAAAAAGCAAAAAGTCCGTTTTTCATCAAAAAATCAAGCTGAAAAAAAATGGTGGGAACCGGTTTTAAAGTATGGTGACGTACTATCCAATGGTGCGCATCCAATAAACCAAGTATTAACCAAATCCAAGCGGGGTAAAGGGTTTCAACAGCTTGTATCTAAGCCCAACTGATCCATAACATGAAAAAGCAAAAAGTCCCTTTTTCATCAAAAGTCATGCTGAAAAAAATGGTGGGAACCGGTTTTAAAGTATGGTGACGTACTATCCAATGGTGCGCATCCAATAAACCAAGTATTAACCAAATCCAAGCGGGGTAAAGGGTTTCAACAGCTTTTATCTATGCCCAACTGATCCATAACATGAAAAAGCAAAAAGTCCGTTTTTCATCAAAAAATCAAGCTGAAAAAAAATGGTGGGAACCGGTTTTAAAGTATGGTGACGTACTATCCAATGGTGCGCATCCAATAAACCAAGTATTAACCAAATCCAAGCGGGGTAAAGGGTTTCAACAGCTTGTATCTAAGCCCAACTGATCCATAACATGAAAAAGCAAAAAGTCCCTTTTTCATCAAAAGTCATGCTGAAAAAAATGGTGGGAACCGGTTTTAAAGTATGGTGACGTACTATCCAATGGTGCGCATCCAATAAACCAAGTATTAACCAAATCCAAGCGGGGTAAAGGGTTTCAACAGCTTTTATCTATGCCCAACTGATCCATAACATGAAAAAGCAAAAAGTCCGTTTTTCATCAAAAAATCAAGCTGAAAAAAAATGGTGGGAACCGGTTTTAAAGTATGGTGACGTACTATCCAATGGTGCGCATCCAATAAACCAAGTATTAACCAAATCCAAGCGGGGTAAAGGGTTTCAACAGCTTGTATCTAAGCCCAACTGATCCATAACATGAAAAAGCAAAAAGTCCCTTTTTCATCAAAAGTCATGCTGAAAAAAATGGTGGGAACCGGTTTTAAAGTATGGTGACGTACTATCCAATGGTGCGCATCCAATAAACCAAGTATTAACCAAATCCAAGCGGGGTAAAGGGTTTCAACAGCTTTTATCTATGCCCAACTGATCCATAACATGAAAAAGCAAAAAGTCCGTTTTTCATCAAAAAATCAAGCTGAAAAAAAATGGTGGGAACCGGTTTTAAAGTATGGTGACGTACTATCCAATGGTGCGCATCCAATAAACCAAGTATTAACCAAATCCAAGCGGGGTAAAGGGTTTCAACAGCTTGTATCTAAGCCCAACTGATCCATAACATGAAAAAGCAAAAAGTCCCTTTTTCATCAAAAGTCATGCTGAAAAAAATGGTGGGAACCGGTTTTAAAGTATGGTGACGTACTATCCAATGGTGCGCATCCAATAAACCAAGTATTAACCAAATCCAAGCGGGGTAAAGGGTTTCAACAGCTTTTATCTATGCCCAACTGATCCATAACATGAAAAAGCAAAAAGTCCGTTTTTCATCAAAAAATCAAGCTGAAAAAAAATGGTGGGAACCGGTTTTAAAGTATGGTGACGTACTATCCAATGGTGCGCATCCAATAAACCAAGTATTAACCAAATCCAAGCGGGGTAAAGGGTTTCAACAGCTTGTATCTAAGCCCAACTGATCCATAACATGAAAAAGCAAAAAGTCCCTTTTTCATCAAAAGTCATGCTGAAAAAAATGGTGGGAACCGGTTTTAAAGTATGGTGACGTACTATCCAATGGTGCGCATCCAATAAACCAAGTATTAACCAAATCCAAGCGGGGTAAAGGGTTTCAACAGCTTTTATCTATGCCCAACTGATCCATAACATGAAAAAGCAAAAAGTCCGTTTTTCATCAAAAAATCAAGCTGAAAAAAAATGGTGGGAACCGGTTTTAAAGTATGGTGACGTACTATCCAATGGTGCGCATCCAATAAACCAAGTATTAACCAAATCCAAGCGGGGTAAAGGGTTTCAACAGCTTGTATCTAAGCCCAACTGATCCATAACATGAAAAAGCAAAAAGTCCCTTTTTCATCAAAAGTCATGCTGAAAAAAATGGTGGGAACCGGTTTTAAAGTATGGTGACGTACTATCCAATGGTGCGCATCCAATAAACCAAGTATTAACCAAATCCAAGCGGGGTAAAGGGTTTCAACAGCTTTTATCTATGCCCAACTGATCCATAACATGAAAAAGCAAAAAGTCCGTTTTTCATCAAAAAATCAAGCTGAAAAAAAATGGTGGGAACCGGTTTTAAAGTATGGTGACGTACTATCCAATGGTGCGCATCCAATAAACCAAGTATTAACCAAATCCAAGCGGGGTAAAGGGTTTCAACAGCTTGTATCTAAGCCCAACTGATCCATAACATGAAAAAGCAAAAAGTCCCTTTTTCATCAAAAGTCATGCTGAAAAAAATGGTGGGAACCGGTTTTAAAGTATGGTGACGTACTATCCAATGGTGCGCATCCAATAAACCAAGTATTAACCAAATCCAAGCGGGGTAAAGGGTTTCAACAGCTTTTATCTATGCCCAACTGATCCATAACATGAAAAAGCAAAAAGTCCGTTTTTCATCAAAAAATCAAGCTGAAAAAAAATGGTGGGAACCGGTTTTAAAGTATGGTGACGTACTATCCAATGGTGCGCATCCAATAAACCAAGTATTAACCAAATCCAAGCGGGGTAAAGGGTTTCAACAGCTTGTATCTAAGCCCAACTGATCCATAACATGAAAAAGCAAAAAGTCCCTTTTTCATCAAAAGTCATGCTGAAAAAAATGGTGGGAACCGGTTTTAAAGTATGGTGACGTACTATCCAATGGTGCGCATCCAATAAACCAAGTATTAACCAAATCCAAGCGGGGTAAAGGGTTTCAACAGCTTTTATCTATGCCCAACTGATCCATAACATGAAAAAGCAAAAAGTCCGTTTTTCATCAAAAAATCAAGCTGAAAAAAAATGGTGGGAACCGGTTTTAAAGTATGGTGACGTACTATCCAATGGTGCGCATCCAATAAACCAAGTATTAACCAAATCCAAGCGGGGTAAAGGGTTTCAACAGCTTGTATCTAAGCCCAACTGATCCATAACATGAAAAAGCAAAAAGTCCCTTTTTCATCAAAAGTCATGCTGAAAAAAATGGTGGGAACCGGTTTTAAAGTATGGTGACGTACTATCCAATGGTGCGCATCCAATAAACCAAGTATTAACCAAATCCAAGCGGGGTAAAGGGTTTCAACAGCTTTTATCTATGCCCAACTGATCCATAACATGAAAAAGCAAAAAGTCCGTTTTTCATCAAAAAATCAAGCTGAAAAAAAATGGTGGGAACCGGTTTTAAAGTATGGTGACGTACTATCCAATGGTGCGCATCCAATAAACCAAGTATTAACCAAATCCAAGCGGGGTAAAGGGTTTCAACAGCTTGTATCTAAGCCCAACTGATCCATAACATGAAAAAGCAAAAAGTCCCTTTTTCATCAAAAGTCATGCTGACAAAATGGTGGGAACCGGTTTTAAAGTATGGTGACGTACTATCCAATGGTGCGCATCCAATAAACCAAGTATTAACCAAATCCAAGCGGGGTAAAGGGTTTCAACAGCTTGTATCTAAGCCCAACTGATCCATAACATGAAAAAGCAAAAAGTCCCTTTTTCATCAAAAGTCATGCTGAAAAAAATGGTGGGAACCGGTTTTAAAGTATGGTGACGTACTATCCAATGGTGCGCATCCAATAAACCAAGTATTAACCAAATCCAAGCGGGGTAAAGGGTTTCAACAGCTTTTATCTATGCCCAACTGATCCATAACATGAAAAAGCAAAAAGTCCGTTTTTCATCAAAAAATCAAGCTGAAAAAAAATGGTGGGAACCGGTTTTAAAGTATGGTGACGTACTATCCAATGGTGCGCATCCAATAAACCAAGTATTAACCAAATCCAAGCGGGGTAAAGGGTTTCAACAGCTTGTATCTAAGCCCAACTGATCCATAACATGAAAAAGCAAAAAGTCCCTTTTTCATCAAAAGTCATGCTGAAAAAAATGGTGGGAACCGGTTTTAAAGTATGGTGACGTACTATCCAATGGTGCGCATCCAATAAACCAAGTATTAACCAAATCCAAGCGGGGTAAAGGGTTTCAACAGCTTTTATCTATGCCCAACTGATCCATAACATGAAAAAGCAAAAAGTCCGTTTTTCATCAAAAAATCAAGCTGAAAAAAAATGGTGGGAACCGGTTTTAAAGTATGGTGACGTACTATCCAATGGTGCGCATCCAATAAACCAAGTATTAACCAAATCCAAGCGGGGTAAAGGGTTTCAACAGCTTGTATCTAAGCCCAACTGATCCATAACATGAAAAAGCAAAAAGTCCCTTTTTCATCAAAAGTCATGCTGAAAAAAATGGTGGGAACCGGTTTTAAAGTATGGTGACGTACTATCCAATGGTGCGCATCCAATAAACCAAGTATTAACCAAATCCAAGCGGGGTAAAGGGTTTCAACAGCTTTTATCTATGCCCAACTGATCCATAACATGAAAAAGCAAAAAGTCCGTTTTTCATCAAAAATCAAGCTGAAAAAAAATGGTGGGAACCGGTTTTAAAGTATGGTGACGTACTATCCAATGGTGCGCATCCAATAAACCAAGTATTAACCAAATCCAAGCGGGGTAAAGGGTTTCAACAGCTTTTATCTATGCCCAACTGATCCATAACATGAAAAAGCAAAAAGTCCGTTTTTCATCAAAAAATCAAGCTGAAAAAAAATGGTGGGAACCGGTTTTAAAGTATGGTGACGTACTATCCAATGGTGCGCATCCAATAAACCAAGTATTAACCAAATCCAAGCGGGGTAAAGGGTTTCAACAGCTTGTATCTAAGCCCAACTGATCCATAACATGAAAAAGCAAAAAGTCCCTTTTTCATCAAAAGTCATGCTGAAAAAAATGGTGGGAACCGGTTTTAAAGTATGGTGACGTACTATCCAATGGTGCGCATCCAATAAACCAAGTATTAACCAAATCCAAGCGGGGTAAAGGGTTTCAACAGCTTTTATCTATGCCCAACTGATCCATAACATGAAAAAGCAAAAAGTCCGTTTTTCATCAAAAAATCAAGCTGAAAAAAAATGGTGGGAACCGGTTTTAAAGTATGGTGACGTACTATCCAATGGTGCGCATCCAATAAACCAAGTATTAACCAAATCCAAGCGGGGTAAAGGGTTTCAACAGCTTGTATCTAAGCAACTGATCCATAACATGAAAAAGCAAAAAGTCCCTTTTTCATCAAAAGTCATGCTGAAAAAAATGGTGGGAACCGGTTTTAAAGTATGGTGACGTACTATCCAATGGTGCGCATCCAATAAACCAAGTATTAACCAAATCCAAGCGGGGTAAAGGGTTTCAACAGCTTTTATCTATGCCCAACTGATCCATAACATGAAAAAGCAAAAAGTCCGTTTTTCATCAAAAAATCAAGCTGAAAAAAAATGGTGGGAACCGGTTTTAAAGTATGGTGACGTACTATCCAATGGTGCGCATCCAATAAACCAAGTATTAACCAAATCCAAGCGGGGTAAAGGGTTTCAACAGCTTGTATCTAAGCCCAACTGATCCATAACATGAAAAAGCAAAAAGTCCCTTTTTCATCAAAAGTCATGCTGAAAAAAATGGTGGGAACCGGTTTTAAAGTATGGTGACGTACTATCCAATGGTGCGCATCCAATAAACCAAGTATTAACCAAATCCAAGCGGGGTAAAGGGTTTCAACAGCTTTTATCTATGCCCAACTGATCCATAACATGAAAAAGCAAAAAGTCCGTTTTTCATCAAAAAATCAAGCTGAAAAAAAATGGTGGGAACCGGTTTTAAAGTATGGTGACGTACTATCCAATGGTGCGCATCCAATAAACCAAGTATTAACCAAATCCAAGCGGGGTAAAGGGTTTCAACAGCTTGTATCTAAGCCCAACTGATCCATAACATGAAAAAGCAAAAAGTCCCTTTTTCATCAAAAGTCATGCTGAAAAAAATGGTGGGAACCGGTTTTAAAGTATGGTGACGTACTATCCAATGGTGCGCATCCAATAAACCAAGTATTAACCAAATCCAAGCGGGGTAAAGGGTTTCAACAGCTTTTATCTATGCCCAACTGATCCATAACATGAAAAAGCAAAAAGTCCGTTTTTCATCAAAAAATCAAGCTGAAAAAAAATGGTGGGAACCGGTTTTAAAGTATGGTGACGTACTATCCAATGGTGCGCATCCAATAAACCAAGTATTAACCAAATCCAAGCGGGGTAAAGGGTTTCAACAGCTTGTATCTAAGCCCAACTGATCCATAACATGAAAAAGCAAAAAGTCCCTTTTTCATCAAAAGTCATGCTGAAAAAAATGGTGGGAACCGGTTTTAAAGTATGGTGACGTACTATCCAATGGTGCGCATCCAATAAACCAAGTATTAACCACATCCAAGCGGGGTAAAGGGTTTCAACAGCTTTTATCTATGCCCAACTGATCCATAACATGAAAAAGCAAAAAGTCCGTTTTTCATCAAAAAATCAAGCTGAAAAAAAATGGTGGGAACCGGTTTTAAAGTATGGTGACGTACTATCCAATGGTGCGCATCCAATAAACCAAGTATTAACCAAATCCAAGCGGGGTAAAGGGTTTCAACAGCTTGTATCTAAGCCCAACTGATCCATAACATGAAAAAGCAAAAAGTCCCTTTTTCATCAAAAGTCATGCTGAAAAAAATGGTGGGAACCGGTTTTAAAGTATGGTGACGTACTATCCAATGGTGCGCATCCAATAAACCAAGTATTAACCAAATCCAAGCGGGGTAAAGGGTTTCAACAGCTTTTATCTATGCCCAACTGATCCATAACATGAAAAAGCAAAAAGTCCGTTTTTCATCAAAAAATCAAGCTGAAAAAAAATGGTGGGAACCGGTTTTAAAGTATGGTGACGTACTATCCAATGGTGCGCATCCAATAAACCAAGTATTAACCAAATCCAAGCGGGGTAAAGGGTTTCAACAGCTTGTATCTAAGCCCAACTGATCCATAACATGAAAAAGCAAAAAGTCCCTTTTTCATCAAAAGTCATGCTGAAAAAAATGGTGGGAACCGGTTTTAAAGTATGGTGACGTACTATCCAATGGTGCGCATCCAATAAACCAAGTATTAACCAAATCCAAGCGGGGTAAAGGGTTTCAACAGCTTTTATCTATGCCCAACTGATCCATAACATGAAAAAGCAAAAAGTCCGTTTTTCATCAAAAAATCAAGCTGAAAAAAAATGGTGGGAACCGGTTTTAAAGTATGGTGACGTACTATCCAATGGTGCGCATCCAATAAACCAAGTATTAACCAAATCCAAGCGGGGTAAAGGGTTTCAACAGCTTGTATCTAAGCCCAACTGATCCATAACATGAAAAAGCAAAAAGTCCCTTTTTCATCAAAAGTCATGCTGAAAAAAATGGTGGGAACCGGTTTTAAAGTATGGTGACGTACTATCCAATGGTGCGCATCCAATAAACCAAGTATTAACCAAATCCAAGCGGGGTAAAGGGTTTCAACAGCTTTTATCTATGCCCAACTGATCCATAACATGAAAAAGCAAAAAGTCCGTTTTTCATCAAAAAATCAAGCTGAAAAAAAATGGTGGGAACCGGTTTTAAAGTATGGTGACGTACTATCCAATGGTGCGCATCCAATAAACCAAGTATTAACCAAATCCAAGCGGGGTAAAGGGTTTCAACAGCTTGTATCTAAGCCCAACTGATCCATAACATGAAAAAGCAAAAAGTCCCTTTTTCATCAAAAGTCATGCTGAAAAAAATGGTGGGAACCGGTTTTAAAGTATGGTGACGTACTATCCAATGGTGCGCATCCAATAAACCAAGTATTAACCAAATCCAAGCGGGGTAAAGGGTTTCAACAGCTTTTATCTATGCCCAACTGATCCATAACATGAAAAAGCAAAAAGTCCGTTTTTCATCAAAAAATCAAGCTGAAAAAAAATGGTGGGAACCGGTTTTAAAGTATGGTGACGTACTATCCAATGGTGCGCATCCAATAAACCAAGTATTAACCAAATCCAAGCGGGGTAAAGGGTTTCAACAGCTTGTATCTAAGCCCAACTGATCCATAACATGAAAAAGCAAAAAGTCCCTTTTTCATCAAAAGTCATGCTGAAAAAAATGGTGGGAACCGGTTTTAAAGTATGGTGACGTACTATCCAATGGTGCGCATCCAATAAACCAAGTATTAACCAAATCCAAGCGGGGTAAAGGGTTTCAACAGCTTTTATCTATGCCCAACTGATCCATAACATGAAAAAGCAAAAAGTCCGTTTTTCATCAAAAAATCAAGCTGAAAAAAAATGGTGGGAACCGGTTTTAAAGTATGGTGACGTACTATCCAATGGTGCGCATCCAATAAACCAAGTATTAACCAAATCCAAGCGGGGTAAAGGGTTTCAACAGCTTGTATCTAAGCCCAACTGATCCATAACATGAAAAAGCAAAAAGTCCCTTTTTCATCAAAAGTCATGCTGAAAAAAATGGTGGGAACCGGTTTTAAAGTATGGTGACGTACTATCCAATGGTGCGCATCCAATAAACCAAGTATTAACCAAATCCAAGCGGGGTAAAGGGTTTCAACAGCTTTTATCTATGCCCAACTGATCCATAACATGAAAAAGCAAAAAGTCCGTTTTTCATCAAAAAATCAAGCTGAAAAAAAATGGTGGGAACCGGTTTTAAAGTATGGTGACGTACTATCCAATGGTGCGCATCCAATAAACCAAGTATTAACCAAATCCAAGCGGGGTAAAGGGTTTCAACAGCTTGTATCTAAGCCCAACTGATCCATAACATGAAAAAGCAAAAAGTCCCTTTTTCATCAAAAGTCATGCTGAAAAAAATGGTGGGAACCGGTTTTAAAGTATGGTGACGTACTATCCAATGGTGCGCATCCAATAAACCAAGTATTAACCAAATCCAAGCGGGGTAAAGGGTTTCAACAGCTTTTATCTATGCCCAACTGATCCATAACATGAAAAAGCAAAAAGTCCGTTTTTCATCAAAAAATCAAGCTGAAAAAAAATGGTGGGAACCGGTTTTAAAGTATGGTGACGTACTATCCAATGGTGCGCATCCAATAAACCAAGTATTAACCAAATCCAAGCGGGGTAAAGGGTTTCAACAGCTTGTATCTAAGCCCAACTGATCCATAACATGAAAAAGCAAAAAGTCCCTTTTTCATCAAAAGTCATGCTGAAAAAAATGGTGGGAACCGGTTTTAAAGTATGGTGACGTACTATCCAATGGTGCGCATCCAATAAACCAAGTATTAACCAAATCCAAGCGGGGTAAAGGGTTTCAACAGCTTTTATCTATGCCCAACTGATCCATAACATGAAAAAGCAAAAAGTCCGTTTTTCATCAAAAAATCAAGCTGAAAAAAAATGGTGGGAACCGGTTTTAAAGTATGGTGACGTACTATCCAATGGTGCGCATCCAATAAACCAAGTATTAACCAAATCCAAGCGGGGTAAAGGGTTTCAACAGCTTGTATCTAAGCCCAACTGATCCATAACATGAAAAAGCAAAAAGTCCCTTTTTCATCAAAAGTCATGCTGAAAAAAATGGTGGGAACCGGTTTTAAAGTATGGTGACGTACTATCCAATGGTGCGCATCCAATAAACCAAGTATTAACCAAATCCAAGCGGGGTAAAGGGTTTCAACAGCTTTTATCTATGCCCAACTGATCCATAACATGAAAAAGCAAAAAGTCCGTTTTTCATCAAAAAATCAAGCTGAAAAAAAATGGTGGGAACCGGTTTTAAAGTATGGTGACGTACTATCCAATGGTGCGCATCCAATAAACCAAGTATTAACCAAATCCAAGCGGGGTAAAGGGTTTCAACAGCTTGTATCTAAGCCCAACTGATCCATAACATGAAAAAGCAAAAAGTCCCTTTTTCATCAAAAGTCATGCTGAAAAAAATGGTGGGAACCGGTTTTAAAGTATGGTGACGTACTATCCAATGGTGCGCATCCAATAAACCAAGTATTAACCAAATCCAAGCGGGGTAAAGGGTTTCAACAGCTTTTATCTATGCCCAACTGATCCATAACATGAAAAAGCAAAAAGTCCGTTTTTCATCAAAAAATCAAGCTGAAAAAAAATGGTGGGAACCGGTTTTAAAGTATGGTGACGTACTATCCAATGGTGCGCATCCAATAAACCAAGTATTAACCAAATCCAAGCGGGGTAAAGGGTTTCAACAGCTTGTATCTAAGCCCAACTGATCCATAACATGAAAAAGCAAAAAGTCCCTTTTTCATCAAAAGTCATGCTGAAAAAAATGGTGGGAACCGGTTTTAAAGTATGGTGACGTACTATCCAATGGTGCGCATCCAATAAACCAAGTATTAACCAAATCCAAGCGGGGTAAAGGGTTTCAACAGCTTTTATCTATGCCCAACTGATCCATAACATGAAAAAGCAAAAAGTCCGTTTTTCATCAAAAAATCAAGCTGAAAAAAAATGGTGGGAACCGGTTTTAAAGTATGGTGACGTACTATCCAATGGTGCGCATCCAATAAACCAAGTATTAACCAAATCCAAGCGGGGTAAAGGGTTTCAACAGCTTGTATCTAAGCCCAACTGATCCATAACATGAAAAAGCAAAAAGTCCCTTTTTCATCAAAAGTCATGCTGAAAAAAATGGTGGGAACCGGTTTTAAAGTATGGTGACGTACTATCCAATGGTGCGCATCCAATAAACCAAGTATTAACCAAATCCAAGCGGGGTAAAGGGTTTCAACAGCTTTTATCTATGCCCAACTGATCCATAACATGAAAAAGCAAAAAGTCCGTTTTTCATCAAAAAATCAAGCTGAAAAAAAATGGTGGGAACCGGTTTTAAAGTATGGTGACGTACTATCCAATGGTGCGCATCCAATAAACCAAGTATTAACCAAATCCAAGCGGGGTAAAGGGTTTCAACAGCTTGTATCTAAGCCCAACTGATCCATAACATGAAAAAGCAAAAAGTCCCTTTTTCATCAAAAGTCATGCTGAAAAAAATGGTGGGAACCGGTTTTAAAGTATGGTGACGTACTATCCAATGGTGCGCATCCAATAAACCAAGTATTAACCAAATCCAAGCGGGGTAAAGGGTTTCAACAGCTTTTATCTATGCCCAACTGATCCATAACATGAAAAAGCAAAAAGTCCGTTTTTCATCAAAAAATCAAGCTGAAAAAAAATGGTGGGAACCGGTTTTAAAGTATGGTGACGTACTATCCAATGGTGCGCATCCAATAAACCAAGTATTAACCAAATCCAAGCGGGGTAAAGGGTTTCAACAGCTTGTATCTAAGCCCAACTGATCCATAACATGAAAAAGCAAAAAGTCCCTTTTTCATCAAAAGTCATGCTGAAAAAAATGGTGGGAACCGGTTTTAAAGTATGGTGACGTACTATCCAATGGTGCGCATCCAATAAACCAAGTATTAACCAAATCCAAGCGGGGTAAAGGGTTTCAACAGCTTTTATCTATGCCCAACTGATCCATAACATGAAAAAGCAAAAAGTCCGTTTTTCATCAAAAAATCAAGCTGAAAAAAAATGGTGGGAACCGGTTTTAAAGTATGGTGACGTACTATCCAATGGTGCGCATCCAATAAACCAAGTATTAACCAAATCCAAGCGGGGTAAAGGGTTTCAACAGCTTGTATCTAAGCCCAACTGATCCATAACATGAAAAAGCAAAAAGTCCCTTTTTCATCAAAAGTCATGCTGAAAAAAATGGTGGGAACCGGTTTTAAAGTATGGTGACGTACTATCCAATGGTGCGCATCCAATAAACCAAGTATTAACCAAATCCAAGCGGGGTAAAGGGTTTCAACAGCTTTTATCTATGCCCAACTGATCCATAACATGAAAAAGCAAAAAGTCCGTTTTTCATCAAAAAATCAAGCTGAAAAAAAATGGTGGGAACCGGTTTTAAAGTATGGTGACGTACTATCCAATGGTGCGCATCCAATAAACCAAGTATTAACCAAATCCAAGCGGGGTAAAGGGTTTCAACAGCTTGTATCTAAGCCCAACTGATCCATAACATGAAAAAGCAAAAAGTCCCTTTTTCATCAAAAGTCATGCTGAAAAAAATGGTGGGAACCGGTTTTAAAGTATGGTGACGTACTATCCAATGGTGCGCATCCAATAAACCAAGTATTAACCAAATCCAAGCGGGGTAAAGGGTTTCAACAGCTTTTATCTATGCCCAACTGATCCATAACATGAAAAAGCAAAAAGTCCGTTTTTCATCAAAAAATCAAGCTGAAAAAAAATGGTGGGAACCGGTTTTAAAGTATGGTGACGTACTATCCAATGGTGCGCATCCAATAAACCAAGTATTAACCAAATCCAAGCGGGGTAAAGGGTTTCAACAGCTTGTATCTAAGCCCAACTGATCCATAACATGAAAAAGCAAAAAGTCCCTTTTTCATCAAAAGTCATGCTGAAAAAAATGGTGGGAACCGGTTTTAAAGTATGGTGACGTACTATCCAATGGTGCGCATCCAATAAACCAAGTATTAACCAAATCCAAGCGGGGTAAAGGGTTTCAACAGCTTTTATCTATGCCCAACTGATCCATAACATGAAAAAGCAAAAAGTCCGTTTTTCATCAAAAAATCAAGCTGAAAAAAAATGGTGGGAACCGGTTTTAAAGTATGGTGACGTACTATCCAATGGTGCGCATCCAATAAACCAAGTATTAACCAAATCCAAGCGGGGTAAAGGGTTTCAACAGCTTGTATCTAAGCCCAACTGATCCATAACATGAAAAAGCAAAAAGTCCCTTTTTCATCAAAAGTCATGCTGAAAAAAATGGTGGGAACCGGTTTTAAAGTATGGTGACGTACTATCCAATGGTGCGCATCCAATAAACCAAGTATTAACCAAATCCAAGCGGGGTAAAGGGTTTCAACAGCTTTTATCTATGCCCAACTGATCCATAACATGAAAAAGCAAAAAGTCCGTTTTTCATCAAAAAATCAAGCTGAAAAAAAATGGTGGGAACCGGTTTTAAAGTATGGTGACGTACTATCCAATGGTGCGCATCCAATAAACCAAGTATTAACCAAATCCAAGCGGGGTAAAGGGTTTCAACAGCTTGTATCTAAGCCCAACTGATCCATAACATGAAAAAGCAAAAAGTCCCTTTTTCATCAAAAGTCATGCTGAAAAAAATGGTGGGAACCGGTTTTAAAGTATGGTGACGTACTATCCAATGGTGCGCATCCAATAAACCAAGTATTAACCAAATCCAAGCGGGGTAAAGGGTTTCAACAGCTTTTATCTATGCCCAACTGATCCATAACATGAAAAAGCAAAAAGTCCGTTTTTCATCAAAAAATCAAGCTGAAAAAAAATGGTGGGAACCGGTTTTAAAGTATGGTGACGTACTATCCAATGGTGCGCATCCAATAAACCAAGTATTAACCAAATCCAAGCGGGGTAAAGGGTTTCAACAGCTTGTATCTAAGCCCAACTGATCCATAACATGAAAAAGCAAAAAGTCCCTTTTTCATCAAAAGTCATGCTGAAAAAAATGGTGGGAACCGGTTTTAAAGTATGGTGACGTACTATCCAATGGTGCGCATCCAATAAACCAAGTATTAACCAAATCCAAGCGGGGTAAAGGGTTTCAACAGCTTTTATCTATGCCCAACTGATCCATAACATGAAAAAGCAAAAAGTCCGTTTTTCATCAAAAAATCAAGCTGAAAAAAAATGGTGGGAACCGGTTTTAAAGTATGGTGACGTACTATCCAATGGTGCGCATCCAATAAACCAAGTATTAACCAAATCCAAGCGGGGTAAAGGGTTTCAACAGCTTGTATCTAAGCCCAACTGATCCATAACATGAAAAAGCAAAAAGTCCCTTTTTCATCAAAAGTCATGCTGAAAAAAATGGTGGGAACCGGTTTTAAAGTATGGTGACGTACTATCCAATGGTGCGCATCCAATAAACCAAGTATTAACCAAATCCAAGCGGGGTAAAGGGTTTCAACAGCTTTTATCTATGCCCAACTGATCCATAACATGAAAAAGCAAAAAGTCCGTTTTTCATCAAAAAATCAAGCTGAAAAAAAATGGTGGGAACCGGTTTTAAAGTATGGTGACGTACTATCCAATGGTGCGCATCCAATAAACCAAGTATTAACCAAATCCAAGCGGGGTAAAGGGTTTCAACAGCTTGTATCTAAGCCCAACTGATCCATAACATGAAAAAGCAAAAAGTCCCTTTTTCATCAAAAGTCATGCTGAAAAAAATGGTGGGAACCGGTTTTAAAGTATGGTGACGTACTATCCAATGGTGCGCATCCAATAAACCAAGTATTAACCAAATCCAAGCGGGGTAAAGGGTTTCAACAGCTTTTATCTATGCCCAACTGATCCATAACATGAAAAAGCAAAAAGTCCGTTTTTCATCAAAAAATCAAGCTGAAAAAAAATGGTGGGAACCGGTTTTAAAGTATGGTGACGTACTATCCAATGGTGCGCATCCAATAAACCAAGTATTAACCAAATCCAAGCGGGGTAAAGGGTTTCAACAGCTTGTATCTAAGCCCAACTGATCCATAACATGAAAAAGCAAAAAGTCCCTTTTTCATCAAAAGTCATGCTGAAAAAAATGGTGGGAACCGGTTTTAAAGTATGGTGACGTACTATCCAATGGTGCGCATCCAATAAACCAAGTATTAACCAAATCCAAGCGGGGTAAAGGGTTTCAACAGCTTTTATCTATGCCCAACTGATCCATAACATGAAAAAGCAAAAAGTCCGTTTTTCATCAAAAAATCAAGCTGAAAAAAAATGGTGGGAACCGGTTTTAAAGTATGGTGACGTACTATCCAATGGTGCGCATCCAATAAACCAAGTATTAACCAAATCCAAGCGGGGTAAAGGGTTTCAACAGCTTGTATCTAAGCCCAACTGATCCATAACATGAAAAAGCAAAAAGTCCCTTTTTCATCAAAAGTCATGCTGAAAAAAATGGTGGGAACCGGTTTTAAAGTATGGTGACGTACTATCCAATGGTGCGCATCCAATAAACCAAGTATTAACCAAATCCAAGCGGGGTAAAGGGTTTCAAACAGCTTTTATCTATGCCCAACTGATCCATAACATGAAAAAGCAAAAAGTCCGTTTTTCATCAAAAAATCAAGCTGAAAAAAAATGGTGGGAACCGGTTTTAAAGTATGGTGACGTACTATCCAATGGTGCGCATCCAATAAACCAAGTATTAACCAAATCCAAGCGGGGTAAAGGGTTTCAACAGCTTGTATCTAAGCCCAACTGATCCATAACATGAAAAAGCAAAAAGTCCCTTTTTCATCAAAAGTCATGCTGAAAAAAATGGTGGGAACCGGTTTTAAAGTATGGTGACGTACTATCCAATGGTGCGCATCCAATAAACCAAGTATTAACCAAATCCAAGCGGGGTAAAGGGTTTCAACAGCTTTTATCTATGCCCAACTGATCCATAACATGAAAAAGCAAAAAGTCCGTTTTTCATCAAAAAATCAAGCTGAAAAAAAATGGTGGGAACCGGTTTTAAAGTATGGTGACGTACTATCCAATGGTGCGCATCCAATAAACCAAGTATTAACCAAATCCAAGCGGGGTAAAGGGTTTCAACAGCTTGTATCTAAGCCCAACTGATCCATAACATGAAAAAGCAAAAAGTCCCTTTTTCATCAAAAGTCATGCTGAAAAAAATGGTGGGAACCGGTTTTAAAGTATGGTGACGTACTATCCAATGGTGCGCATCCAATAAACCAAGTATTAACCAAATCCAAGCGGGGTAAAGGGTTTCAACAGCTTTTATCTATGCCCAACTGATCCATAACATGAAAAAGCAAAAAGTCCGTTTTTCATCAAAAAATCAAGCTGAAAAAAAATGGTGGGAACCGGTTTTAAAGTATGGTGACGTACTATCCAATGGTGCGCATCCAATAAACCAAGTATTAACCAAATCCAAGCGGGGTAAAGGGTTTCAACAGCTTGTATCTAAGCCCAACTGATCCATAACATGAAAAAGCAAAAAGTCCCTTTTTCATCAAAAGTCATGCTGAAAAAAATGGTGGGAACCGGTTTTAAAGTATGGTGACGTACTATCCAATGGTGCGCATCCAATAAACCAAGTATTAACCAAATCCAAGCGGGGTAAAGGGTTTCAACAGCTTTTATCTATGCCCAACTGATCCATAACATGAAAAAGCAAAAAGTCCGTTTTTCATCAAAAAATCAAGCTGAAAAAAAATGGTGGGAACCGGTTTTAAAGTATGGTGACGTACTATCCAATGGTGCGCATCCAATAAACCAAGTATTAACCAAATCCAAGCGGGGTAAAGGGTTTCAACAGCTTGTATCTAAGCCCAACTGATCCATAACATGAAAAAGCAAAAAGTCCCTTTTTCATCAAAAGTCATGCTGAAAAAAATGGTGGGAACCGGTTTTAAAGTATGGTGACGTACTATCCAATGGTGCGCATCCAATAAACCAAGTATTAACCAAATCCAAGCGGGGTAAAGGGTTTCAACAGCTTTTATCTATGCCCAACTGATCCATAACATGAAAAAGCAAAAAGTCCGTTTTTCATCAAAAAATCAAGCTGAAAAAAAATGGTGGGAACCGGTTTTAAAGTATGGTGACGTACTATCCAATGGTGCGCATCCAATAAACCAAGTATTAACCAAATCCAAGCGGGGTAAAGGGTTTCAACAGCTTGTATCTAAGCCCAACTGATCCATAACATGAAAAAGCAAAAAGTCCCTTTTTCATCAAAAGTCATGCTGAAAAAAATGGTGGGAACCGGTTTTAAAGTATGGTGACGTACTATCCAATGGTGCGCATCCAATAAACCAAGTATTAACCAAATCCAAGCGGGGTAAAGGGTTTCAACAGCTTTTATCTATGCCCAACTGATCCATAACATGAAAAAGCAAAAAGTCCGTTTTTCATCAAAAAATCAAGCTGAAAAAAAATGGTGGGAACCGGTTTTAAAGTATGGTGACGTACTATCCAATGGTGCGCATCCAATAAACCAAGTATTAACCAAATCCAAGCGGGGTAAAGGGTTTCAACAGCTTGTATCTAAGCCCAACTGATCCATAACATGAAAAAGCAAAAAGTCCCTTTTTCATCAAAAGTCATGCTGAAAAAAATGGTGGGAACCGGTTTTAAAGTATGGTGACGTACTATCCAATGGTGCGCATCCAATAAACCAAGTATTAACCAAATCCAAGCGGGGTAAAGGGTTTCAACAGCTTTTATCTATGCCCAACTGATCCATAACATGAAAAAGCAAAAAGTCCGTTTTTCATCAAAAAATCAAGCTGAAAAAAAATGGTGGGAACCGGTTTTAAAGTATGGTGACGTACTATCCAATGGTGCGCATCCAATAAACCAAGTATTAACCAAATCCAAGCGGGGTAAAGGGTTTCAACAGCTTGTATCTAAGCCCAACTGATCCATAACATGAAAAAGCAAAAAGTCCCTTTTTCATCAAAAGTCATGCTGAAAAAAATGGTGGGAACCGGTTTTAAAGTATGGTGACGTACTATCCAATGGTGCGCATCCAATAAACCAAGTATTAACCAAATCCAAGCGGGGTAAAGGGTTTCAACAGCTTTTATCTATGCCCAACTGATCCATAACATGAAAAAGCAAAAAGTCCGTTTTTCATCAAAAAATCAAGCTGAAAAAAAATGGTGGGAACCGGTTTTAAAGTATGGTGACGTACTATCCAATGGTGCGCATCCAATAAACCAAGTATTAACCAAATCCAAGCGGGGTAAAGGGTTTCAACAGCTTGTATCTAAGCCCAACTGATCCATAACATGAAAAAGCAAAAAGTCCCTTTTTCATCAAAAGTCATGCTGAAAAAAATGGTGGGAACCGGTTTTAAAGTATGGTGACGTACTATCCAATGGTGCGCATCCAATAAACCAAGTATTAACCAAATCCAAGCGGGGTAAAGGGTTTCAACAGCTTTTATCTATGCCCAACTGATCCATAACATGAAAAAGCAAAAAGTCCGTTTTTCATCAAAAAATCAAGCTGAAAAAAAATGGTGGGAACCGGTTTTAAAGTATGGTGACGTACTATCCAATGGTGCGCATCCAATAAACCAAGTATTAACCAAATCCAAGCGGGGTAAAGGGTTTCAACAGCTTGTATCTAAGCCCAACTGATCCATAACATGAAAAAGCAAAAAGTCCCTTTTTCATCAAAAGTCATGCTGAAAAAAATGGTGGGAACCGGTTTTAAAGTATGGTGACGTACTATCCAATGGTGCGCATCCAATAAACCAAGTATTAACCAAATCCAAGCGGGGTAAAGGGTTTCAACAGCTTTTATCTATGCCCAACTGATCCATAACATGAAAAAGCAAAAAGTCCGTTTTTCATCAAAAAATCAAGCTGAAAAAAAATGGTGGGAACCGGTTTTAAAGTATGGTGACGTACTATCCAATGGTGCGCATCCAATAAACCAAGTATTAACCAAATCCAAGCGGGGTAAAGGGTTTCAACAGCTTGTATCTAAGCCCAACTGATCCATAACATGAAAAAGCAAAAAGTCCCTTTTTCATCAAAAGTCATGCTGAAAAAAATGGTGGGAACCGGTTTTAAAGTATGGTGACGTACTATCCAATGGTGCGCATCCAATAAACCAAGTATTAACCAAATCCAAGCGGGGTAAAGGGTTTCAACAGCTTTTATCTATGCCCAACTGATCCATAACATGAAAAAGCAAAAAGTCCGTTTTTCATCAAAAAATCAAGCTGAAAAAAAATGGTGGGAACCGGTTTTAAAGTATGGTGACGTACTATCCAATGGTGCGCATCCAATAAACCAAGTATTAACCAAATCCAAGCGGGGTAAAGGGTTTCAACAGCTTGTATCTAAGCCCAACTGATCCATAACATGAAAAAGCAAAAAGTCCCTTTTTCATCAAAAGTCATGCTGAAAAAAATGGTGGGAACCGGTTTTAAAGTATGGTGACGTACTATCCAATGGTGCGCATCCAATAAACCAAGTATTAACCAAATCCAAGCGGGGTAAAGGGTTTCAACAGCTTTTATCTATGCCCAACTGATCCATAACATGAAAAAGCAAAAAGTCCGTTTTTCATCAAAAAATCAAGCTGAAAAAAAATGGTGGGAACCGGTTTTAAAGTATGGTGACGTACTATCCAATGGTGCGCATCCAATAAACCAAGTATTAACCAAATCCAAGCGGGGTAAAGGGTTTCAACAGCTTGTATCTAAGCCCAACTGATCCATAACATGAAAAAGCAAAAAGTCCCTTTTTCATCAAAAGTCATGCTGAAAAAAATGGTGGGAACCGGTTTTAAAGTATGGTGACGTACTATCCAATGGTGCGCATCCAATAAACCAAGTATTAACCAAATCCAAGCGGGGTAAAGGGTTTCAACAGCTTTTATCTATGCCCAACTGATCCATAACATGAAAAAGCAAAAAGTCCGTTTTTCATCAAAAAATCAAGCTGAAAAAAAATGGTGGGAACCGGTTTTAAAGTATGGTGACGTACTATCCAATGGTGCGCATCCAATAAACCAAGTATTAACCAAATCCAAGCGGGGTAAAGGGTTTCAACAGCTTGTATCTAAGCCCAACTGATCCATAACATGAAAAAGCAAAAAGTCCCTTTTTCATCAAAAGTCATGCTGAAAAAAATGGTGGGAACCGGTTTTAAAGTATGGTGACGTACTATCCAATGGTGCGCATCCAATAAACCAAGTATTAACCAAATCCAAGCGGGGTAAAGGGTTTCAACAGCTTTTATCTATGCCCAACTGATCCATAACATGAAAAAGCAAAAAGTCCGTTTTTCATCAAAAAATCAAGCTGAAAAAAAATGGTGGGAACCGGTTTTAAAGTATGGTGACGTACTATCCAATGGTGCGCATCCAATAAACCAAGTATTAACCAAATCCAAGCGGGGTAAAGGGTTTCAACAGCTTGTATCTAAGCCCAACTGATCCATAACATGAAAAAGCAAAAAGTCCCTTTTTCATCAAAAGTCATGCTGAAAAAAATGGTGGGAACCGGTTTTAAAGTATGGTGACGTACTATCCAATGGTGCGCATCCAATAAACCAAGTATTAACCAAATCCAAGCGGGGTAAAGGGTTTCAACAGCTTTTATCTATGCCCAACTGATCCATAACATGAAAAAGCAAAAAGTCCGTTTTTCATCAAAAAATCAAGCTGAAAAAAAATGGTGGGAACCGGTTTTAAAGTATGGTGACGTACTATCCAATGGTGCGCATCCAATAAACCAAGTATTAACCAAATCCAAGCGGGGTAAAGGGTTTCAACAGCTTGTATCTAAGCCCAACTGATCCATAACATGAAAAAGCAAAAAGTCCCTTTTTCATCAAAAGTCATGCTGAAAAAAATGGTGGGAACCGGTTTTAAAGTATGGTGACGTACTATCCAATGGTGCGCATCCAATAAACCAAGTATTAACCAAATCCAAGCGGGGTAAAGGGTTTCAACAGCTTTTATCTATGCCCAACTGATCCATAACATGAAAAAGCAAAAAGTCCGTTTTTCATCAAAAAATCAAGCTGAAAAAAAATGGTGGGAACCGGTTTTAAAGTATGGTGACGTACTATCCAATGGTGCGCATCCAATAAACCAAGTATTAACCAAATCCAAGCGGGGTAAAGGGTTTCAACAGCTTGTATCTAAGCCCAACTGATCCATAACATGAAAAAGCAAAAAGTCCCTTTTTCATCAAAAGTCATGCTGAAAAAAATGGTGGGAACCGGTTTTAAAGTATGGTGACGTACTATCCAATGGTGCGCATCCAATAAACCAAGTATTAACCAAATCCAAGCGGGGTAAAGGGTTTCAACAGCTTTTATCTATGCCCAACTGATCCATAACATGAAAAAGCAAAAAGTCCGTTTTTCATCAAAAAATCAAGCTGAAAAAAAATGGTGGGAACCGGTTTTAAAGTATGGTGACGTACTATCCAATGGTGCGCATCCAATAAACCAAGTATTAACCAAATCCAAGCGGGGTAAAGGGTTTCAACAGCTTGTATCTAAGCCCAACTGATCCATAACATGAAAAAGCAAAAAGTCCCTTTTTCATCAAAAGTCATGCTGAAAAAAATGGTGGGAACCGGTTTTAAAGTATGGTGACGTACTATCCAATGGTGCGCATCCAATAAACCAAGTATTAACCAAATCCAAGCGGGGTAAAGGGTTTCAACAGCTTTTATCTATGCCCAACTGATCCATAACATGAAAAAGCAAAAAGTCCGTTTTTCATCAAAAAATCAAGCTGAAAAAAAATGGTGGGAACCGGTTTTAAAGTATGGTGACGTACTATCCAATGGTGCGCATCCAATAAACCAAGTATTAACCAAATCCAAGCGGGGTAAAGGGTTTCAACAGCTTGTATCTAAGCCCAACTGATCCATAACATGAAAAAGCAAAAAGTCCCTTTTTCATCAAAAGTCATGCTGAAAAAAATGGTGGGAACCGGTTTTAAAGTATGGTGACGTACTATCCAATGGTGCGCATCCAATAAACCAAGTATTAACCAAATCCAAGCGGGGTAAAGGGTTTCAACAGCTTTTATCTATGCCCAACTGATCCATAACATGAAAAAGCAAAAAGTCCGTTTTTCATCAAAAAATCAAGCTGAAAAAAAATGGTGGGAACCGGTTTTAAAGTATGGTGACGTACTATCCAATGGTGCGCATCCAATAAACCAAGTATTAACCAAATCCAAGCGGGGTAAAGGGTTTCAACAGCTTGTATCTAAGCCCAACTGATCCATAACATGAAAAAGCAAAAAGTCCCTTTTTCATCAAAAGTCATGCTGAAAAAAATGGTGGGAACCGGTTTTAAAGTATGGTGACGTACTATCCAATGGTGCGCATCCAATAAACCAAGTATTAACCAAATCCAAGCGGGGTAAAGGGTTTCAACAGCTTTTATCTATGCCCAACTGATCCATAACATGAAAAAGCAAAAAGTCCGTTTTTCATCAAAAAATCAAGCTGAAAAAAAATGGTGGGAACCGGTTTTAAAGTATGGTGACGTACTATCCAATGGTGCGCATCCAATAAACCAAGTATTAACCAAATCCAAGCGGGGTAAAGGGTTTCAACAGCTTGTATCTAAGCCCAACTGATCCATAACATGAAAAAGCAAAAAGTCCCTTTTTCATCAAAAGTCATGCTGAAAAAAATGGTGGGAACCGGTTTTAAAGTATGGTGACGTACTATCCAATGGTGCGCATCCAATAAACCAAGTATTAACCAAATCCAAGCGGGGTAAAGGGTTTCAACAGCTTTTATCTATGCCCAACTGATCCATAACATGAAAAAGCAAAAAGTCCGTTTTTCATCAAAAAATCAAGCTGAAAAAAAATGGTGGGAACCGGTTTTAAAGTATGGTGACGTACTATCCAATGGTGCGCATCCAATAAACCAAGTATTAACCAAATCCAAGCGGGGTAAAGGGTTTCAACAGCTTGTATCTAAGCCCAACTGATCCATAACATGAAAAAGCAAAAAGTCCCTTTTTCATCAAAAGTCATGCTGAAAAAAATGGTGGGAACCGGTTTTAAAGTATGGTGACGTACTATCCAATGGTGCGCATCCAATAAACCAAGTATTAACCAAATCCAAGCGGGGTAAAGGGTTTCAACAGCTTTTATCTATGCCCAACTGATCCATAACATGAAAAAGCAAAAAGTCCGTTTTTCATCAAAAAATCAAGCTGAAAAAAAATGGTGGGAACCGGTTTTAAAGTATGGTGACGTACTATCCAATGGTGCGCATCCAATAAACCAAGTATTAACCAAATCCAAGCGGGGTAAAGGGTTTCAACAGCTTGTATCTAAGCCCAACTGATCCATAACATGAAAAAGCAAAAAGTCCCTTTTTCATCAAAAGTCATGCTGAAAAAAATGGTGGGAACCGGTTTTAAAGTATGGTGACGTACTATCCAATGGTGCGCATCCAATAAACCAAGTATTAACCAAATCCAAGCGGGGTAAAGGGTTTCAACAGCTTTTATCTATGCCCAACTGATCCATAACATGAAAAAGCAAAAAGTCCGTTTTTCATCAAAAAATCAAGCTGAAAAAAAATGGTGGGAACCGGTTTTAAAGTATGGTGACGTACTATCCAATGGTGCGCATCCAATAAACCAAGTATTAACCAAATCCAAGCGGGGTAAAGGGTTTCAACAGCTTGTATCTAAGCCCAACTGATCCATAACATGAAAAAGCAAAAAGTCCCTTTTTCATCAAAAGTCATGCTGAAAAAAATGGTGGGAACCGGTTTTAAAGTATGGTGACGTACTATCCAATGGTGCGCATCCAATAAACCAAGTATTAACCAAATCCAAGCGGGGTAAAGGGTTTCAACAGCTTTTATCTATGCCCAACTGATCCATAACATGAAAAAGCAAAAAGTCCGTTTTTCATCAAAAAATCAAGCTGAAAAAAAATGGTGGGAACCGGTTTTAAAGTATGGTGACGTACTATCCAATGGTGCGCATCCAATAAACCAAGTATTAACCAAATCCAAGCGGGGTAAAGGGTTTCAACAGCTTGTATCTAAGCCCAACTGATCCATAACATGAAAAAGCAAAAAGTCCCTTTTTCATCAAAAGTCATGCTGAAAAAAATGGTGGGAACCGGTTTTAAAGTATGGTGACGTACTATCCAATGGTGCGCATCCAATAAACCAAGTATTAACCAAATCCAAGCGGGGTAAAGGGTTTCAACAGCTTTTATCTATGCCCAACTGATCCATAACATGAAAAAGCAAAAAGTCCGTTTTTCATCAAAAAATCAAGCTGAAAAAAAATGGTGGGAACCGGTTTTAAAGTATGGTGACGTACTATCCAATGGTGCGCATCCAATAAACCAAGTATTAACCAAATCCAAGCGGGGTAAAGGGTTTCAACAGCTTGTATCTAAGCCCAACTGATCCATAACATGAAAAAGCAAAAAGTCCCTTTTTCATCAAAAGTCATGCTGAAAAAAATGGTGGGAACCGGTTTTAAAGTATGGTGACGTACTATCCAATGGTGCGCATCCAATAAACCAAGTATTAACCAAATCCAAGCGGGGTAAAGGGTTTCAACAGCTTTTATCTATGCCCAACTGATCCATAACATGAAAAAGCAAAAAGTCCGTTTTTCATCAAAAAATCAAGCTGAAAAAAAATGGTGGGAACCGGTTTTAAAGTATGGTGACGTACTATCCAATGGTGCGCATCCAATAAACCAAGTATTAACCAAATCCAAGCGGGGTAAAGGGTTTCAACAGCTTGTATCTAAGCCCAACTGATCCATAACATGAAAAAGCAAAAAGTCCCTTTTTCATCAAAAGTCATGCTGAAAAAAATGGTGGGAACCGGTTTTAAAGTATGGTGACGTACTATCCAATGGTGCGCATCCAATAAACCAAGTATTAACCAAATCCAAGCGGGGTAAAGGGTTTCAACAGCTTTTATCTATGCCCAACTGATCCATAACATGAAAAAGCAAAAAGTCCGTTTTTCATCAAAAAATCAAGCTGAAAAAAAATGGTGGGAACCGGTTTTAAAGTATGGTGACGTACTATCCAATGGTGCGCATCCAATAAACCAAGTATTAACCAAATCCAAGCGGGGTAAAGGGTTTCAACAGCTTGTATCTAAGCCCAACTGATCCATAACATGAAAAAGCAAAAAGTCCCTTTTTCATCAAAAGTCATGCTGAAAAAAATGGTGGGAACCGGTTTTAAAGTATGGTGACGTACTATCCAATGGTGCGCATCCAATAAACCAAGTATTAACCAAATCCAAGCGGGGTAAAGGGTTTCAACAGCTTTTATCTATGCCCAACTGATCCATAACATGAAAAAGCAAAAAGTCCGTTTTTCATCAAAAAATCAAGCTGAAAAAAAATGGTGGGAACCGGTTTTAAAGTATGGTGACGTACTATCCAATGGTGCGCATCCAATAAACCAAGTATTAACCAAATCCAAGCGGGGTAAAGGGTTTCAACAGCTTGTATCTAAGCCCAACTGATCCATAACATGAAAAAGCAAAAAGTCCCTTTTTCATCAAAAGTCATGCTGAAAAAAATGGTGGGAACCGGTTTTAAAGTATGGTGACGTACTATCCAATGGTGCGCATCCAATAAACCAAGTATTAACCAAATCCAAGCGGGGTAAAGGGTTTCAACAGCTTTTATCTATGCCCAACTGATCCATAACATGAAAAAGCAAAAAGTCCGTTTTTCATCAAAAAATCAAGCTGAAAAAAAATGGTGGGAACCGGTTTTAAAGTATGGTGACGTACTATCCAATGGTGCGCATCCAATAAACCAAGTATTAACCAAATCCAAGCGGGGTAAAGGGTTTCAACAGCTTGTATCTAAGCCCAACTGATCCATAACATGAAAAAGCAAAAAGTCCCTTTTTCATCAAAAGTCATGCTGAAAAAAATGGTGGGAACCGGTTTTAAAGTATGGTGACGTACTATCCAATGGTGCGCATCCAATAAACCAAGTATTAACCAAATCCAAGCGGGGTAAAGGGTTTCAACAGCTTTTATCTATGCCCAACTGATCCATAACATGAAAAAGCAAAAAGTCCGTTTTTCATCAAAAAATCAAGCTGAAAAAAAATGGTGGGAACCGGTTTTAAAGTATGGTGACGTACTATCCAATGGTGCGCATCCAATAAACCAAGTATTAACCAAATCCAAGCGGGGTAAAGGGTTTCAACAGCTTGTATCTAAGCCCAACTGATCCATAACATGAAAAAGCAAAAAGTCCCTTTTTCATCAAAAGTCATGCTGAAAAAAATGGTGGGAACCGGTTTTAAAGTATGGTGACGTACTATCCAATGGTGCGCATCCAATAAACCAAGTATTAACCAAATCCAAGCGGGGTAAAGGGTTTCAACAGCTTTTATCTATGCCCAACTGATCCATAACATGAAAAAGCAAAAAGTCCGTTTTTCATCAAAAAATCAAGCTGAAAAAAAATGGTGGGAACCGGTTTTAAAGTATGGTGACGTACTATCCAATGGTGCGCATCCAATAAACCAAGTATTAACCAAATCCAAGCGGGGTAAAGGGTTTCAACAGCTTGTATCTAAGCCCAACTGATCCATAACATGAAAAAGCAAAAAGTCCCTTTTTCATCAAAAGTCATGCTGAAAAAAATGGTGGGAACCGGTTTTAAAGTATGGTGACGTACTATCCAATGGTGCGCATCCAATAAACCAAGTATTAACCAAATCCAAGCGGGGTAAAGGGTTTCAACAGCTTTTATCTATGCCCAACTGATCCATAACATGAAAAAGCAAAAAGTCCGTTTTTCATCAAAAAATCAAGCTGAAAAAAAATGGTGGGAACCGGTTTTAAAGTATGGTGACGTACTATCCAATGGTGCGCATCCAATAAACCAAGTATTAACCAAATCCAAGCGGGGTAAAGGGTTTCAACAGCTTGTATCTAAGCCCAACTGATCCATAACATGAAAAAGCAAAAAGTCCCTTTTTCATCAAAAGTCATGCTGAAAAAAATGGTGGGAACCGGTTTTAAAGTATGGTGACGTACTATCCAATGGTGCGCATCCAATAAACCAAGTATTAACCAAATCCAAGCGGGGTAAAGGGTTTCAACAGCTTTTATCTATGCCCAACTGATCCATAACATGAAAAAGCAAAAAGTCCGTTTTTCATCAAAAAATCAAGCTGAAAAAAAATGGTGGGAACCGGTTTTAAAGTATGGTGACGTACTATCCAATGGTGCGCATCCAATAAACCAAGTATTAACCAAATCCAAGCGGGGTAAAGGGTTTCAACAGCTTGTATCTAAGCTCAACTGATCCATAACATGAAAAAGCAAAAAGTCCCTTTTTCATCAAAAGTCATGCTGAAAAAAATGGTGGGAACCGGTTTTAAAGTATGGTGACGTACTATCCAATGGTGCGCATCCAATAAACCAAGTATTAACCAAATCCAAGCGGGGTAAAGGGTTTCAACAGCTTTTATCTATGCCCAACTGATCCATAACATGAAAAAGCAAAAAGTCCGTTTTTCATCAAAAAATCAAGCTGAAAAAAAATGGTGGGAACCGGTTTTAAAGTATGGTGACGTACTATCCAATGGTGCGCATCCAATAAACCAAGTATTAACCAAATCCAAGCGGGGTAAAGGGTTTCAACAGCTTGTATCTAAGCCCAACTGATCCATAACATGAAAAAGCAAAAAGTCCCTTTTTCATCAAAAGTCATGCTGAAAAAAATGGTGGGAACCGGTTTTAAAGTATGGTGACGTACTATCCAATGGTGCGCATCCAATAAACCAAGTATTAACCAAATCCAAGCGGGGTAAAGGGTTTCAACAGCTTTTATCTATGCCCAACTGATCCATAACATGAAAAAGCAAAAAGTCCGTTTTTCATCAAAAAATCAAGCTGAAAAAAAATGGTGGGAACCGGTTTTAAAGTATGGTGACGTACTATCCAATGGTGCGCATCCAATAAACCAAGTATTAACCAAATCCAAGCGGGGTAAAGGGTTTCAACAGCTTGTATCTAAGCCCAACTGATCCATAACATGAAAAAGCAAAAAGTCCCTTTTTCATCAAAAGTCATGCTGAAAAAAATGGTGGGAACCGGTTTTAAAGTATGGTGACGTACTATCCAATGGTGCGCATCCAATAAACCAAGTATTAACCAAATCCAAGCGGGGTAAAGGGTTTCAACAGCTTTTATCTATGCCCAACTGATCCATAACATGAAAAAGCAAAAAGTCCGTTTTTCATCAAAAAATCAAGCTGAAAAAAAATGGTGGGAACCGGTTTTAAAGTATGGTGACGTACTATCCAATGGTGCGCATCCAATAAACCAAGTATTAACCAAATCCAAGCGGGGTAAAGGGTTTCAACAGCTTGTATCTAAGCCCAACTGATCCATAACATGAAAAAGCAAAAAGTCCCTTTTTCATCAAAAGTCATGCTGAAAAAAATGGTGGGAACCGGTTTTAAAGTATGGTGACGTACTATCCAATGGTGCGCATCCAATAAACCAAGTATTAACCAAATCCAAGCGGGGTAAAGGGTTTCAACAGCTTTTATCTATGCCCAACTGATCCATAACATGAAAAAGCAAAAAGTCCGTTTTTCATCAAAAAATCAAGCTGAAAAAAAATGGTGGGAACCGGTTTTAAAGTATGGTGACGTACTATCCAATGGTGCGCATCCAATAAACCAAGTATTAACCAAATCCAAGCGGGGTAAAGGGTTTCAACAGCTTGTATCTAAGCCCAACTGATCCATAACATGAAAAAGCAAAAAGTCCCTTTTTCATCAAAAGTCATGCTGAAAAAAATGGTGGGAACCGGTTTTAAAGTATGGTGACGTACTATCCAATGGTGCGCATCCAATAAACCAAGTATTAACCAAATCCAAGCGGGGTAAAGGGTTTCAACAGCTTTTATCTATGCCCAACTGATCCATAACATGAAAAAGCAAAAAGTCCGTTTTTCATCAAAAAATCAAGCTGAAAAAAAATGGTGGGAACCGGTTTTAAAGTATGGTGACGTACTATCCAATGGTGCGCATCCAATAAACCAAGTATTAACCAAATCCAAGCGGGGTAAAGGGTTTCAACAGCTTGTATCTAAGCCCAACTGATCCATAACATGAAAAAGCAAAAAGTCCCTTTTTCATCAAAAGTCATGCTGAAAAAAATGGTGGGAACCGGTTTTAAAGTATGGTGACGTACTATCCAATGGTGCGCATCCAATAAACCAAGTATTAACCAAATCCAAGCGGGGTAAAGGGTTTCAACAGCTTTTATCTATGCCCAACTGATCCATAACATGAAAAAGCAAAAAGTCCGTTTTTCATCAAAAAATCAAGCTGAAAAAAAATGGTGGGAACCGGTTTTAAAGTATGGTGACGTACTATCCAATGGTGCGCATCCAATAAACCAAGTATTAACCAAATCCAAGCGGGGTAAAGGGTTTCAACAGCTTGTATCTAAGCCCAACTGATCCATAACATGAAAAAGCAAAAAGTCCCTTTTTCATCAAAAGTCATGCTGAAAAAAATGGTGGGAACCGGTTTTAAAGTATGGTGACGTACTATCCAATGGTGCGCATCCAATAAACCAAGTATTAACCAAATCCAAGCGGGGTAAAGGGTTTCAACAGCTTTTATCTATGCCCAACTGATCCATAACATGAAAAAGCAAAAAGTCCGTTTTTCATCAAAAAATCAAGCTGAAAAAAAATGGTGGGAACCGGTTTTAAAGTATGGTGACGTACTATCCAATGGTGCGCATCCAATAAACCAAGTATTAACCAAATCCAAGCGGGGTAAAGGGTTTCAACAGCTTGTATCTAAGCCCAACTGATCCATAACATGAAAAAGCAAAAAGTCCCTTTTTCATCAAAAGTCATGCTGAAAAAAATGGTGGGAACCGGTTTTAAAGTATGGTGACGTACTATCCAATGGTGCGCATCCAATAAACCAAGTATTAACCAAATCCAAGCGGGGTAAAGGGTTTCAACAGCTTTTATCTATGCCCAACTGATCCATAACATGAAAAAGCAAAAAGTCCGTTTTTCATCAAAAAATCAAGCTGAAAAAAAATGGTGGGAACCGGTTTTAAAGTATGGTGACGTACTATCCAATGGTGCGCATCCAATAAACCAAGTATTAACCAAATCCAAGCGGGGTAAAGGGTTTCAACAGCTTGTATCTAAGCCCAACTGATCCATAACATGAAAAAGCAAAAAGTCCCTTTTTCATCAAAAGTCATGCTGAAAAAAATGGTGGGAACCGGTTTTAAAGTATGGTGACGTACTATCCAATGGTGCGCATCCAATAAACCAAGTATTAACCAAATCCAAGCGGGGTAAAGGGTTTCAACAGCTTTTATCTATGCCCAACTGATCCATAACATGAAAAAGCAAAAAGTCCGTTTTTCATCAAAAAATCAAGCTGAAAAAAAATGGTGGGAACCGGTTTTAAAGTATGGTGACGTACTATCCAATGGTGCGCATCCAATAAACCAAGTATTAACCAAATCCAAGCGGGGTAAAGGGTTTCAACAGCTTGTATCTAAGCCCAACTGATCCATAACATGAAAAAGCAAAAAGTCCCTTTTTCATCAAAAGTCATGCTGAAAAAAATGGTGGGAACCGGTTTTAAAGTATGGTGACGTACTATCCAATGGTGCGCATCCAATAAACCAAGTATTAACCAAATCCAAGCGGGGTAAAGGGTTTCAACAGCTTTTATCTATGCCCAACTGATCCATAACATGAAAAAGCAAAAAGTCCGTTTTTCATCAAAAAATCAAGCTGAAAAAAAATGGTGGGAACCGGTTTTAAAGTATGGTGACGTACTATCCAATGGTGCGCATCCAATAAACCAAGTATTAACCAAATCCAAGCGGGGTAAAGGGTTTCAACAGCTTGTATCTAAGCCCAACTGATCCATAACATGAAAAAGCAAAAAGTCCCTTTTTCATCAAAAGTCATGCTGAAAAAAATGGTGGGAACCGGTTTTAAAGTATGGTGACGTACTATCCAATGGTGCGCATCCAATAAACCAAGTATTAACCAAATCCAAGCGGGGTAAAGGGTTTCAACAGCTTTTATCTATGCCCAACTGATCCATAACATGAAAAAGCAAAAAGTCCGTTTTTCATCAAAAAATCAAGCTGAAAAAAAATGGTGGGAACCGGTTTTAAAGTATGGTGACGTACTATCCAATGGTGCGCATCCAATAAACCAAGTATTAACCAAATCCAAGCGGGGTAAAGGGTTTCAACAGCTTGTATCTAAGCCCAACTGATCCATAACATGAAAAAGCAAAAAGTCCCTTTTTCATCAAAAGTCATGCTGAAAAAAATGGTGGGAACCGGTTTTAAAGTATGGTGACGTACTATCCAATGGTGCGCATCCAATAAACCAAGTATTAACCAAATCCAAGCGGGGTAAAGGGTTTCAACAGCTTTTATCTATGCCCAACTGATCCATAACATGAAAAAGCAAAAAGTCCGTTTTTCATCAAAAAATCAAGCTGAAAAAAAATGGTGGGAACCGGTTTTAAAGTATGGTGACGTACTATCCAATGGTGCGCATCCAATAAACCAAGTATTAACCAAATCCAAGCGGGGTAAAGGGTTTCAACAGCTTGTATCTAAGCCCAACTGATCCATAACATGAAAAAGCAAAAAGTCCCTTTTTCATCAAAAGTCATGCTGAAAAAAATGGTGGGAACCGGTTTTAAAGTATGGTGACGTACTATCCAATGGTGCGCATCCAATAAACCAAGTATTAACCAAATCCAAGCGGGGTAAAGGGTTTCAACAGCTTTTATCTATGCCCAACTGATCCATAACATGAAAAAGCAAAAAGTCCGTTTTTCATCAAAAAATCAAGCTGAAAAAAAATGGTGGGAACCGGTTTTAAAGTATGGTGACGTACTATCCAATGGTGCGCATCCAATAAACCAAGTATTAACCAAATCCAAGCGGGGTAAAGGGTTTCAACAGCTTGTATCTAAGCCCAACTGATCCATAACATGAAAAAGCAAAAAGTCCCTTTTTCATCAAAAGTCATGCTGAAAAAAATGGTGGGAACCGGTTTTAAAGTATGGTGACGTACTATCCAATGGTGCGCATCCAATAAACCAAGTATTAACCAAATCCAAGCGGGGTAAAGGGTTTCAACAGCTTTTATCTATGCCCAACTGATCCATAACATGAAAAAGCAAAAAGTCCGTTTTTCATCAAAAAATCAAGCTGAAAAAAAATGGTGGGAACCGGTTTTAAAGTATGGTGACGTACTATCCAATGGTGCGCATCCAATAAACCAAGTATTAACCAAATCCAAGCGGGGTAAAGGGTTTCAACAGCTTGTATCTAAGCCCAACTGATCCATAACATGAAAAAGCAAAAAGTCCCTTTTTCATCAAAAGTCATGCTGAAAAAAATGGTGGGAACCGGTTTTAAAGTATGGTGACGTACTATCCAATGGTGCGCATCCAATAAACCAAGTATTAACCAAATCCAAGCGGGGTAAAGGGTTTCAACAGCTTTTATCTATGCCCAACTGATCCATAACATGAAAAAGCAAAAAGTCCGTTTTTCATCAAAAAATCAAGCTGAAAAAAAATGGTGGGAACCGGTTTTAAAGTATGGTGACGTACTATCCAATGGTGCGCATCCAATAAACCAAGTATTAACCAAATCCAAGCGGGGTAAAGGGTTTCAACAGCTTGTATCTAAGCCCAACTGATCCATAACATGAAAAAGCAAAAAGTCCCTTTTTCATCAAAAGTCATGCTGAAAAAAATGGTGGGAACCGGTTTTAAAGTATGGTGACGTACTATCCAATGGTGCGCATCCAATAAACCAAGTATTAACCAAATCCAAGCGGGGTAAAGGGTTTCAACAGCTTTTATCTATGCCCAACTGATCCATAACATGAAAAAGCAAAAAGTCCGTTTTTCATCAAAAAATCAAGCTGAAAAAAAATGGTGGGAACCGGTTTTAAAGTATGGTGACGTACTATCCAATGGTGCGCATCCAATAAACCAAGTATTAACCAAATCCAAGCGGGGTAAAGGGTTTCAACAGCTTGTATCTAAGCCCAACTGATCCATAACATGAAAAAGCAAAAAGTCCCTTTTTCATCAAAAGTCATGCTGAAAAAAATGGTGGGAACCGGTTTTAAAGTATGGTGACGTACTATCCAATGGTGCGCATCCAATAAACCAAGTATTAACCAAATCCAAGCGGGGTAAAGGGTTTCAACAGCTTTTATCTATGCCCAACTGATCCATAACATGAAAAAGCAAAAAGTCCGTTTTTCATCAAAAAATCAAGCTGAAAAAAAATGGTGGGAACCGGTTTTAAAGTATGGTGACGTACTATCCAATGGTGCGCATCCAATAAACCAAGTATTAACCAAATCCAAGCGGGGTAAAGGGTTTCAACAGCTTGTATCTAAGCCCAACTGATCCATAACATGAAAAAGCAAAAAGTCCCTTTTTCATCAAAAGTCATGCTGAAAAAAATGGTGGGAACCGGTTTTAAAGTATGGTGACGTACTATCCAATGGTGCGCATCCAATAAACCAAGTATTAACCAAATCCAAGCGGGGTAAAGGGTTTCAACAGCTTTTATCTATGCCCAACTGATCCATAACATGAAAAAGCAAAAAGTCCGTTTTTCATCAAAAAATCAAGCTGAAAAAAAATGGTGGGAACCGGTTTTAAAGTATGGTGACGTACTATCCAATGGTGCGCATCCAATAAACCAAGTATTAACCAAATCCAAGCGGGGTAAAGGGTTTCAACAGCTTGTATCTAAGCCCAACTGATCCATAACATGAAAAAGCAAAAAGTCCCTTTTTCATCAAAAGTCATGCTGAAAAAAATGGTGGGAACCGGTTTTAAAGTATGGTGACGTACTATCCAATGGTGCGCATCCAATAAACCAAGTATTAACCAAATCCAAGCGGGGTAAAGGGTTTCAACAGCTTTTATCTATGCCCAACTGATCCATAACATGAAAAAGCAAAAAGTCCGTTTTTCATCAAAAAATCAAGCTGAAAAAAAATGGTGGGAACCGGTTTTAAAGTATGGTGACGTACTATCCAATGGTGCGCATCCAATAAACCAAGTATTAACCAAATCCAAGCGGGGTAAAGGGTTTCAACAGCTTGTATCTAAGCCCAACTGATCCATAACATGAAAAAGCAAAAAGTCCCTTTTTCATCAAAAGTCATGCTGAAAAAAATGGTGGGAACCGGTTTTAAAGTATGGTGACGTACTATCCAATGGTGCGCATCCAATAAACCAAGTATTAACCAAATCCAAGCGGGGTAAAGGGTTTCAACAGCTTTTATCTATGCCCAACTGATCCATAACATGAAAAAGCAAAAAGTCCGTTTTTCATCAAAAAATCAAGCTGAAAAAAAATGGTGGGAACCGGTTTTAAAGTATGGTGACGTACTATCCAATGGTGCGCATCCAATAAACCAAGTATTAACCAAATCCAAGCGGGGTAAAGGGTTTCAACAGCTTGTATCTAAGCCCAACTGATCCATAACATGAAAAAGCAAAAAGTCCCTTTTTCATCAAAAGTCATGCTGAAAAAAATGGTGGGAACCGGTTTTAAAGTATGGTGACGTACTATCCAATGGTGCGCATCCAATAAACCAAGTATTAACCAAATCCAAGCGGGGTAAAGGGTTTCAACAGCTTTTATCTATGCCCAACTGATCCATAACATGAAAAAGCAAAAAGTCCGTTTTTCATCAAAAAATCAAGCTGAAAAAAAATGGTGGGAACCGGTTTTAAAGTATGGTGACGTACTATCCAATGGTGCGCATCCAATAAACCAAGTATTAACCAAATCCAAGCGGGGTAAAGGGTTTCAACAGCTTGTATCTAAGCCCAACTGATCCATAACATGAAAAAGCAAAAAGTCCCTTTTTCATCAAAAGTCATGCTGAAAAAAATGGTGGGAACCGGTTTTAAAGTATGGTGACGTACTATCCAATGGTGCGCATCCAATAAACCAAGTATTAACCAAATCCAAGCGGGGTAAAGGGTTTCAACAGCTTTTATCTATGCCCAACTGATCCATAACATGAAAAAGCAAAAAGTCCGTTTTTCATCAAAAAATCAAGCTGAAAAAAAATGGTGGGAACCGGTTTTAAAGTATGGTGACGTACTATCCAATGGTGCGCATCCAATAAACCAAGTATTAACCAAATCCAAGCGGGGTAAAGGGTTTCAACAGCTTGTATCTAAGCCCAACTGATCCATAACATGAAAAAGCAAAAAGTCCCTTTTTCATCAAAAGTCATGCTGAAAAAAATGGTGGGAACCGGTTTTAAAGTATGGTGACGTACTATCCAATGGTGCGCATCCAATAAACCAAGTATTAACCAAATCCAAGCGGGGTAAAGGGTTTCAACAGCTTTTATCTATGCCCAACTGATCCATAACATGAAAAAGCAAAAAGTCCGTTTTTCATCAAAAAATCAAGCTGAAAAAAAATGGTGGGAACCGGTTTTAAAGTATGGTGACGTACTATCCAATGGTGCGCATCCAATAAACCAAGTATTAACCAAATCCAAGCGGGGTAAAGGGTTTCAACAGCTTGTATCTAAGCCCAACTGATCCATAACATGAAAAAGCAAAAAGTCCCTTTTTCATCAAAAGTCATGCTGAAAAAAATGGTGGGAACCGGTTTTAAAGTATGGTGACGTACTATCCAATGGTGCGCATCCAATAAACCAAGTATTAACCAAATCCAAGCGGGGTAAAGGGTTTCAACAGCTTTTATCTATGCCCAACTGATCCATAACATGAAAAAGCAAAAAGTCCGTTTTTCATCAAAAAATCAAGCTGAAAAAAAATGGTGGGAACCGGTTTTAAAGTATGGTGACGTACTATCCAATGGTGCGCATCCAATAAACCAAGTATTAACCAAATCCAAGCGGGGTAAAGGGTTTCAACAGCTTGTATCTAAGCCCAACTGATCCATAACATGAAAAAGCAAAAAGTCCCTTTTTCATCAAAAGTCATGCTGAAAAAAATGGTGGGAACCGGTTTTAAAGTATGGTGACGTACTATCCAATGGTGCGCATCCAATAAACCAAGTATTAACCAAATCCAAGCGGGGTAAAGGGTTTCAACAGCTTTTATCTATGCCCAACTGATCCATAACATGAAAAAGCAAAAAGTCCGTTTTTCATCAAAAAATCAAGCTGAAAAAAAATGGTGGGAACCGGTTTTAAAGTATGGTGACGTACTATCCAATGGTGCGCATCCAATAAACCAAGTATTAACCAAATCCAAGCGGGGTAAAGGGTTTCAACAGCTTGTATCTAAGCCCAACTGATCCATAACATGAAAAAGCAAAAAGTCCCTTTTTCATCAAAAGTCATGCTGAAAAAAATGGTGGGAACCGGTTTTAAAGTATGGTGACGTACTATCCAATGGTGCGCATCCAATAAACCAAGTATTAACCAAATCCAAGCGGGGTAAAGGGTTTCAACAGCTTTTATCTATGCCCAACTGATCCATAACATGAAAAAGCAAAAAGTCCGTTTTTCATCAAAAAATCAAGCTGAAAAAAAATGGTGGGAACCGGTTTTAAAGTATGGTGACGTACTATCCAATGGTGCGCATCCAATAAACCAAGTATTAACCAAATCCAAGCGGGGTAAAGGGTTTCAACAGCTTGTATCTAAGCCCAACTGATCCATAACATGAAAAAGCAAAAAGTCCCTTTTTCATCAAAAGTCATGCTGAAAAAAATGGTGGGAACCGGTTTTAAAGTATGGTGACGTACTATCCAATGGTGCGCATCCAATAAACCAAGTATTAACCAAATCCAAGCGGGGTAAAGGGTTTCAACAGCTTTTATCTATGCCCAACTGATCCATAACATGAAAAAGCAAAAAGTCCGTTTTTCATCAAAAAATCAAGCTGAAAAAAAATGGTGGGAACCGGTTTTAAAGTATGGTGACGTACTATCCAATGGTGCGCATCCAATAAACCAAGTATTAACCAAATCCAAGCGGGGTAAAGGGTTTCAACAGCTTGTATCTAAGCCCAACTGATCCATAACATGAAAAAGCAAAAAGTCCCTTTTTCATCAAAAGTCATGCTGAAAAAAATGGTGGGAACCGGTTTTAAAGTATGGTGACGTACTATCCAATGGTGCGCATCCAATAAACCAAGTATTAACCAAATCCAAGCGGGGTAAAGGGTTTCAACAGCTTTTATCTATGCCCAACTGATCCATAACATGAAAAAGCAAAAAGTCCGTTTTTCATCAAAAAATCAAGCTGAAAAAAAATGGTGGGAACCGGTTTTAAAGTATGGTGACGTACTATCCAATGGTGCGCATCCAATAAACCAAGTATTAACCAAATCCAAGCGGGGTAAAGGGTTTCAACAGCTTGTATCTAAGCCCAACTGATCCATAACATGAAAAAGCAAAAAGTCCCTTTTTCATCAAAAGTCATGCTGAAAAAAATGGTGGGAACCGGTTTTAAAGTATGGTGACGTACTATCCAATGGTGCGCATCCAATAAACCAAGTATTAACCAAATCCAAGCGGGGTAAAGGGTTTCAACAGCTTTTATCTATGCCCAACTGATCCATAACATGAAAAAGCAAAAAGTCCGTTTTTCATCAAAAAATCAAGCTGAAAAAAAATGGTGGGAACCGGTTTTAAAGTATGGTGACGTACTATCCAATGGTGCGCATCCAATAAACCAAGTATTAACCAAATCCAAGCGGGGTAAAGGGTTTCAACAGCTTGTATCTAAGCCCAACTGATCCATAACATGAAAAAGCAAAAAGTCCCTTTTTCATCAAAAGTCATGCTGAAAAAAATGGTGGGAACCGGTTTTAAAGTATGGTGACGTACTATCCAATGGTGCGCATCCAATAAACCAAGTATTAACCAAATCCAAGCGGGGTAAAGGGTTTCAACAGCTTTTATCTATGCCCAACTGATCCATAACATGAAAAAGCAAAAAGTCCGTTTTTCATCAAAAAATCAAGCTGAAAAAAAATGGTGGGAACCGGTTTTAAAGTATGGTGACGTACTATCCAATGGTGCGCATCCAATAAACCAAGTATTAACCAAATCCAAGCGGGGTAAAGGGTTTCAACAGCTTGTATCTAAGCCCAACTGATCCATAACATGAAAAAGCAAAAAGTCCCTTTTTCATCAAAAGTCATGCTGAAAAAAATGGTGGGAACCGGTTTTAAAGTATGGTGACGTACTATCCAATGGTGCGCATCCAATAAACCAAGTATTAACCAAATCCAAGCGGGGTAAAGGGTTTCAACAGCTTTTATCTATGCCCAACTGATCCATAACATGAAAAAGCAAAAAGTCCGTTTTTCATCAAAAAATCAAGCTGAAAAAAAATGGTGGGAACCGGTTTTAAAGTATGGTGACGTACTATCCAATGGTGCGCATCCAATAAACCAAGTATTAACCAAATCCAAGCGGGGTAAAGGGTTTCAACAGCTTGTATCTAAGCCCAACTGATCCATAACATGAAAAAGCAAAAAGTCCCTTTTTCATCAAAAGTCATGCTGAAAAAAATGGTGGGAACCGGTTTTAAAGTATGGTGACGTACTATCCAATGGTGCGCATCCAATAAACCAAGTATTAACCAAATCCAAGCGGGGTAAAGGGTTTCAACAGCTTTTATCTATGCCCAACTGATCCATAACATGAAAAAGCAAAAAGTCCGTTTTTCATCAAAAAATCAAGCTGAAAAAAAATGGTGGGAACCGGTTTTAAAGTATGGTGACGTACTATCCAATGGTGCGCATCCAATAAACCAAGTATTAACCAAATCCAAGCGGGGTAAAGGGTTTCAACAGCTTGTATCTAAGCCCAACTGATCCATAACATGAAAAAGCAAAAAGTCCCTTTTTCATCAAAAGTCATGCTGAAAAAAATGGTGGGAACCGGTTTTAAAGTATGGTGACGTACTATCCAATGGTGCGCATCCAATAAACCAAGTATTAACCAAATCCAAGCGGGGTAAAGGGTTTCAACAGCTTTTATCTATGCCCAACTGATCCATAACATGAAAAAGCAAAAAGTCCGTTTTTCATCAAAAAATCAAGCTGAAAAAAAATGGTGGGAACCGGTTTTAAAGTATGGTGACGTACTATCCAATGGTGCGCATCCAATAAACCAAGTATTAACCAAATCCAAGCGGGGTAAAGGGTTTCAACAGCTTGTATCTAAGCCCAACTGATCCATAACATGAAAAAGCAAAAAGTCCCTTTTTCATCAAAAGTCATGCTGAAAAAAATGGTGGGAACCGGTTTTAAAGTATGGTGACGTACTATCCAATGGTGCGCATCCAATAAACCAAGTATTAACCAAATCCAAGCGGGGTAAAGGGTTTCAACAGCTTTTATCTATGCCCAACTGATCCATAACATGAAAAAGCAAAAAGTCCGTTTTTCATCAAAAAATCAAGCTGAAAAAAAATGGTGGGAACCGGTTTTAAAGTATGGTGACGTACTATCCAATGGTGCGCATCCAATAAACCAAGTATTAACCAAATCCAAGCGGGGTAAAGGGTTTCAACAGCTTGTATCTAAGCCCAACTGATCCATAACATGAAAAAGCAAAAAGTCCCTTTTTCATCAAAAGTCATGCTGAAAAAAATGGTGGGAACCGGTTTTAAAGTATGGTGACGTACTATCCAATGGTGCGCATCCAATAAACCAAGTATTAACCAAATCCAAGCGGGGTAAAGGGTTTCAACAGCTTTTATCTATGCCCAACTGATCCATAACATGAAAAAGCAAAAAGTCCGTTTTTCATCAAAAAATCAAGCTGAAAAAAAATGGTGGGAACCGGTTTTAAAGTATGGTGACGTACTATCCAATGGTGCGCATCCAATAAACCAAGTATTAACCAAATCCAAGCGGGGTAAAGGGTTTCAACAGCTTGTATCTAAGCCCAACTGATCCATAACATGAAAAAGCAAAAAGTCCCTTTTTCATCAAAAGTCATGCTGAAAAAAATGGTGGGAACCGGTTTTAAAGTATGGTGACGTACTATCCAATGGTGCGCATCCAATAAACCAAGTATTAACCAAATCCAAGCGGGGTAAAGGGTTTCAACAGCTTTTATCTATGCCCAACTGATCCATAACATGAAAAAGCAAAAAGTCCGTTTTTCATCAAAAAATCAAGCTGAAAAAAAATGGTGGGAACCGGTTTTAAAGTATGGTGACGTACTATCCAATGGTGCGCATCCAATAAACCAAGTATTAACCAAATCCAAGCGGGGTAAAGGGTTTCAACAGCTTGTATCTAAGCCCAACTGATCCATAACATGAAAAAGCAAAAAGTCCCTTTTTCATCAAAAGTCATGCTGAAAAAAATGGTGGGAACCGGTTTTAAAGTATGGTGACGTACTATCCAATGGTGCGCATCCAATAAACCAAGTATTAACCAAATCCAAGCGGGGTAAAGGGTTTCAACAGCTTTTATCTATGCCCAACTGATCCATAACATGAAAAAGCAAAAAGTCCGTTTTTCATCAAAAAATCAAGCTGAAAAAAAATGGTGGGAACCGGTTTTAAAGTATGGTGACGTACTATCCAATGGTGCGCATCCAATAAACCAAGTATTAACCAAATCCAAGCGGGGTAAAGGGTTTCAACAGCTTGTATCTAAGCCCAACTGATCCATAACATGAAAAAGCAAAAAGTCCCTTTTTCATCAAAAGTCATGCTGAAAAAAATGGTGGGAACCGGTTTTAAAGTATGGTGACGTACTATCCAATGGTGCGCATCCAATAAACCAAGTATTAACCAAATCCAAGCGGGGTAAAGGGTTTCAACAGCTTTTATCTATGCCCAACTGATCCATAACATGAAAAAGCAAAAAGTCCGTTTTTCATCAAAAAATCAAGCTGAAAAAAAATGGTGGGAACCGGTTTTAAAGTATGGTGACGTACTATCCAATGGTGCGCATCCAATAAACCAAGTATTAACCAAATCCAAGCGGGGTAAAGGGTTTCAACAGCTTGTATCTAAGCCCAACTGATCCATAACATGAAAAAGCAAAAAGTCCCTTTTTCATCAAAAGTCATGCTGAAAAAAATGGTGGGAACCGGTTTTAAAGTATGGTGACGTACTATCCAATGGTGCGCATCCAATAAACCAAGTATTAACCAAATCCAAGCGGGGTAAAGGGTTTCAACAGCTTTTATCTATGCCCAACTGATCCATAACATGAAAAAGCAAAAAGTCCGTTTTTCATCAAAAAATCAAGCTGAAAAAAAATGGTGGGAACCGGTTTTAAAGTATGGTGACGTACTATCCAATGGTGCGCATCCAATAAACCAAGTATTAACCAAATCCAAGCGGGGTAAAGGGTTTCAACAGCTTGTATCTAAGCCCAACTGATCCATAACATGAAAAAGCAAAAAGTCCCTTTTTCATCAAAAGTCATGCTGAAAAAAATGGTGGGAACCGGTTTTAAAGTATGGTGACGTACTATCCAATGGTGCGCATCCAATAAACCAAGTATTAACCAAATCCAAGCGGGGTAAAGGGTTTCAACAGCTTTTATCTATGCCCAACTGATCCATAACATGAAAAAGCAAAAAGTCCGTTTTTCATCAAAAAATCAAGCTGAAAAAAAATGGTGGGAACCGGTTTTAAAGTATGGTGACGTACTATCCAATGGTGCGCATCCAATAAACCAAGTATTAACCAAATCCAAGCGGGGTAAAGGGTTTCAACAGCTTGTATCTAAGCCCAACTGATCCATAACATGAAAAAGCAAAAAGTCCCTTTTTCATCAAAAGTCATGCTGAAAAAAATGGTGGGAACCGGTTTTAAAGTATGGTGACGTACTATCCAATGGTGCGCATCCAATAAACCAAGTATTAACCAAATCCAAGCGGGGTAAAGGGTTTCAACAGCTTTTATCTATGCCCAACTGATCCATAACATGAAAAAGCAAAAAGTCCGTTTTTCATCAAAAAATCAAGCTGAAAAAAAATGGTGGGAACCGGTTTTAAAGTATGGTGACGTACTATCCAATGGTGCGCATCCAATAAACCAAGTATTAACCAAATCCAAGCGGGGTAAAGGGTTTCAACAGCTTGTATCTAAGCCCAACTGATCCATAACATGAAAAAGCAAAAAGTCCCTTTTTCATCAAAAGTCATGCTGAAAAAAATGGTGGGAACCGGTTTTAAAGTATGGTGACGTACTATCCAATGGTGCGCATCCAATAAACCAAGTATTAACCAAATCCAAGCGGGGTAAAGGGTTTCAACAGCTTTTATCTATGCCCAACTGATCCATAACATGAAAAAGCAAAAAGTCCGTTTTTCATCAAAAAATCAAGCTGAAAAAAAATGGTGGGAACCGGTTTTAAAGTATGGTGACGTACTATCCAATGGTGCGCATCCAATAAACCAAGTATTAACCAAATCCAAGCGGGGTAAAGGGTTTCAACAGCTTGTATCTAAGCCCAACTGATCCATAACATGAAAAAGCAAAAAGTCCCTTTTTCATCAAAAGTCATGCTGAAAAAAATGGTGGGAACCGGTTTTAAAGTATGGTGACGTACTATCCAATGGTGCGCATCCAATAAACCAAGTATTAACCAAATCCAAGCGGGGTAAAGGGTTTCAACAGCTTTTATCTATGCCCAACTGATCCATAACATGAAAAAGCAAAAAGTCCGTTTTTCATCAAAAAATCAAGCTGAAAAAAAATGGTGGGAACCGGTTTTAAAGTATGGTGACGTACTATCCAATGGTGCGCATCCAATAAACCAAGTATTAACCAAATCCAAGCGGGGTAAAGGGTTTCAACAGCTTGTATCTAAGCCCAACTGATCCATAACATGAAAAAGCAAAAAGTCCCTTTTTCATCAAAAGTCATGCTGAAGAAAAATGGTGGGAACCGGTTTTAAAGTATGGTGACGTACTATCCAATGGTGCGCATCCAATAAACCAAGTATTAACCAAATCCAAGCGGGGTAAAGGGTTTCAACAGCTTTTATCTATGCCCAACTGATCCATAACATGAAAAAGCAAAAAGTCCGTTTTTCATCAAAAAATCAAGCTGAAAAAAAATGGTGGGAACCGGTTTTAAAGTATGGTGACGTACTATCCAATGGTGCGCATCCAATAAACCAAGTATTAACCAAATCCAAGCGGGGTAAAGGGTTTCAACAGCTTGTATCTAAGCCCAACTGATCCATAACATGAAAAAGCAAAAAGTCCCTTTTTCATCAAAAGTCATGCTGAAAAAAATGGTGGGAACCGGTTTTAAAGTATGGTGACGTACTATCCAATGGTGCGCATCCAATAAACCAAGTATTAACCAAATCCAAGCGGGGTAAAGGGTTTCAACAGCTTTTATCTATGCCCAACTGATCCATAACATGAAAAAGCAAAAAGTCCGTTTTTCATCAAAAAATCAAGCTGAAAAAAAATGGTGGGAACCGGTTTTAAAGTATGGTGACGTACTATCCAATGGTGCGCATCCAATAAACCAAGTATTAACCAAATCCAAGCGGGGTAAAGGGTTTCAACAGCTTGTATCTAAGCCCAACTGATCCATAACATGAAAAAGCAAAAAGTCCCTTTTTCATCAAAAGTCATGCTGAAAAAAATGGTGGGAACCGGTTTTAAAGTATGGTGACGTACTATCCAATGGTGCGCATCCAATAAACCAAGTATTAACCAAATCCAAGCGGGGTAAAGGGTTTCAACAGCTTTTATCTATGCCCAACTGATCCATAACATGAAAAAGCAAAAAGTCCGTTTTTCATCAAAAAATCAAGCTGAAAAAAAATGGTGGGAACCGGTTTTAAAGTATGGTGACGTACTATCCAATGGTGCGCATCCAATAAACCAAGTATTAACCAAATCCAAGCGGGGTAAAGGGTTTCAACAGCTTGTATCTAAGCCCAACTGATCCATAACATGAAAAAGCAAAAAGTCCCTTTTTCATCAAAAGTCATGCTGAAAAAAATGGTGGGAACCGGTTTTAAAGTATGGTGACGTACTATCCAATGGTGCGCATCCAATAAACCAAGTATTAACCAAATCCAAGCGGGGTAAAGGGTTTCAACAGCTTTTATCTATGCCCAACTGATCCATAACATGAAAAAGCAAAAAGTCCGTTTTTCATCAAAAAATCAAGCTGAAAAAAAATGGTGGGAACCGGTTTTAAAGTATGGTGACGTACTATCCAATGGTGCGCATCCAATAAACCAAGTATTAACCAAATCCAAGCGGGGTAAAGGGTTTCAACAGCTTGTATCTAAGCCCAACTGATCCATAACATGAAAAAGCAAAAAGTCCCTTTTTCATCAAAAGTCATGCTGAAAAAAATGGTGGGAACCGGTTTTAAAGTATGGTGACGTACTATCCAATGGTGCGCATCCAATAAACCAAGTATTAACCAAATCCAAGCGGGGTAAAGGGTTTCAACAGCTTTTATCTATGCCCAACTGATCCATAACATGAAAAAGCAAAAAGTCCGTTTTTCATCAAAAAATCAAGCTGAAAAAAAATGGTGGGAACCGGTTTTAAAGTATGGTGACGTACTATCCAATGGTGCGCATCCAATAAACCAAGTATTAACCAAATCCAAGCGGGGTAAAGGGTTTCAACAGCTTGTATCTAAGCCCAACTGATCCATAACATGAAAAAGCAAAAAGTCCCTTTTTCATCAAAAGTCATGCTGAAAAAAATGGTGGGAACCGGTTTTAAAGTATGGTGACGTACTATCCAATGGTGCGCATCCAATAAACCAAGTATTAACCAAATCCAAGCGGGGTAAAGGGTTTCAACAGCTTTTATCTATGCCCAACTGATCCATAACATGAAAAAGCAAAAAGTCCGTTTTTCATCAAAAAATCAAGCTGAAAAAAAATGGTGGGAACCGGTTTTAAAGTATGGTGACGTACTATCCAATGGTGCGCATCCAATAAACCAAGTATTAACCAAATCCAAGCGGGGTAAAGGGTTTCAACAGCTTGTATCTAAGCCCAACTGATCCATAACATGAAAAAGCAAAAAGTCCCTTTTTCATCAAAAGTCATGCTGAAAAAAATGGTGGGAACCGGTTTTAAAGTATGGTGACGTACTATCCAATGGTGCGCATCCAATAAACCAAGTATTAACCAAATCCAAGCGGGGTAAAGGGTTTCAACAGCTTTTATCTATGCCCAACTGATCCATAACATGAAAAAGCAAAAAGTCCGTTTTTCATCAAAAAATCAAGCTGAAAAAAAATGGTGGGAACCGGTTTTAAAGTATGGTGACGTACTATCCAATGGTGCGCATCCAATAAACCAAGTATTAACCAAATCCAAGCGGGGTAAAGGGTTTCAACAGCTTGTATCTAAGCCCAACTGATCCATAACATGAAAAAGCAAAAAGTCCCTTTTTCATCAAAAGTCATGCTGAAAAAAATGGTGGGAACCGGTTTTAAAGTATGGTGACGTACTATCCAATGGTGCGCATCCAATAAACCAAGTATTAACCAAATCCAAGCGGGGTAAAGGGTTTCAACAGCTTTTATCTATGCCCAACTGATCCATAACATGAAAAAGCAAAAAGTCCGTTTTTCATCAAAAAATCAAGCTGAAAAAAAATGGTGGGAACCGGTTTTAAAGTATGGTGACGTACTATCCAATGGTGCGCATCCAATAAACCAAGTATTAACCAAATCCAAGCGGGGTAAAGGGTTTCAACAGCTTGTATCTAAGCCCAACTGATCCATAACATGAAAAAGCAAAAAGTCCCTTTTTCATCAAAAGTCATGCTGAAAAAAATGGTGGGAACCGGTTTTAAAGTATGGTGACGTACTATCCAATGGTGCGCATCCAATAAACCAAGTATTAACCAAATCCAAGCGGGGTAAAGGGTTTCAACAGCTTTTATCTATGCCCAACTGATCCATAACATGAAAAAGCAAAAAGTCCGTTTTTCATCAAAAAATCAAGCTGAAAAAAAATGGTGGGAACCGGTTTTAAAGTATGGTGACGTACTATCCAATGGTGCGCATCCAATAAACCAAGTATTAACCAAATCCAAGCGGGGTAAAGGGTTTCAACAGCTTGTATCTAAGCCCAACTGATCCATAACATGAAAAAGCAAAAAGTCCCTTTTTCATCAAAAGTCATGCTGAAAAAAATGGTGGGAACCGGTTTTAAAGTATGGTGACGTACTATCCAATGGTGCGCATCCAATAAACCAAGTATTAACCAAATCCAAGCGGGGTAAAGGGTTTCAACAGCTTTTATCTATGCCCAACTGATCCATAACATGAAAAAGCAAAAAGTCCGTTTTTCATCAAAAAATCAAGCTGAAAAAAAATGGTGGGAACCGGTTTTAAAGTATGGTGACGTACTATCCAATGGTGCGCATCCAATAAACCAAGTATTAACCAAATCCAAGCGGGGTAAAGGGTTTCAACAGCTTGTATCTAAGCCCAACTGATCCATAACATGAAAAAGCAAAAAGTCCCTTTTTCATCAAAAGTCATGCTGAAAAAAATGGTGGGAACCGGTTTTAAAGTATGGTGACGTACTATCCAATGGTGCGCATCCAATAAACCAAGTATTAACCAAATCCAAGCGGGGTAAAGGGTTTCAACAGCTTTTATCTATGCCCAACTGATCCATAACATGAAAAAGCAAAAAGTCCGTTTTTCATCAAAAAATCAAGCTGAAAAAAAATGGTGGGAACCGGTTTTAAAGTATGGTGACGTACTATCCAATGGTGCGCATCCAATAAACCAAGTATTAACCAAATCCAAGCGGGGTAAAGGGTTTCAACAGCTTGTATCTAAGCCCAACTGATCCATAACATGAAAAAGCAAAAAGTCCCTTTTTCATCAAAAGTCATGCTGAAAAAAATGGTGGGAACCGGTTTTAAAGTATGGTGACGTACTATCCAATGGTGCGCATCCAATAAACCAAGTATTAACCAAATCCAAGCGGGGTAAAGGGTTTCAACAGCTTTTATCTATGCCCAACTGATCCATAACATGAAAAAGCAAAAAGTCCGTTTTTCATCAAAAAATCAAGCTGAAAAAAAATGGTGGGAACCGGTTTTAAAGTATGGTGACGTACTATCCAATGGTGCGCATCCAATAAACCAAGTATTAACCAAATCCAAGCGGGGTAAAGGGTTTCAACAGCTTGTATCTAAGCCCAACTGATCCATAACATGAAAAAGCAAAAAGTCCCTTTTTCATCAAAAGTCATGCTGAAAAAAATGGTGGGAACCGGTTTTAAAGTATGGTGACGTACTATCCAATGGTGCGCATCCAATAAACCAAGTATTAACCAAATCCAAGCGGGGTAAAGGGTTTCAACAGCTTTTATCTATGCCCAACTGATCCATAACATGAAAAAGCAAAAAGTCCGTTTTTCATCAAAAAATCAAGCTGAAAAAAAATGGTGGGAACCGGTTTTAAAGTATGGTGACGTACTATCCAATGGTGCGCATCCAATAAACCAAGTATTAACCAAATCCAAGCGGGGTAAAGGGTTTCAACAGCTTGTATCTAAGCCCAACTGATCCATAACATGAAAAAGCAAAAAGTCCCTTTTTCATCAAAAGTCATGCTGAAAAAAATGGTGGGAACCGGTTTTAAAGTATGGTGACGTACTATCCAATGGTGCGCATCCAATAAACCAAGTATTAACCAAATCCAAGCGGGGTAAAGGGTTTCAACAGCTTTTATCTATGCCCAACTGATCCATAACATGAAAAAGCAAAAAGTCCGTTTTTCATCAAAAAATCAAGCTGAAAAAAAATGGTGGGAACCGGTTTTAAAGTATGGTGACGTACTATCCAATGGTGCGCATCCAATAAACCAAGTATTAACCAAATCCAAGCGGGGTAAAGGGTTTCAACAGCTTGTATCTAAGCCCAACTGATCCATAACATGAAAAAGCAAAAAGTCCCTTTTTCATCAAAAGTCATGCTGAAAAAAATGGTGGGAACCGGTTTTAAAGTATGGTGACGTACTATCCAATGGTGCGCATCCAATAAACCAAGTATTAACCAAATCCAAGCGGGGTAAAGGGTTTCAACAGCTTTTATCTATGCCCAACTGATCCATAACATGAAAAAGCAAAAAGTCCGTTTTTCATCAAAAAATCAAGCTGAAAAAAAATGGTGGGAACCGGTTTTAAAGTATGGTGACGTACTATCCAATGGTGCGCATCCAATAAACCAAGTATTAACCAAATCCAAGCGGGGTAAAGGGTTTCAACAGCTTGTATCTAAGCCCAACTGATCCATAACATGAAAAAGCAAAAAGTCCCTTTTTCATCAAAAGTCATGCTGAAAAAAATGGTGGGAACCGGTTTTAAAGTATGGTGACGTACTATCCAATGGTGCGCATCCAATAAACCAAGTATTAACCAAATCCAAGCGGGGTAAAGGGTTTCAACAGCTTTTATCTATGCCCAACTGATCCATAACATGAAAAAGCAAAAAGTCCGTTTTTCATCAAAAAATCAAGCTGAAAAAAAATGGTGGGAACCGGTTTTAAAGTATGGTGACGTACTATCCAATGGTGCGCATCCAATAAACCAAGTATTAACCAAATCCAAGCGGGGTAAAGGGTTTCAACAGCTTGTATCTAAGCCCAACTGATCCATAACATGAAAAAGCAAAAAGTCCCTTTTTCATCAAAAGTCATGCTGAAAAAAATGGTGGGAACCGGTTTTAAAGTATGGTGACGTACTATCCAATGGTGCGCATCCAATAAACCAAGTATTAACCAAATCCAAGCGGGGTAAAGGGTTTCAACAGCTTTTATCTATGCCCAACTGATCCATAACATGAAAAAGCAAAAAGTCCGTTTTTCATCAAAAAATCAAGCTGAAAAAAAATGGTGGGAACCGGTTTTAAAGTATGGTGACGTACTATCCAATGGTGCGCATCCAATAAACCAAGTATTAACCAAATCCAAGCGGGGTAAAGGGTTTCAACAGCTTGTATCTAAGCCCAACTGATCCATAACATGAAAAAGCAAAAAGTCCCTTTTTCATCAAAAGTCATGCTGAAAAAAATGGTGGGAACCGGTTTTAAAGTATGGTGACGTACTATCCAATGGTGCGCATCCAATAAACCAAGTATTAACCAAATCCAAGCGGGGTAAAGGGTTTCAACAGCTTTTATCTATGCCCAACTGATCCATAACATGAAAAAGCAAAAAGTCCGTTTTTCATCAAAAAATCAAGCTGAAAAAAAATGGTGGGAACCGGTTTTAAAGTATGGTGACGTACTATCCAATGGTGCGCATCCAATAAACCAAGTATTAACCAAATCCAAGCGGGGTAAAGGGTTTCAACAGCTTGTATCTAAGCCCAACTGATCCATAACATGAAAAAGCAAAAAGTCCCTTTTTCATCAAAAGTCATGCTGAAAAAAATGGTGGGAACCGGTTTTAAAGTATGGTGACGTACTATCCAATGGTGCGCATCCAATAAACCAAGTATTAACCAAATCCAAGCGGGGTAAAGGGTTTCAACAGCTTTTATCTATGCCCAACTGATCCATAACATGAAAAAGCAAAAAGTCCGTTTTTCATCAAAAAATCAAGCTGAAAAAAAATGGTGGGAACCGGTTTTAAAGTATGGTGACGTACTATCCAATGGTGCGCATCCAATAAACCAAGTATTAACCAAATCCAAGCGGGGTAAAGGGTTTCAACAGCTTGTATCTAAGCCCAACTGATCCATAACATGAAAAAGCAAAAAGTCCCTTTTTCATCAAAAGTCATGCTGAAAAAAATGGTGGGAACCGGTTTTAAAGTATGGTGACGTACTATCCAATGGTGCGCATCCAATAAACCAAGTATTAACCAAATCCAAGCGGGGTAAAGGGTTTCAACAGCTTTTATCTATGCCCAACTGATCCATAACATGAAAAAGCAAAAAGTCCGTTTTTCATCAAAAAATCAAGCTGAAAAAAAATGGTGGGAACCGGTTTTAAAGTATGGTGACGTACTATCCAATGGTGCGCATCCAATAAACCAAGTATTAACCAAATCCAAGCGGGGTAAAGGGTTTCAACAGCTTGTATCTAAGCCCAACTGATCCATAACATGAAAAAGCAAAAAGTCCCTTTTTCATCAAAAGTCATGCTGAAAAAAATGGTGGGAACCGGTTTTAAAGTATGGTGACGTACTATCCAATGGTGCGCATCCAATAAACCAAGTATTAACCAAATCCAAGCGGGGTAAAGGGTTTCAACAGCTTTTATCTATGCCCAACTGATCCATAACATGAAAAAGCAAAAAGTCCGTTTTTCATCAAAAAATCAAGCTGAAAAAAAATGGTGGGAACCGGTTTTAAAGTATGGTGACGTACTATCCAATGGTGCGCATCCAATAAACCAAGTATTAACCAAATCCAAGCGGGGTAAAGGGTTTCAACAGCTTGTATCTAAGCCCAACTGATCCATAACATGAAAAAGCAAAAAGTCCCTTTTTCATCAAAAGTCATGCTGAAAAAAATGGTGGGAACCGGTTTTAAAGTATGGTGACGTACTATCCAATGGTGCGCATCCAATAAACCAAGTATTAACCAAATCCAAGCGGGGTAAAGGGTTTCAACAGCTTTTATCTATGCCCAACTGATCCATAACATGAAAAAGCAAAAAGTCCGTTTTTCATCAAAAAATCAAGCTGAAAAAAAATGGTGGGAACCGGTTTTAAAGTATGGTGACGTACTATCCAATGGTGCGCATCCAATAAACCAAGTATTAACCAAATCCAAGCGGGGTAAAGGGTTTCAACAGCTTGTATCTAAGCCCAACTGATCCATAACATGAAAAAGCAAAAAGTCCCTTTTTCATCAAAAGTCATGCTGAAAAAAATGGTGGGAACCGGTTTTAAAGTATGGTGACGTACTATCCAATGGTGCGCATCCAATAAACCAAGTATTAACCAAATCCAAGCGGGGTAAAGGGTTTCAACAGCTTTTATCATGCCCAACTGATCCATAACATGAAAAAGCAAAAAGTCCGTTTTTCATCAAAAAATCAAGCTGAAAAAAAATGGTGGGAACCGGTTTTAAAGTATGGTGACGTACTATCCAATGGTGCGCATCCAATAAACCAAGTATTAACCAAATCCAAGCGGGGTAAAGGGTTTCAACAGCTTGTATCTAAGCCCAACTGATCCATAACATGAAAAAGCAAAAAGTCCCTTTTTCATCAAAAGTCATGCTGAAAAAAATGGTGGGAACCGGTTTTAAAGTATGGTGACGTACTATACTATCCAATGGTGCGCATCCAATAAACCAAGTATTAACCAAATCCAAGCGGGGTAAAGGGTTTCAACAGCTTTTATCTATGCCCAACTGATCCATAACATGAAAAAGCAAAAAGTCCGTTTTTCATCAAAAAATCAAGCTGAAAAAAAATGGTGGGAACCGGTTTTAAAGTATGGTGACGTACTATCCAATGGTGCGCATCCAATAAACCAAGTATTAACCAAATCCAAGCGGGGTAAAGGGTTTCAACAGCTTGTATCTAAGCCCAACTGATCCATAACATGAAAAAGCAAAAAGTCCCTTTTTCATCAAAAGTCATGCTGAAAAAAATGGTGGGAACCGGTTTTAAAGTATGGTGACGTACTATCCAATGGTGCGCATCCAATAAACCAAGTATTAACCAAATCCAAGCGGGGTAAAGGGTTTCAACAGCTTTTATCTATGCCCAACTGATCCATAACATGAAAAAGCAAAAAGTCCGTTTTTCATCAAAAAATCAAGCTGAAAAAAAATGGTGGGAACCGGTTTTAAAGTATGGTGACGTACTATCCAATGGTGCGCATCCAATAAACCAAGTATTAACCAAATCCAAGCGGGGTAAAGGGTTTCAACAGCTTGTATCTAAGCCCAACTGATCCATAACATGAAAAAGCAAAAAGTCCCTTTTTCATCAAAAGTCATGCTGAAAAAAATGGTGGGAACCGGTTTTAAAGTATGGTGACGTACTATCCAATGGTGCGCATCCAATAAACCAAGTATTAACCAAATCCAAGCGGGGTAAAGGGTTTCAACAGCTTTTATCTATGCCCAACTGATCCATAACATGAAAAAGCAAAAAGTCCGTTTTTCATCAAAAAATCAAGCTGAAAAAAAATGGTGGGAACCGGTTTTAAAGTATGGTGACGTACTATCCAATGGTGCGCATCCAATAAACCAAGTATTAACCAAATCCAAGCGGGGTAAAGGGTTTCAACAGCTTGTATCTAAGCCCAACTGATCCATAACATGAAAAAGCAAAAAGTCCCTTTTTCATCAAAAGTCATGCTGAAAAAAATGGTGGGAACCGGTTTTAAAGTATGGTGACGTACTATCCAATGGTGCGCATCCAATAAACCAAGTATTAACCAAATCCAAGCGGGGTAAAGGGTTTCAACAGCTTTTATCTATGCCCAACTGATCCATAACATGAAAAAGCAAAAAGTCCGTTTTTCATCAAAAAATCAAGCTGAAAAAAAATGGTGGGAACCGGTTTTAAAGTATGGTGACGTACTATCCAATGGTGCGCATCCAATAAACCAAGTATTAACCAAATCCAAGCGGGGTAAAGGGTGTATCTAAGGCCACTGTTCCAAACATGAAAAAGCAAAAGTCCCTTTTTCATCAAAAGTCATGCTGAAAAAAATGGTGGGAACCGGGTTTTAAAGTATGGTGATCGTGACTATCCAATGGTGCGCATCGCAATAAACAGAAGTATTAACCATATTAACCAAATCCAAGCGGGGTAAAGGGTTTCAACAGCTTTTATCTATGCCCAACTGATCCATAACATGAAAAAGCAAAAAGTCCGTTTTTCATCAAAAAATCAAGCTGAAAAAAAATGGTGGGAACCGGTTTTAAAGTATGGTGACGTACTATCCAATGGTGCGCATCCAATAAACCAAGTATTAACCAAATCCAAGCGGGGTAAAGGGTTTCAACAGCTTGTATCTAAGCCCAACTGATCCATAACATGAAAAAGCAAAAAGTCCCTTTTTCATCAAAAGTCATGCTGAAAAAAATGGTGGGAACCGGTTTTAAAGTATGGTGACGTACTATCCAATGGTGCGCATCCAATAAACCAAGTATTAACCAAATCCAAGCGGGGTAAAGGGTTTCAACAGCTTTTATCTATGCCCAACTGATCCATAACATGAAAATGCAAAAAGTCCGTTTTTCATCAAAAAATCAAGCTGAAAAAAAATGGTGGGAACCGGTTTTAAAGTATGGTGACGTACTATCCAATGGTGCGCATCCAATAAACCAAGTATTAACCAAATCCAAGCGGGGTAAAGGGTTTCAACAGCTTGTATCTAAGCCCAACTGATCCATAACATGAAAAAGCAAAAAGTCCCTTTTTCATCAAAAGTCATGCTGAAAAAAATGGTGGGAACCGGTTTTAAAGTATGGTGACGTACTATCCAATGGTGCGCATCCAATAAACCAAGTATTAACCAAATCCAAGCGGGGTAAAGGGTTTCAACAGCTTTTATCTATGCCCAACTGATCCATAACATGAAAAAGCAAAAAGTCCGTTTTTCATCAAAAAATCAAGCTGAAAAAAAATGGTGGGAACCGGTTTTAAAGTATGGTGACGTACTATCCAATGGTGCGCATCCAATAAACCAAGTATTAACCAAATCCAAGCGGGGTAAAGGGTTTCAACAGCTTGTATCTAAGCCCAACTGATCCATAACATGAAAAAGCAAAAAGTCCCTTTTTCATCAAAAGTCAAGCTGAAAAAAATGGTGGGAACCGGTTTTAAAGTATGGTGACGTACTATCCAATGGTGCGCATCCAATAAACCAAGTATTAACCAAATCCAAGCGGGGTAAAGGGTTTCAACAGCTTTTATCTATGCCCAACTGATCCATAACATGAAAAAGCAAAAAGTCCGTTTTTCATCAAAAAATCAAGCTGAAAAAAAATGGTGGGAACCGGTTTTAAAGTATGGTGACGTACTATCCAATGGTGCGCATCCAATAAACCAAGTATTAACCAAATCCAAGCGGGGTAAAGGGTTTCAACAGCTTGTATCTAAGCCCAACTGATCCATAACATGAAAAAGCAAAAAGTCCCTTTTTCATCAAAAGTCATGCTGAAAAAAATGGTGGGAACCGGTTTTAAAGTATGGTGACGTACTATCCAATGGTGCGCATCCAATAAACCAAGTATTAACCAAATCCAAGCGGGGTAAAGGGTTTCAACAGCTTTTATCTATGCCCAACTGATCCATAACATGAAAAAGCAAAAAGTCCGTTTTTCATCAAAAAATCAAGCTGAAAAAAAATGGTGGGAACCGGTTTTAAAGTATGGTGACGTACTATCCAATGGTGCGCATCCAATAAACCAAGTATTAACCAAATCCAAGCGGGGTAAAGGGTTTCAACAGCTTGTATCTAAGCCCAACTGATCCATAACATGAAAAAGCAAAAAGTCCCTTTTTCATCAAAAGTCATGCTGAAAAAAATGGTGGGAACCGGTTTTAAAGTATGGTGACGTACTATCCAATGGTGCGCATCCAATAAACCAAGTATTAACCAAATCCAAGCGGGGTAAAGGGTTTCAACAGCTTTTATCTATGCCCAACTGATCCATAACATGAAAAAGCAAAAAGTCCGTTTTTCATCAAAAAATCAAGCTGAAAAAAAATGGTGGGAACCGGTTTTAAAGTATGGTGACGTACTATCCAATGGTGCGCATCCAATAAACCAAGTATTAACCAAATCCAAGCGGGGTAAAGGGTTTCAACAGCTTGTATCTAAGCCCAACTGATCCATAACATGAAAAAGCAAAAAGTCCCTTTTTCATCAAAAGTCATGCTGAAAAAAATGGTGGGAACCGGTTTTAAAGTATGGTGACGTACTATCCAATGGTGCGCATCCAATAAACCAAGTATTAACCAAATCCAAGCGGGGTAAAGGGTTTCAACAGCTTTTATCTATGCCCAACTGATCCATAACATGAAAAAGCAAAAAGTCCGTTTTTCATCAAAAAATCAAGCTGAAAAAAAATGGTGGGAACCGGTTTTAAAGTATGGTGACGTACTATCCAATGGTGCGCATCCAATAAACCAAGTATTAACCAAATCCAAGCGGGGTAAAGGGTTTCAACAGCTTGTATCTAAGCCCAACTGATCCATAACATGAAAAAGCAAAAAGTCCCTTTTTCATCAAAAGTCATGCTGAAAAAAATGGTGGGAACCGGTTTTAAAGTATGGTGACGTACTATCCAATGGTGCGCATCCAATAAACCAAGTATTAACCAAATCCAAGCGGGGTAAAGGGTTTCAACAGCTTTTATCTATGCCCAACTGATCCATAACATGAAAAAGCAAAAAGTCCGTTTTTCATCAAAAAATCAAGCTGAAAAAAAATGGTGGGAACCGGTTTTAAAGTATGGTGACGTACTATCCAATGGTGCGCATCCAATAAACCAAGTATTAACCAAATCCAAGCGGGGTAAAGGGTTTCAACAGCTTGTATCTAAGCCCAACTGATCCATAACATGAAAAAGCAAAAAGTCCCTTTTTCATCAAAAGTCATGCTGAAAAAAATGGTGGGAACCGGTTTTAAAGTATGGTGACGTACTATCCAATGGTGCGCATCCAATAAACCAAGTATTAACCAAATCCAAGCGGGGTAAAGGGTTTCAACAGCTTTTATCTATGCCCAACTGATCCATAACATGAAAAAGCAAAAAGTCCGTTTTTCATCAAAAAATCAAGCTGAAAAAAAATGGTGGGAACCGGTTTTAAAGTATGGTGACGTACTATCCAATGGTGCGCATCCAATAAACCAAGTATTAACCAAATCCAAGCGGGGTAAAGGGTTTCAACAGCTTGTATCTAAGCCCAACTGATCCATAACATGAAAAAGCAAAAAGTCCCTTTTTCATCAAAAGTCATGCTGAAAAAAATGGTGGGAACCGGTTTTAAAGTATGGTGACGTACTATCCAATGGTGCGCATCCAATAAACCAAGTATTAACCAAATCCAAGCGGGGTAAAGGGTTTCAACAGCTTTTATCTATGCCCAACTGATCCATAACATGAAAAAGCAAAAAGTCCGTTTTTCATCAAAAAATCAAGCTGAAAAAAAATGGTGGGAACCGGTTTTAAAGTATGGTGACGTACTATCCAATGGTGCGCATCCAATAAACCAAGTATTAACCAAATCCAAGCGGGGTAAAGGGTTTCAACAGCTTGTATCTAAGCCCAACTGATCCATAACATGAAAAAGCAAAAAGTCCCTTTTTCATCAAAAGTCATGCTGAAAAAAATGGTGGGAACCGGTTTTAAAGTATGGTGACGTACTATCCAATGGTGCGCATCCAATAAACCAAGTATTAACCAAATCCAAGCGGGGTAAAGGGTTTCAACAGCTTTTATCTATGCCCAACTGATCCATAACATGAAAAAGCAAAAAGTCCGTTTTTCATCAAAAAATCAAGCTGAAAAAAAATGGTGGGAACCGGTTTTAAAGTATGGTGACGTACTATCCAATGGTGCGCATCCAATAAACCAAGTATTAACCAAATCCAAGCGGGGTAAAGGGTTTCAACAGCTTGTATCTAAGCCCAACTGATCCATAACATGAAAAAGCAAAAAGTCCCTTTTTCATCAAAAGTCATGCTGAAAAAAATGGTGGGAACCGGTTTTAAAGTATGGTGACGTACTATCCAATGGTGCGCATCCAATAAACCAAGTATTAACCAAATCCAAGCGGGGTAAAGGGTTTCAACAGCTTTTATCTATGCCCAACTGATCCATAACATGAAAAAGCAAAAAGTCCGTTTTTCATCAAAAAATCAAGCTGAAAAAAAATGGTGGGAACCGGTTTTAAAGTATGGTGACGTACTATCCAATGGTGCGCATCCAATAAACCAAGTATTAACCAAATCCAAGCGGGGTAAAGGGTTTCAACAGCTTGTATCTAAGCCCAACTGATCCATAACATGAAAAAGCAAAAAGTCCCTTTTTCATCAAAAGTCATGCTGAAAAAAATGGTGGGAACCGGTTTTAAAGTATGGTGACGTACTATCCAATGGTGCGCATCCAATAAACCAAGTATTAACCAAATCCAAGCGGGGTAAAGGGTTTCAACAGCTTTTATCTATGCCCAACTGATCCATAACATGAAAAAGCAAAAAGTCCGTTTTTCATCAAAAAATCAAGCTGAAAAAAAATGGTGGGAACCGGTTTTAAAGTATGGTGACGTACTATCCAATGGTGCGCATCCAATAAACCAAGTATTAACCAAATCCAAGCGGGGTAAAGGGTTTCAACAGCTTGTATCTAAGCCCAACTGATCCATAACATGAAAAAGCAAAAAGTCCCTTTTTCATCAAAAGTCATGCTGAAAAAAATGGTGGGAACCGGTTTTAAAGTATGGTGACGTACTATCCAATGGTGCGCATCCAATAAACCAAGTATTAACCAAATCCAAGCGGGGTAAAGGGTTTCAACAGCTTTTATCTATGCCCAACTGATCCATAACATGAAAAAGCAAAAAGTCCGTTTTTCATCAAAAAATCAAGCTGAAAAAAAATGGTGGGAACCGGTTTTAAAGTATGGTGACGTACTATCCAATGGTGCGCATCCAATAAACCAAGTATTAACCAAATCCAAGCGGGGTAAAGGGTTTCAACAGCTTGTATCTAAGCCCAACTGATCCATAACATGAAAAAGCAAAAAGTCCCTTTTTCATCAAAAGTCATGCTGAAAAAAATGGTGGGAACCGGTTTTAAAGTATGGTGACGTACTATCCAATGGTGCGCATCCAATAAACCAAGTATTAACCAAATCCAAGCGGGGTAAAGGGTTTCAACAGCTTTTATCTATGCCCAACTGATCCATAACATGAAAAAGCAAAAAGTCCGTTTTTCATCAAAAAATCAAGCTGAAAAAAAATGGTGGGAACCGGTTTTAAAGTATGGTGACGTACTATCCAATGGTGCGCATCCAATAAACCAAGTATTAACCAAATCCAAGCGGGGTAAAGGGTTTCAACAGCTTGTATCTAAGCCCAACTGATCCATAACATGAAAAAGCAAAAAGTCCCTTTTTCATCAAAAGTCATGCTGAAAAAAATGGTGGGAACCGGTTTTAAAGTATGGTGACGTACTATCCAATGGTGCGCATCCAATAAACCAAGTATTAACCAAATCCAAGCGGGGTAAAGGGTTTCAACAGCTTTTATCTATGCCCAACTGATCCATAACATGAAAAAGCAAAAAGTCCGTTTTTCATCAAAAAATCAAGCTGAAAAAAAATGGTGGGAACCGGTTTTAAAGTATGGTGACGTACTATCCAATGGTGCGCATCCAATAAACCAAGTATTAACCAAATCCAAGCGGGGTAAAGGGTTTCAACAGCTTGTATCTAAGCCCAACTGATCCATAACATGAAAAAGCAAAAAGTCCCTTTTTCATCAAAAGTCATGCTGAAAAAAATGGTGGGAACCGGTTTTAAAGTATGGTGACGTACTATCCAATGGTGCGCATCCAATAAACCAAGTATTAACCAAATCCAAGCGGGGTAAAGGGTTTCAACAGCTTTTATCTATGCCCAACTGATCCATAACATGAAAAAGCAAAAAGTCCGTTTTTCATCAAAAAATCAAGCTGAAAAAAAATGGTGGGAACCGGTTTTAAAGTATGGTGACGTACTATCCAATGGTGCGCATCCAATAAACCAAGTATTAACCAAATCCAAGCGGGGTAAAGGGTTTCAACAGCTTGTATCTAAGCCCAACTGATCCATAACATGAAAAAGCAAAAAGTCCCTTTTTCATCAAAAGTCATGCTGAAAAAAATGGTGGGAACCGGTTTTAAAGTATGGTGACGTACTATCCAATGGTGCGCATCCAATAAACCAAGTATTAACCAAATCCAAGCGGGGTAAAGGGTTTCAACAGCTTTTATCTATGCCCAACTGATCCATAACATGAAAAAGCAAAAAGTCCGTTTTTCATCAAAAAATCAAGCTGAAAAAAAATGGTGGGAACCGGTTTTAAAGTATGGTGACGTACTATCCAATGGTGCGCATCCAATAAACCAAGTATTAACCAAATCCAAGCGGGGTAAAGGGTTTCAACAGCTTGTATCTAAGCCCAACTGATCCATAACATGAAAAAGCAAAAAGTCCCTTTTTCATCAAAAGTCATGCTGAAAAAAATGGTGGGAACCGGTTTTAAAGTATGGTGACGTACTATCCAATGGTGCGCATCCAATAAACCAAGTATTAACCAAATCCAAGCGGGGTAAAGGGTTTCAACAGCTTTTATCTATGCCCAACTGATCCATAACATGAAAAAGCAAAAAGTCCGTTTTTCATCAAAAAATCAAGCTGAAAAAAAATGGTGGGAACCGGTTTTAAAGTATGGTGACGTACTATCCAATGGTGCGCATCCAATAAACCAAGTATTAACCAAATCCAAGCGGGGTAAAGGGTTTCAACAGCTTGTATCTAAGCCCAACTGATCCATAACATGAAAAAGCAAAAAGTCCCTTTTTCATCAAAAGTCATGCTGAAAAAAATGGTGGGAACCGGTTTTAAAGTATGGTGACGTACTATCCAATGGTGCGCATCCAATAAACCAAGTATTAACCAAATCCAAGCGGGGTAAAGGGTTTCAACAGCTTTTATCTATGCCCAACTGATCCATAACATGAAAAAGCAAAAAGTCCGTTTTTCATCAAAAAATCAAGCTGAAAAAAAATGGTGGGAACCGGTTTTAAAGTATGGTGACGTACTATCCAATGGTGCGCATCCAATAAACCAAGTATTAACCAAATCCAAGCGGGGTAAAGGGTTTCAACAGCTTGTATCTAAGCCCAACTGATCCATAACATGAAAAAGCAAAAAGTCCCTTTTTCATCAAAAGTCATGCTGAAAAAAATGGTGGGAACCGGTTTTAAAGTATGGTGACGTACTATCCAATGGTGCGCATCCAATAAACCAAGTATTAACCAAATCCAAGCGGGGTAAAGGGTTTCAACAGCTTTTATCTATGCCCAACTGATCCATAACATGAAAAAGCAAAAAGTCCGTTTTTCATCAAAAAATCAAGCTGAAAAAAAATGGTGGGAACCGGTTTTAAAGTATGGTGACGTACTATCCAATGGTGCGCATCCAATAAACCAAGTATTAACCAAATCCAAGCGGGGTAAAGGGTTTCAACAGCTTGTATCTAAGCCCAACTGATCCATAACATGAAAAAGCAAAAAGTCCCTTTTTCATCAAAAGTCATGCTGAAAAAAATGGTGGGAACCGGTTTTAAAGTATGGTGACGTACTATCCAATGGTGCGCATCCAATAAACCAAGTATTAACCAAATCCAAGCGGGGTAAAGGGTTTCAACAGCTTTTATCTATGCCCAACTGATCCATAACATGAAAAAGCAAAAAGTCCGTTTTTCATCAAAAAATCAAGCTGAAAAAAAATGGTGGGAACCGGTTTTAAAGTATGGTGACGTACTATCCAATGGTGCGCATCCAATAAACCAAGTATTAACCAAATCCAAGCGGGGTAAAGGGTTTCAACAGCTTGTATCTAAGCCCAACTGATCCATAACATGAAAAAGCAAAAAGTCCCTTTTTCATCAAAAGTCATGCTGAAAAAAATGGTGGGAACCGGTTTTAAAGTATGGTGACGTACTATCCAATGGTGCGCATCCAATAAACCAAGTATTAACCAAATCCAAGCGGGGTAAAGGGTTTCAACAGCTTTTATCTAAGCCCAACTGATCCATAACATGAAAAAGCAAAAAGTCCGTTTTTCATCAAAAAATCAAGCTGAAAAAAAATGGTGGGAACCGGTTTTAAAGTATGGTGACGTACTATCCAATGGTGCGCATCCAATAAACCAAGTATTAACCAAATCCAAGCGGGGTAAAGGGTTTCAACAGCTTGTATCTAAGCCCAACTGATCCATAACATGAAAAAGCAAAAAGTCCGTTTTTCATCAAAAGTCATGCTGAAAAAAATGGTGGGAACCGGTTTTAAAGTATGGTGACGTACTATCCAATGGTGCGCATCCAATAAACCAAGTATTAACCAAATCCAAGCGGGGTAAAGGGTTTCAACAGCTTTTATCTAAGCCCAACTGATCCATAACATGAAAAAGCAAAAAGTCCGTTTTTCATCAAAAAATCAAGCTGAAAAAAAATGGTGGGAACCGGTTTTAAAGTATGGTGACGTACTATCCAATGGTGCGCATCCAATAAACCAAGTATTAACCAAATCCAAGCGGGGTAAAGGGTTTCAACAGCTTGTATCTAAGCCCAACTGATCCATAACATGAAAAAGCAAAAAGTCCGTTTTTCATCAAAAGTCATGCTGAAAAAAATGGTGGGAACCGGTTTTAAAGTATGGTGACGTACTATCCAATGGTGCGCATCCAATAAACCAAGTATTAACCAAATCCAAGCGGGGTAAAGGGTTTCAACAGCTTTTATCTAAGCCCAACTGATCCATAACATGAAAAAGCAAAAAGTCCGTTTTTCATCAAAAAATCAAGCTGAAAAAAAATGGTGGGAACCGGTTTTAAAGTATGGTGACGTACTATCCAATGGTGCGCATCCAATAAACCAAGTATTAACCAAATCCAAGCGGGGTAAAGGGTTTCAACAGCTTGTATCTAAGCCCAACTGATCCATAACATGAAAAAGCAAAAAGTCCGTTTTTCATCAAAAGTCATGCTGAAAAAAATGGTGGGAACCGGTTTTAAAGTATGGTGACGTACTATCCAATGGTGCGCATCCAATAAACCAAGTATTAACCAAATCCAAGCGGGGTAAAGGGTTTCAACAGCTTTTATCTAAGCCCAACTGATCCATAACATGAAAAAGCAAAAAGTCCGTTTTTCATCAAAAAATCAAGCTGAAAAAAAATGGTGGGAACCGGTTTTAAAGTATGGTGACGTACTATCCAATGGTGCGCATCCAATAAACCAAGTATTAACCAAATCCAAGCGGGGTAAAGGGTTTCAACAGCTTGTATCTAAGCCCAACTGATCCATAACATGAAAAAGCAAAAAGTCCGTTTTTCATCAAAAGTCATGCTGAAAAAAATGGTGGGAACCGGTTTTAAAGTATGGTGACGTACTATCCAATGGTGCGCATCCAATAAACCAAGTATTAACCAAATCCAAGCGGGGTAAAGGGTTTCAACAGCTTTTATCTAAGCCCAACTGATCCATAACATGAAAAAGCAAAAAGTCCGTTTTTCATCAAAAAATCAAGCTGAAAAAAAATGGTGGGAACCGGTTTTAAAGTATGGTGACGTACTATCCAATGGTGCGCATCCAATAAACCAAGTATTAACCAAATCCAAGCGGGGTAAAGGGTTTCAACAGCTTGTATCTAAGCCCAACTGATCCATAACATGAAAAAGCAAAAAGTCCGTTTTTCATCAAAAGTCATGCTGAAAAAAATGGTGGGAACCGGTTTTAAAGTATGGTGACGTACTATCCAATGGTGCGCATCCAATAAACCAAGTATTAACCAAATCCAAGCGGGGTAAAGGGTTTCAACAGCTTTTATCTAAGCCCAACTGATCCATAACATGAAAAAGCAAAAAGTCCGTTTTTCATCAAAAAATCAAGCTGAAAAAAAATGGTGGGAACCGGTTTTAAAGTATGGTGACGTACTATCCAATGGTGCGCATCCAATAAACCAAGTATTAACCAAATCCAAGCGGGGTAAAGGGTTTCAACAGCTTGTATCTAAGCCCAACTGATCCATAACATGAAAAAGCAAAAAGTCCGTTTTTCATCAAAAGTCATGCTGAAAAAAATGGTGGGAACCGGTTTTAAAGTATGGTGACGTACTATCCAATGGTGCGCATCCAATAAACCAAGTATTAACCAAATCCAAGCGGGGTAAAGGGTTTCAACAGCTTTTATCTAAGCCCAACTGATCCATAACATGAAAAAGCAAAAAGTCCGTTTTTCATCAAAAAATCAAGCTGAAAAAAAATGGTGGGAACCGGTTTTAAAGTATGGTGACGTACTATCCAATGGTGCGCATCCAATAAACCAAGTATTAACCAAATCCAAGCGGGGTAAAGGGTTTCAACAGCTTGTATCTAAGCCCAACTGATCCATAACATGAAAAAGCAAAAAGTCCGTTTTTCATCAAAAGTCATGCTGAAAAAAATGGTGGGAACCGGTTTTAAAGTATGGTGACGTACTATCCAATGGTGCGCATCCAATAAACCAAGTATTAACCAAATCCAAGCGGGGTAAAGGGTTTCAACAGCTTTTATCTAAGCCCAACTGATCCATAACATGAAAAAGCAAAAAGTCCGTTTTTCATCAAAAAATCAAGCTGAAAAAAAATGGTGGGAACCGGTTTTAAAGTATGGTGACGTACTATCCAATGGTGCGCATCCAATAAACCAAGTATTAACCAAATCCAAGCGGGGTAAAGGGTTTCAACAGCTTGTATCTAAGCCCAACTGATCCATAACATGAAAAAGCAAAAAGTCCGTTTTTCATCAAAAGTCATGCTGAAAAAAATGGTGGGAACCGGTTTTAAAGTATGGTGACGTACTATCCAATGGTGCGCATCCAATAAACCAAGTATTAACCAAATCCAAGCGGGGTAAAGGGTTTCAACAGCTTTTATCTAAGCCCAACTGATCCATAACATGAAAAAGCAAAAAGTCCGTTTTTCATCAAAAAATCAAGCTGAAAAAAAATGGTGGGAACCGGTTTTAAAGTATGGTGACGTACTATCCAATGGTGCGCATCCAATAAACCAAGTATTAACCAAATCCAAGCGGGGTAAAGGGTTTCAACAGCTTGTATCTAAGCCCAACTGATCCATAACATGAAAAAGCAAAAAGTCCGTTTTTCATCAAAAGTCATGCTGAAAAAAATGGTGGGAACCGGTTTTAAAGTATGGTGACGTACTATCCAATGGTGCGCATCCAATAAACCAAGTATTAACCAAATCCAAGCGGGGTAAAGGGTTTCAACAGCTTTTATCTAAGCCCAACTGATCCATAACATGAAAAAGCAAAAAGTCCGTTTTTCATCAAAAAATCAAGCTGAAAAAAAATGGTGGGAACCGGTTTTAAAGTATGGTGACGTACTATCCAATGGTGCGCATCCAATAAACCAAGTATTAACCAAATCCAAGCGGGGTAAAGGGTTTCAACAGCTTGTATCTAAGCCCAACTGCTCCATAACATGAAAAAGCAAAAAGTCCGTTTTTCATCAAAAGTCATGCTGAAAAAAATGGTGGGAACCGGTTTTAAAGTATGGTGACGTACTATCCAATGGTGCGCATCCAATAAACCAAGTATTAACCAAATCCAAGCGGGGTAAAGGGTTTCAACAGCTTTTATCTAAGCCCAACTGATCCATAACATGAAAAAGCAAAAAGTCCGTTTTTCATCAAAAAATCAAGCTGAAAAAAAATGGTGGGAACCGGTTTTAAAGTATGGTGACGTACTATCCAATGGTGCGCATCCAATAAACCAAGTATTAACCAAATCCAAGCGGGGTAAAGGGTTTCAACAGCTTGTATCTAAGCCCAACTGATCCATAACATGAAAAAGCAAAAAGTCCGTTTTTCATCAAAAGTCATGCTGAAAAAAATGGTGGGAACCGGTTTTAAAGTATGGTGACGTACTATCCAATGGTGCGCATCCAATAAACCAAGTATTAACCAAATCCAAGCGGGGTAAAGGGTTTCAACAGCTTTTATCTAAGCCCAACTGATCCATAACATGAAAAAGCAAAAAGTCCGTTTTTCATCAAAAAATCAAGCTGAAAAAAAATGGTGGGAACCGGTTTTAAAGTATGGTGACGTACTATCCAATGGTGCGCATCCAATAAACCAAGTATTAACCAAATCCAAGCGGGGTAAAGGGTTTCAACAGCTTGTATCTAAGCCCAACTGATCCATAACATGAAAAAGCAAAAAGTCCGTTTTTCATCAAAAGTCATGCTGAAAAAAATGGTGGGAACCGGTTTTAAAGTATGGTGACGTACTATCCAATGGTGCGCATCCAATAAACCAAGTATTAACCAAATCCAAGCGGGGTAAAGGGTTTCAACAGCTTTTATCTAAGCCCAACTGATCCATAACATGAAAAAGCAAAAAGTCCGTTTTTCATCAAAAAATCAAGCTGAAAAAAAATGGTGGGAACCGGTTTTAAAGTATGGTGACGTACTATCCAATGGTGCGCATCCAATAAACCAAGTATTAACCAAATCCAAGCGGGGTAAAGGGTTTCAACAGCTTGTATCTAAGCCCAACTGATCCATAACATGAAAAAGCAAAAAGTCCGTTTTTCATCAAAAGTCATGCTGAAAAAAATGGTGGGAACCGGTTTTAAAGTATGGTGACGTACTATCCAATGGTGCGCATCCAATAAACCAAGTATTAACCAAATCCAAGCGGGGTAAAGGGTTTCAACAGCTTTTATCTAAGCCCAACTGATCCATAACATGAAAAAGCAAAAAGTCCGTTTTTCATCAAAAAATCAAGCTGAAAAAAAATGGTGGGAACCGGTTTTAAAGTATGGTGACGTACTATCCAATGGTGCGCATCCAATAAACCAAGTATTAACCAAATCCAAGCGGGGTAAAGGGTTTCAACAGCTTGTATCTAAGCCCAACTGATCCATAACATGAAAAAGCAAAAAGTCCGTTTTTCATCAAAAGTCATGCTGAAAAAAATGGTGGGAACCGGTTTTAAAGTATGGTGACGTACTATCCAATGGTGCGCATCCAATAAACCAAGTATTAACCAAATCCAAGCGGGGTAAAGGGTTTCAACAGCTTTTATCTAAGCCCAACTGATCCATAACATGAAAAAGCAAAAAGTCCGTTTTTCATCAAAAAATCAAGCTGAAAAAAAATGGTGGGAACCGGTTTTAAAGTATGGTGACGTACTATCCAATGGTGCGCATCCAATAAACCAAGTATTAACCAAATCCAAGCGGGGTAAAGGGTTTCAACAGCTTGTATCTAAGCCCAACTGATCCATAACATGAAAAAGCAAAAAGTCCGTTTTTCATCAAAAGTCATGCTGAAAAAAATGGTGGGAACCGGTTTTAAAGTATGGTGACGTACTATCCAATGGTGCGCATCCAATAAACCAAGTATTAACCAAATCCAAGCGGGGTAAAGGGTTTCAACAGCTTTTATCTAAGCCCAACTGATCCATAACATGAAAAAGCAAAAAGTCCGTTTTTCATCAAAAAATCAAGCTGAAAAAAAATGGTGGGAACCGGTTTTAAAGTATGGTGACGTACTATCCAATGGTGCGCATCCAATAAACCAAGTATTAACCAAATCCAAGCGGGGTAAAGGGTTTCAACAGCTTGTATCTAAGCCCAACTGATCCATAACATGAAAAAGCAAAAAGTCCGTTTTTCATCAAAAGTCATGCTGAAAAAAATGGTGGGAACCGGTTTTAAAGTATGGTGACGTACTATCCAATGGTGCGCATCCAATAAACCAAGTATTAACCAAATCCAAGCGGGGTAAAGGGTTTCAACAGCTTTTATCTAAGCCCAACTGATCCATAACATGAAAAAGCAAAAAGTCCGTTTTTCATCAAAAAATCAAGCTGAAAAAAAATGGTGGGAACCGGTTTTAAAGTATGGTGACGTACTATCCAATGGTGCGCATCCAATAAACCAAGTATTAACCAAATCCAAGCGGGGTAAAGGGTTTCAACAGCTTGTATCTAAGCCCAACTGATCCATAACATGAAAAAGCAAAAAGTCCGTTTTTCATCAAAAGTCATGCTGAAAAAAATGGTGGGAACCGGTTTTAAAGTATGGTGACGTACTATCCAATGGTGCGCATCCAATAAACCAAGTATTAACCAAATCCAAGCGGGGTAAAGGGTTTCAACAGCTTTTATCTAAGCCCAACTGATCCATAACATGAAAAAGCAAAAAGTCCGTTTTTCATCAAAAAATCAAGCTGAAAAAAAATGGTGGGAACCGGTTTTAAAGTATGGTGACGTACTATCCAATGGTGCGCATCCAATAAACCAAGTATTAACCAAATCCAAGCGGGGTAAAGGGTTTCAACAGCTTGTATCTAAGCCCAACTGATCCATAACATGAAAAAGCAAAAAGTCCGTTTTTCATCAAAAGTCATGCTGAAAAAAATGGTGGGAACCGGTTTTAAAGTATGGTGACGTACTATCCAATGGTGCGCATCCAATAAACCAAGTATTAACCAAATCCAAGCGGGGTAAAGGGTTTCAACAGCTTTTATCTAAGCCCAACTGATCCATAACATGAAAAAGCAAAAAGTCCGTTTTTCATCAAAAAATCAAGCTGAAAAAAAATGGTGGGAACCGGTTTTAAAGTATGGTGACGTACTATCCAATGGTGCGCATCCAATAAACCAAGTATTAACCAAATCCAAGCGGGGTAAAGGGTTTCAACAGCTTGTATCTAAGCCCAACTGATCCATAACATGAAAAAGCAAAAAGTCCGTTTTTCATCAAAAGTCATGCTGAAAAAAATGGTGGGAACCGGTTTTAAAGTATGGTGACGTACTATCCAATGGTGCGCATCCAATAAACCAAGTATTAACCAAATCCAAGCGGGGTAAAGGGTTTCAACAGCTTTTATCTAAGCCCAACTGATCCATAACATGAAAAAGCAAAAAGTCCGTTTTTCATCAAAAAATCAAGCTGAAAAAAAATGGTGGGAACCGGTTTTAAAGTATGGTGACGTACTATCCAATGGTGCGCATCCAATAAACCAAGTATTAACCAAATCCAAGCGGGGTAAAGGGTTTCAACAGCTTGTATCTAAGCCCAACTGATCCATAACATGAAAAAGCAAAAAGTCCGTTTTTCATCAAAAGTCATGCTGAAAAAAATGGTGGGAACCGGTTTTAAAGTATGGTGACGTACTATCCAATGGTGCGCATCCAATAAACCAAGTATTAACCAAATCCAAGCGGGGTAAAGGGTTTCAACAGCTTTTATCTAAGCCCAACTGATCCATAACATGAAAAAGCAAAAAGTCCGTTTTTCATCAAAAAATCAAGCTGAAAAAAAATGGTGGGAACCGGTTTTAAAGTATGGTGACGTACTATCCAATGGTGCGCATCCAATAAACCAAGTATTAACCAAATCCAAGCGGGGTAAAGGGTTTCAACAGCTTGTATCTAAGCCCAACTGATCCATAACATGAAAAAGCAAAAAGTCCGTTTTTCATCAAAAGTCATGCTGAAAAAAATGGTGGGAACCGGTTTTAAAGTATGGTGACGTACTATCCAATGGTGCGCATCCAATAAACCAAGTATTAACCAAATCCAAGCGGGGTAAAGGGTTTCAACAGCTTTTATCTAAGCCCAACTGATCCATAACATGAAAAAGCAAAAAGTCCGTTTTTCATCAAAAAATCAAGCTGAAAAAAAATGGTGGGAACCGGTTTTAAAGTATGGTGACGTACTATCCAATGGTGCGCATCCAATAAACCAAGTATTAACCAAATCCAAGCGGTAAAGGGTTTCAACAGCTTGTATCTAAGCCCAACTGATCCATAACATGAAAAAGCAAAAAGTCCGTTTTTCATCAAAAGTCATGCTGAAAAAAAATGGTGGGAACCGGTTTTAAAGTATGGTGACGTACTATCCAATGGTGCGCATCCAATAAACCAAGTATTAACCAAATCCAAGCGGGGTAAAGGGTTTCAACAGCTTTTATCTAAGCCCAACTGATCCATAACATGAAAAAGCAAAAAGTCCGTTTTTCATCAAAAAATCAAGCTGAAAAAAAATGGTGGGAACCGGTTTTAAAGTATGGTGACGTACTATCCAATGGTGCGCATCCAATAAACCAAGTATTAACCAAATCCAAGCGGGGTAAAGGGTTTCAACAGCTTGTATCTAAGCCCAACTGATCCATAACATGAAAAAGCAAAAAGTCCGTTTTTCATCAAAAGTCATGCTGAAAAAAATGGTGGGAACCGGTTTTAAAGTATGGTGACGTACTATCCAATGGTGCGCATCCAATAAACCAAGTATTAACCAAATCCAAGCGGGGTAAAGGGTTTCAACAGCTTTTATCTAAGCCCAACTGATCCATAACATGAAAAAGCAAAAAGTCCGTTTTTCATCAAAAAATCAAGCTGAAAAAAAATGGTGGGAACCGGTTTTAAAGTATGGTGACGTACTATCCAATGGTGCGCATCCAATAAACCAAGTATTAACCAAATCCAAGCGGGGTAAAGGGTTTCAACAGCTTGTATCTAAGCCCAACTGATCCATAACATGAAAAAGCAAAAAGTCCGTTTTTCATCAAAAGTCATGCTGAAAAAAATGGTGGGAACCGGTTTTAAAGTATGGTGACGTACTATCCAATGGTGCGCATCCAATAAACCAAGTATTAACCAAATCCAAGCGGGGTAAAGGGTTTCAACAGCTTTTATCTAAGCCCAACTGATCCATAACATGAAAAAGCAAAAAGTCCGTTTTTCATCAAAAAATCAAGCTGAAAAAAAATGGTGGGAACCGGTTTTAAAGTATGGTGACGTACTATCCAATGGTGCGCATCCAATAAACCAAGTATTAACCAAATCCAAGCGGGGTAAAGGGTTTCAACAGCTTGTATCTAAGCCCAACTGATCCATAACATGAAAAAGCAAAAAGTCCGTTTTTCATCAAAAGTCATGCTGAAAAAAATGGTGGGAACCGGTTTTAAAGTATGGTGACGTACTATCCAATGGTGCGCATCCAATAAACCAAGTATTAACCAAATCCAAGCGGGGTAAAGGGTTTCAACAGCTTTTATCTAAGCCCAACTGATCCATAACATGAAAAAGCAAAAAGTCCGTTTTTCATCAAAAAATCAAGCTGAAAAAAAATGGTGGGAACCCGGTTTTAAAGTATGGTGACGTACTATCCAATGGTGCGCATCCAATAAACCAAGTATTAACCAAATCCAAGCGGGGTAAAGGGTTTCAACAGCTTGTATCTAAGCCCAACTGATCCATAACATGAAAAAGCAAAAAGTCCGTTTTTCATCAAAAGTCATGCTGAAAAAAATGGTGGGAACCGGTTTTAAAGTATGGTGACGTACTATCCAATGGTGCGCATCCAATAAACCAAGTATTAACCAAATCCAAGCGGGGTAAAGGGTTTCAACAGCTTTTATCTAAGCCCAACTGATCCATAACATGAAAAAGCAAAAAGTCCGTTTTTCATCAAAAAATCAAGCTGAAAAAAAATGGTGGGAACCGGTTTTAAAGTATGGTGACGTACTATCCAATGGTGCGCATCCAATAAACCAAGTATTAACCAAATCCAAGCGGGGTAAAGGGTTTCAACAGCTTGTATCTAAGCCCAACTGATCCATAACATGAAAAAGCAAAAAGTCCGTTTTTCATCAAAAGTCATGCTGAAAAAAATGGTGGGAACCGGTTTTAAAGTATGGTGACGTACTATCCAATGGTGCGCATCCAATAAACCAAGTATTAACCAAATCCAAGCGGGGTAAAGGGTTTCAACAGCTTTTATCTAAGCCCAACTGATCCATAACATGAAAAAGCAAAAAGTCCGTTTTTCATCAAAAAATCAAGCTGAAAAAAAATGGTGGGAACCGGTTTTAAAGTATGGTGACGTACTATCCAATGGTGCGCATCCAATAAACCAAGTATTAACCAAATCCAAGCGGGGTAAAGGGTTTCAACAGCTTGTATCTAAGCCCAACTGATCCATAACATGAAAAAGCTAAAAGTCCGTTTTTCATCAAAAGTCATGCTGAAAAAAATGGTGGGAACCGGTTTTAAAGTATGGTGACGTACTATCCAATGGTGCGCATCCAATAAACCAAGTATTAACCAAATCCAAGCGGGGTAAAGGGTTTCAACAGCTTTTATCTAAGCCCAACTGATCCATAACATGAAAAAGCAAAAAGTCCGTTTTTCATCAAAAAATCAAGCTGAAAAAAAATGGTGGGAACCGGTTTTAAAGTATGGTGACGTACTATCCAATGGTGCGCATCCAATAAACCAAGTATTAACCAAATCCAAGCGGGGTAAAGGGTTTCAACAGCTTGTATCTAAGCCCAACTGATCCATAACATGAAAAAGCAAAAAGTCCGTTTTTCATCAAAAGTCATGCTGAAAAAAATGGTGGGAACCGGTTTTAAAGTATGGTGACGTACTATCCAATGGTGCGCATCCAATAAACCAAGTATTAACCAAATCCAAGCGGGGTAAAGGGTTTCAACAGCTTGTATCTAAGCCCAACTGATCCATAACATGAAAAAGCAAAAAGTCCGTTTTTCATCAAAAGTCATGCTGAAAAAAATGGTGGGAACCGGTTTTAAAGTATGGTGACGTACTATCCAATGGTGCGCATCCAATAAACCAAGTATTAACCAAATCCAAGCGGGGTAAAGGGTTTCAACAGCTTTTATCTAAGCCCAACTGATCCATAACATGAAAAAGCAAAAAGTCCGTTTTTCATCAAAAAATCAAGCTGAAAAAAAATGGTGGGAACCGGTTTTAAAGTATGGTGACGTACTATCCAATGGTGCGCATCCAATAAACCAAGTATTAACCAAATCCAAGCGGGGTAAAGGGTTTCAACAGCTTGTATCTAAGCCCAACTGATCCATAACATGAAAAAGCAAAAAGTCCGTTTTTCATCAAAAGTCATGCTGAAAAAAATGGTGGGAACCGGTTTTAAAGTATGGTGACGTACTATCCAATGGTGCGCATCCAATAAACCAAGTATTAACCAAATCCAAGCGGGGTAAAGGGTTTCAACAGCTTTTATCTAAGCCCAACTGATCCATAACATGAAAAAGCAAAAAGTCCGTTTTTCATCAAAAAATCAAGCTGAAAAAAAATGGTGGGAACCGGTTTTAAAGTATGGTGACGTACTATCCAATGGTGCGCATCCAATAAACCAAGTATTAACCAAATCCAAGCGGGGTAAAGGGTTTCAACAGCTTGTATCTAAGCCCAACTGATCCATAACATGAAAAAGCAAAAAGTCCGTTTTTCATCAAAAGTCATGCTGAAAAAAATGGTGGGAACCGGTTTTAAAGTATGGTGACGTACTATCCAATGGTGCGCATCCAATAAACCAAGTATTAACCAAATCCAAGCGGGGTAAAGGGTTTCAACAGCTTTTATCTAAGCCCAACTGATCCATAACATGAAAAAGCAAAAAGTCCGTTTTTCATCAAAAAATCAAGCTGAAAAAAAATGGTGGGAACCGGTTTTAAAGTATGGTGACGTACTATCCAATGGTGCGCATCCAATAAACCAAGTATTAACCAAATCCAAGCGGGGTAAAGGGTTTCAACAGCTTGTATCTAAGCCCAACTGATCCATAACATGAAAAAGCAAAAAGTCCGTTTTTCATCAAAAGTCATGCTGAAAAAAATGGTGGGAACCGGTTTTAAAGTATGGTGACGTACTATCCAATGGTGCGCATCCAATAAACCAAGTATTAACCAAATCCAAGCGGGGTAAAGGGTTTCAACAGCTTTTATCTAAGCCCAACTGATCCATAACATGAAAAAGCAAAAAGTCCGTTTTTCATCAAAAAATCAAGCTGAAAAAAAATGGTGGGAACCGGTTTTAAAGTATGGTGACGTACTATCCAATGGTGCGCATCCAATAAACCAAGTATTAACCAAATCCAAGCGGGGTAAAGGGTTTCAACAGCTTGTATCTAAGCCCAACTGATCCATAACATGAAAAAGCAAAAAGTCCGTTTTTCATCAAAAGTCATGCTGAAAAAAATGGTGGGAACCGGTTTTAAAGTATGGTGACGTACTATCCAATGGTGCGCATCCAATAAACCAAGTATTAACCAAATCCAAGCGGGGTAAAGGGTTTCAACAGCTTTTATCTAAGCCCAACTGATCCATAACATGAAAAAGCAAAAAGTCCGTTTTTCATCAAAAAATCAAGCTGAAAAAAAATGGTGGGAACCGGTTTTAAAGTATGGTGACGTACTATCCAATGGTGCGCATCCAATAAACCAAGTATTAACCAAATCCAAGCGGGGTAAAGGGTTTCAACAGCTTGTATCTAAGCCCAACTGATCCATAACATGAAAAAGCAAAAAGTCCGTTTTTCATCAAAAGTCATGCTGAAAAAAATGGTGGGAACCGGTTTTAAAGTATGGTGACGTACTATCCAATGGTGCGCATCCAATAAACCAAGTATTAACCAAATCCAAGCGGGGTAAAGGGTTTCAACAGCTTTTATCTAAGCCCAACTGATCCATAACATGAAAAAGCAAAAAGTCCGTTTTTCATCAAAAAATCAAGCTGAAAAAAAATGGTGGGAACCGGTTTTAAAGTATGGTGACGTACTATCCAATGGTGCGCATCCAATAAACCAAGTATTAACCAAATCCAAGCGGGGTAAAGGGTTTCAACAGCTTGTATCTAAGCCCAACTGATCCATAACATGAAAAAGCAAAAAGTCCGTTTTTCATCAAAAGTCATGCTGAAAAAAATGGTGGGAACCGGTTTTAAAGTATGGTGACGTACTATCCAATGGTGCGCATCCAATAAACCAAGTATTAACCAAATCCAAGCGGGGTAAAGGGTTTCAACAGCTTTTATCTAAGCCCAACTGATCCATAACATGAAAAAGCAAAAAGTCCGTTTTTCATCAAAAAATCAAGCTGAAAAAAAATGGTGGGAACCGGTTTTAAAGTATGGTGACGTACTATCCAATGGTGCGCATCCAATAAACCAAGTATTAACCAAATCCAAGCGGGGTAAAGGGTTTCAACAGCTTGTATCTAAGCCCAACTGATCCATAACATGAAAAAGCAAAAAGTCCGTTTTTCATCAAAAGTCATGCTGAAAAAAATGGTGGGAACCGGTTTTAAAGTATGGTGACGTACTATCCAATGGTGCGCATCCAATAAACCAAGTATTAACCAAATCCAAGCGGGGTAAAGGGTTTCAACAGCTTTTATCTAAGCCCAACTGATCCATAACATGAAAAAGCAAAAAGTCCGTTTTTCATCAAAAAATCAAGCTGAAAAAAAATGGTGGGAACCGGTTTTAAAGTATGGTGACGTACTATCCAATGGTGCGCATCCAATAAACCAAGTATTAACCAAATCCAAGCGGGGTAAAGGGTTTCAACAGCTTGTATCTAAGCCCAACTGATCCATAACATGAAAAAGCAAAAAGTCCGTTTTTCATCAAAAGTCATGCTGAAAAAAATGGTGGGAACCGGTTTTAAAGTATGGTGACGTACTATCCAATGGTGCGCATCCAATAAACCAAGTATTAACCAAATCCAAGCGGGGTAAAGGGTTTCAACAGCTTTTATCTAAGCCCAACTGATCCATAACATGAAAAAGCAAAAAGTCCGTTTTTCATCAAAAAATCAAGCTGAAAAAAAATGGTGGGAACCGGTTTTAAAGTATGGTGACGTACTATCCAATGGTGCGCATCCAATAAACCAAGTATTAACCAAATCCAAGCGGGGTAAAGGGTTTCAACAGCTTGTATCTAAGCCCAACTGATCCATAACATGAAAAAGCAAAAAGTCCGTTTTTCATCAAAAGTCATGCTGAAAAAAATGGTGGGAACCGGTTTTAAAGTATGGTGACGTACTATCCAATGGTGCGCATCCAATAAACCAAGTATTAACCAAATCCAAGCGGGGTAAAGGGTTTCAACAGCTTTTATCTAAGCCCAACTGATCCATAACATGAAAAGCAAAAAGTCCGTTTTTCATCAAAAAATCAAGCTGAAAAAAAATGGTGGGAACCGGTTTTAAAGTATGGTGACGTACTATCCAATGGTGCGCATCCAATAAACCAAGTATTAACCAAATCCAAGCGGGGTAAAGGGTTTCAACAGCTTGTATCTAAGCCCAACTGATCCATAACATGAAAAAGCAAAAAGTCCGTTTTTCATCAAAAGTCATGCTGAAAAAAATGGTGGGAACCGGTTTTAAAGTATGGTGACGTACTATCCAATGGTGCGCATCCAATAAACCAAGTATTAACCAAATCCAAGCGGGGTAAAGGGTTTCAACAGCTTTTATCTAAGCCCAACTGATCCATAACATGAAAAAGCAAAAAGTCCGTTTTTCATCAAAAAATCAAGCTGAAAAAAAATGGTGGGAACCGGTTTTAAAGTATGGTGACGTACTATCCAATGGTGCGCATCCAATAAACCAAGTATTAACCAAATCCAAGCGGGGTAAAGGGTTTCAACAGCTTGTATCTAAGCCCAACTGATCCATAACATGAAAAAGCAAAAAGTCCGTTTTTCATCAAAAGTCATGCTGAAAAAAATGGTGGGAACCGGTTTTAAAGTATGGTGACGTACTATCCAATGGTGCGCATCCAATAAACCAAGTATTAACCAAATCCAAGCGGGGTAAAGGGTTTCAACAGCTTTTATCTAAGCCCAACTGATCCATAACATGAAAAAGCAAAAAGTCCGTTTTTCATCAAAAAATCAAGCTGAAAAAAAATGGTGGGAACCGGTTTTAAAGTATGGTGACGTACTATCCAATGGTGCGCATCCAATAAACCAAGTATTAACCAAATCCAAGCGGGGTAAAGGGTTTCAACAGCTTGTATCTAAGCCCAACTGATCCATAACATGAAAAGCAAAAAGTCCGTTTTTCATCAAAAGTCATGCTGAAAAAAATGGTGGGAACCGGTTTTAAAGTATGGTGACGTACTATCCAATGGTGCGCATCCAATAAACCAAGTATTAACCAAATCCAAGCGGGGTAAAGGGTTTCAACAGCTTTTATCTAAGCCCAACTGATCCATAACATGAAAAAGCAAAAAGTCCGTTTTTCATCAAAAAATCAAGCTGAAAAAAAATGGTGGGAACCGGTTTTAAAGTATGGTGACGTACTATCCAATGGTGCGCATCCAATAAACCAAGTATTAACCAAATCCAAGCGGGGTAAAGGGTTTCAACAGCTTGTATCTAAGCCCAACTGATCCATAACATGAAAAAGCAAAAAGTCCGTTTTTCATCAAAAGTCATGCTGAAAAAAATGGTGGGAACCGGTTTTAAAGTATGGTGACGTACTATCCAATGGTGCGCATCCAATAAACCAAGTATTAACCAAATCCAAGCGGGGTAAAGGGTTTCAACAGCTTTTATCTAAGCCCAACTGATCCATAACATGAAAAAGCAAAAAGTCCGTTTTTCATCAAAAAATCAAGCTGAAAAAAAATGGTGGGAACCGGTTTTAAAGTATGGTGACGTACTATCCAATGGTGCGCATCCAATAAACCAAGTATTAACCAAATCCAAGCGGGGTAAAGGGTTTCAACAGCTTGTATCTAAGCCCAACTGATCCATAACATGAAAAAGCAAAAAGTCCGTTTTTCATCAAAAGTCATGCTGAAAAAAATGGTGGGAACCGGTTTTAAAGTATGGTGACGTACTATCCAATGGTGCGCATCCAATAAACCAAGTATTAACCAAATCCAAGCGGGGTAAAGGGTTTCAACAGCTTTTATCTAAGCCCAACTGATCCATAACATGAAAAAGCAAAAAGTCCGTTTTTCATCAAAAAATCAAGCTGAAAAAAAATGGTGGGAACCGGTTTTAAAGTATGGTGACGTACTATCCAATGGTGCGCATCCAATAAACCAAGTATTAACCAAATCCAAGCGGGGTAAAGGGTTTCAACAGCTTGTATCTAAGCCCAACTGATCCATAACATGAAAAAGCAAAAAGTCCGTTTTTCATCCAAAAGTCATGCTGAAAAAAATGGTGGGAACCGGTTTTAAAGTATGGTGACGTACTATCCAATGGTGCGCATCCAATAAACCAAGTATTAACCAAATCCAAGCGGGGTAAAGGGTTTCAACAGCTTTTATCTATGCCCAACTGATCCATAACATGAAAAAGCAAAAAGTCCGTTTTTCATCAAAAAATCAAGCTGAAAAAAAATGGTGGGAACCGGTTTTAAAGTATGGTGACGTACTATCCAATGGTGCGCATCCAATAAACCAAGTATTAACCAAATCCAAGCGGGGTAAAGGGTTTCAACAGCTTGTATCTAAGCCCAACTGATCCATAACATGAAAAAGCAAAAAGTCCCTTTTTCATCAAAAGTCATGCTGAAAAAAATGGTGGGAACCGGTTTTAAAGTATGGTGACGTACTATCCAATGGTGCGCATCCAATAAACCAAGTATTAACCAAATCCAAGCGGGGTAAAGGGTTTCAACAGCTTTTATCTATGCCCAACTGATCCATAACATGAAAAAGCAAAAAGTCCGTTTTTCATCAAAAAATCAAGCTGAAAAAAAATGGTGGGAACCGGTTTTAAAGTATGGTGACGTACTATCCAATGGTGCGCATCCAATAAACCAAGTATTAACCAAATCCAAGCGGGGTAAAGGGTTTCAACAGCTTGTATCTAAGCCCAACTGATCCATAACATGAAAAAGCAAAAAGTCCCTTTTTCATCAAAAGTCATGCTGAAAAAAATGGTGGGAACCGGTTTTAAAGTATGGTGACGTACTATCCAATGGTGCGCATCCAATAAACCAAGTATTAACCAAATCCAAGCGGGGTAAAGGGTTTCAACAGCTTTTATCTATGCCCAACTGATCCATAACATGAAAAAGCAAAAAGTCCGTTTTTCATCAAAAAATCAAGCTGAAAAAAAATGGTGGGAACCGGTTTTAAAGTATGGTGACGTACTATCCAATGGTGCGCATCCAATAAACCAAGTATTAACCAAATCCAAGCGGGGTAAAGGGTTTCAACAGCTTGTATCTAAGCCCAACTGATCCATAACATGAAAAAGCAAAAAGTCCCTTTTTCATCAAAAGTCATGCTGAAAAAAATGGTGGGAACCGGTTTTAAAGTATGGTGACGTACTATCCAATGGTGCGCATCCAATAAACCAAGTATTAACCAAATCCAAGCGGGGTAAAGGGTTTCAACAGCTTTTATCTATGCCCAACTGATCCATAACATGAAAAAGCAAAAAGTCCGTTTTTCATCAAAAAATCAAGCTGAAAAAAAATGGTGGGAACCGGTTTTAAAGTATGGTGACGTACTATCCAATGGTGCGCATCCAATAAACCAAGTATTAACCAAATCCAAGCGGGGTAAAGGGTTTCAACAGCTTGTATCTAAGCCCAACTGATCCATAACATGAAAAAGCAAAAAGTCCCTTTTTCATCAAAAGTCATGCTGAAAAAAATGGTGGGAACCGGTTTTAAAGTATGGTGACGTACTATCCAATGGTGCGCATCCAATAAACCAAGTATTAACCAAATCCAAGCGGGGTAAAGGGTTTCAACAGCTTTTATCTATGCCCAACTGATCCATAACATGAAAAAGCAAAAAGTCCGTTTTTCATCAAAAAATCAAGCTGAAAAAAAATGGTGGGAACCGGTTTTAAAGTATGGTGACGTACTATCCAATGGTGCGCATCCAATAAACCAAGTATTAACCAAATCCAAGCGGGGTAAAGGGTTTCAACAGCTTGTATCTAAGCCCAACTGATCCATAACATGAAAAAGCAAAAAGTCCCTTTTTCATCAAAAGTCATGCTGAAAAAAATGGTGGGAACCGGTTTTAAAGTATGGTGACGTACTATCCAATGGTGCGCATCCAATAAACCAAGTATTAACCAAATCCAAGCGGGGTAAAGGGTTTCAACAGCTTTTATCTATGCCCAACTGATCCATAACATGAAAAAGCAAAAAGTCCGTTTTTCATCAAAAAATCAAGCTGAAAAAAAATGGTGGGAACCGGTTTTAAAGTATGGTGACGTACTATCCAATGGTGCGCATCCAATAAACCAAGTATTAACCAAATCCAAGCGGGGTAAAGGGTTTCAACAGCTTGTATCTAAGCCCAACTGATCCATAACATGAAAAAGCAAAAAGTCCCTTTTTCATCAAAAGTCATGCTGAAAAAAATGGTGGGAACCGGTTTTAAAGTATGGTGACGTACTATCCAATGGTGCGCATCCAATAAACCAAGTATTAACCAAATCCAAGGGGGGTAAAGGGTTTCAACAGCTTTTATCTATGCCCAACTGATCCATAACATGAAAAAGCAAAAAGTCCGTTTTTCATCAAAAAATCAAGCTGAAAAAAAATGGTGGGAACCGGTTTTAAAGTATGGTGACGTACTATCCAATGGTGCGCATCCAATAAACCAAGTATTAACCAAATCCAAGCGGGGTAAAGGGTTTCAACAGCTTGTATCTAAGCCCAACTGATCCATAACATGAAAAAGCAAAAAGTCCCTTTTTCATCAAAAGTCATGCTGAAAAAAATGGTGGGAACCGGTTTTAAAGTATGGTGACGTACTATCCAATGGTGCGCATCCAATAAACCAAGTATTAACCAAATCCAAGCGGGGTAAAGGGTTTCAACAGCTTTTATCTATGCCCAACTGATCCATAACATGAAAAAGCAAAAAGTCCGTTTTTCATCAAAAAATCAAGCTGAAAAAAAATGGTGGGAACCGGTTTTAAAGTATGGTGACGTACTATCCAATGGTGCGCATCCAATAAACCAAGTATTAACCAAATCCAAGCGGGGTAAAGGGTTTCAACAGCTTGTATCTAAGCCCAACTGATCCATAACATGAAAAAGCAAAAAGTCCCTTTTTCATCAAAAGTCATGCTGAAAAAAATGGTGGGAACCGGTTTTAAAGTATGGTGACGTACTATCCAATGGTGCGCATCCAATAAACCAAGTATTAACCAAATCCAAGCGGGGTAAAGGGTTTCAACAGCTTTTATCTATGCCCAACTGATCCATAACATGAAAAAGCAAAAAGTCCGTTTTTCATCAAAAAATCAAGCTGAAAAAAAATGGTGGGAACCGGTTTTAAAGTATGGTGACGTACTATCCAATGGTGCGCATCCAATAAACCAAGTATTAACCAAATCCAAGCGGGGTAAAGGGTTTCAACAGCTTGTATCTAAGCCCAACTGATCCATAACATGAAAAAGCAAAAAGTCCCTTTTTCATCAAAAGTCATGCTGAAAAAAATGGTGGGAACCGGTTTTAAAGTATGGTGACGTACTATCCAATGGTGCGCATCCAATAAACCAAGTATTAACCAAATCCAAGCGGGGTAAAGGGTTTCAACAGCTTTTATCTATGCCCAACTGATCCATAACATGAAAAAGCAAAAAGTCCGTTTTTCATCAAAAAATCAAGCTGAAAAAAAATGGTGGGAACCGGTTTTAAAGTATGGTGACGTACTATCCAATGGTGCGCATCCAATAAACCAAGTATTAACCAAATCCAAGCGGGGTAAAGGGTTTCAACAGCTTGTATCTAAGCCCAACTGATCCATAACATGAAAAAGCAAAAAGTCCCTTTTTCATCAAAAGTCATGCTGAAAAAAATGGTGGGAACCGGTTTTAAAGTATGGTGACGTACTATCCAATGGTGCGCATCCAATAAACCAAGTATTAACCAAATCCAAGCGGGGTAAAGGGTTTCAACAGCTTTTATCTATGCCCAACTGATCCATAACATGAAAAAGCAAAAAGTCCGTTTTTCATCAAAAAATCAAGCTGAAAAAAAATGGTGGGAACCGGTTTTAAAGTATGGTGACGTACTATCCAATGGTGCGCATCCAATAAACCAAGTATTAACCAAATCCAAGCGGGGTAAAGGGTTTCAACAGCTTGTATCTAAGCCCAACTGATCCATAACATGAAAAAGCAAAAAGTCCCTTTTTCATCAAAAGTCATGCTGAAAAAAATGGTGGGAACCGGTTTTAAAGTATGGTGACGTACTATCCAATGGTGCGCATCCAATAAACCAAGTATTAACCAAATCCAAGCGGGGTAAAGGGTTTCAACAGCTTTTATCTATGCCCAACTGATCCATAACATGAAAAAGCAAAAAGTCCGTTTTTCATCAAAAAATCAAGCTGAAAAAAAATGGTGGGAACCGGTTTTAAAGTATGGTGACGTACTATCCAATGGTGCGCATCCAATAAACCAAGTATTAACCAAATCCAAGCGGGGTAAAGGGTTTCAACAGCTTGTATCTAAGCCCAACTGATCCATAACATGAAAAAGCAAAAAGTCCCTTTTTCATCAAAAGTCATGCTGAAAAAAATGGTGGGAACCGGTTTTAAAGTATGGTGACGTACTATCCAATGGTGCGCATCCAATAAACCAAGTATTAACCAAATCCAAGCGGGGTAAAGGGTTTCAACAGCTTTTATCTATGCCCAACTGATCCATAACATGAAAAAGCAAAAAGTCCGTTTTTCATCAAAAAATCAAGCTGAAAAAAAATGGTGGGAACCGGTTTTAAAGTATGGTGACGTACTATCCAATGGTGCGCATCCAATAAACCAAGTATTAACCAAATCCAAGCGGGGTAAAGGGTTTCAACAGCTTGTATCTAAGCCCAACTGATCCATAACATGAAAAAGCAAAAAGTCCCTTTTTCATCAAAAGTCATGCTGAAAAAAATGGTGGGAACCGGTTTTAAAGTATGGTGACGTACTATCCAATGGTGCGCATCCAATAAACCAAGTATTAACCAAATCCAAGCGGGGTAAAGGGTTTCAACAGCTTTTATCTATGCCCAACTGATCCATAACATGAAAAAGCAAAAAGTCCGTTTTTCATCAAAAAATCAAGCTGAAAAAAAATGGTGGGAACCGGTTTTAAAGTATGGTGACGTACTATCCAATGGTGCGCATCCAATAAACCAAGTATTAACCAAATCCAAGCGGGGTAAAGGGTTTCAACAGCTTGTATCTAAGCCCAACTGATCCATAACATGAAAAAGCAAAAAGTCCCTTTTTCATCAAAAGTCATGCTGAAAAAAATGGTGGGAACCGGTTTTAAAGTATGGTGACGTACTATCCAATGGTGCGCATCCAATAAACCAAGTATTAACCAAATCCAAGCGGGGTAAAGGGTTTCAACAGCTTTTATCTATGCCCAACTGATCCATAACATGAAAAAGCAAAAAGTCCGTTTTTCATCAAAAAATCAAGCTGAAAAAAAATGGTGGGAACCGGTTTTAAAGTATGGTGACGTACTATCCAATGGTGCGCATCCAATAAACCAAGTATTAACCAAATCCAAGCGGGGTAAAGGGTTTCAACAGCTTGTATCTAAGCCCAACTGATCCGATCCATAACATGAAAAAGCAAAAAGTCCCTTTTCATCAAAAGTCATGCTGAAAAAAATGGTGGGAACCGGTTTTAAAGTATGGTGACGTACTATCCAATGGTGCGCATCCAATAAACCAAGTATTAACCAAATCCAAGCGGGGTAAAGGGTTTCAACAGCTTTTATCTATGCCCAACTGATCCATAACATGAAAAAGCCAAAAAGTCCGTTTTTCATCAAAAATCAAGCTGAAAAAAAATGGTGGGAACCGGTTTTAAAGTATGGTGACGTACTATCCAATGGTGCGCATCCAATAAACCAAGTATTAACCAAATCCAAGCGGGTAAAGGGTTTCAACAGCTTGTATCTAAGCCCAACTGATCCATAACATGAAAAAGCAAAAAAGTCCCTTTTTCATCAAAAGTCATGCTGAAAAAAATGGTGGGAACCGGTTTTAAAGTATGGTGACGTACTATCCAATGGTGCGCATCCAATAAACCAAGTATTAACCAAATCCAAGCGGGTAAAGGGTTTCAACAGCTTTTATCTATGCCCAACTGATCCATAACATGAAAAAGCAAAAAGTCCGTTTTTCATCAAAAATCAAGCTGAAAAAAAATGGTGGAACCGGTTTTAAAGTATGGTGACGTACTATCCAATGGTGCGCATCCAATAAACCAAGTATTAAACCAAATCCAAGCGGGTAAAGGGTTTCAACAGCTTGTATCTAAGCCCAACTGATCCATAACATGAAAAAGCAAAAAGTCCCTTTTTCATCAAAAGTCCATGCTGAAAAAAATGGTGGGAACCGGTTTAAAGTATGGTGACGTACTATCCAATGGTGCGCATCCAATAAACCAAGTATTAACCAAATCCAAGCGGGGTAAAGGGTTTCAACAGCTTTTATCTATGCCCAACTGATCCATAACATGAAAAAGCAAAAAGTCCGTTTTTCATCAAAAAATCAAGCTGAAAAAAAATGGTGGGAACCGGTTTTAAAGTATGGTGACGTACTATCCAATGGTGCGCATCCAATAAACCAAGTATTAACCAAATCCAAGCGGGGTAAAGGGTTTCAACAGCTTGTATCTAAGCCCAACTGATCCATAACATGAAAAAGCAAAAAGTCCCTTTTTCATCAAAAGTCATGCTGAAAAAAATGGTGGGAACCGGTTTTAAAGTATGGTGACGTACTATCCAATGGTGCGCATCCAATAAACCAAGTATTAACCAAATCCAAGCGGGGTAAAGGGTTTCAACAGCTTTTATCTATGCCCAACTGATCCATAACATGAAAAAGCAAAAAGTCCGTTTTTCATCAAAAAATCAAGCTGAAAAAAATGGTGGGAACCGGTTTTAAAGTATGGTGACGTACTATCCAATGGTGCGCATCCAATAAACCAAGTATTAACCAAATCCAAGCGGGGTAAAGGGTTTCAACAGCTTGTATCTAAGCCCAACTGATCCATAACATGAAAAAGCAAAAAGTCCCTTTTTCATCAAAAGTCATGCTGAAAAAAATGGTGGGAACCGGTTTTAAAGTATGGTGACGTACTATCCAATGGTGCGCATCCAATAAACCAAGTATTAACCAAATCCAAGCGGGGTAAAGGGTTTCAACAGCTTTTATCTATGCCCAACTGATCCATAACATGAAAAAGCAAAAAGTCCGTTTTTCATCAAAAAATCAAGCTGAAAAAAAATGGTGGGAACCGGTTTTAAAGTATGGTGACGTACTATCCAATGGTGCGCATCCAATAAACCAAGTATTAACCAAATCCAAGCGGGGTAAAGGGTTTCAACAGCTTGTATCTAAGCCCAACTGATCCATAACATGAAAAAGCAAAAAGTCCCTTTTTCATCAAAAGTCATGCTGAAAAAAATGGTGGGAACCGGTTTTAAAGTATGGTGACGTACTATCCAATGGTGCGCATCCAATAAACCAAGTATTAACCAAATCCAAGCGGGGTAAAGAGGTTTCAACAGCTTGTATCTAAGCCCAACTGATCCATAACATGAAAAAGCAAAAAGTCCCTTTTTCATCAAAAGTCATGCTGAAAAAAATGGTGGGAACCGGTTTTAAAGTATGGTGACGTACTATCCAATGGTGCGCATCCAATAAACCAAGTATTAACCAAATCCAAGCGGGGTAAAGGGTTTCAACAGCTTTTATCTATGCCCAACTGATCCATAACATGAAAAAGCAAAAAGTCCGTTTTTCATCAAAAAATCAAGCTGAAAAAAAATGGTGGGAACCGGTTTTAAAGTATGGTGACGTACTATCCAATGGTGCGCATCCAATAAACCAAGTATTAACCAAATCCAAGCGGGGTAAAGGGTTTCAACAGCTTGTATCTAAGCCCAACTGATCCATAACATGAAAAAGCAAAAAGTCCCTTTTTCATCAAAAGTCATGCTGAAAAAAATGGTGGGAACCGGTTTTAAAGTATGGTGACGTACTATCCAATGGTGCGCATCCAATAAACCAAGTATTAACCAAATCCAAGCGGGGTAAAGGGTTTCAACAGCTTTTATCTATGCCCAACTGATCCATAACATGAAAAAGCAAAAAGTCCGTTTTTCATCAAAAAATCAAGCTGAAAAAAAATGGTGGGAACCGGTTTTAAAGTATGGTGACGTACTATCCAATGGTGCGCATCCAATAAACCAAGTATTAACCAAATCCAAGCGGGGTAAAGGGTTTCAACAGCTTGTATCTAAGCCCAACTGATCCATAACATGAAAAAGCAAAAAGTCCCTTTTTCATCAAAAGTCATGCTGAAAAAAATGGTGGGAACCGGTTTTAAAGTATGGTGACGTACTATCCAATGGTGCGCATCCAATAAACCAAGTATTAACCAAATCCAAGCGGGGTAAAGGGTTTCAACAGCTTTTATCTATGCCCAACTGATCCATAACATGAAAAAGCAAAAAGTCCGTTTTTCATCAAAAAATCAAGCTGAAAAAAAATGGTGGGAACCGGTTTTAAAGTATGGTGACGTACTATCCAATGGTGCGCATCCAATAAACCAAGTATTAACCAAATCCAAGCGGGGTAAAGGGTTTCAACAGCTTGTATCTAAGCCCAACTGATCCATAACATGAAAAAGCAAAAAGTCCCTTTTTCATCAAAAGTCATGCTGAAAAAAATGGTGGGAACCGGTTTTAAAGTATGGTGACGTACTATCCAATGGTGCGCATCCAATAAACCAAGTATTAACCAAATCCAAGCGGGGTAAAGGGTTTCAACAGCTTTTATCTATGCCCAACTGATCCATAACATGAAAAAGCAAAAAGTCCGTTTTTCATCAAAAAATCAAGCTGAAAAAAAATGGTGGGAACCGGTTTTAAAGTATGGTGACGTACTATCCAATGGTGCGCATCCAATAAACCAAGTATTAACCAAATCCAAGCGGGGTAAAGGGTTTCAACAGCTTGTATCTAAGCCCAACTGATCCATAACATGAAAAAGCAAAAAGTCCCTTTTTCATCAAAAGTCATGCTGAAAAAAATGGTGGGAACCGGTTTTAAAGTATGGTGACGTACTATCCAATGGTGCGCATCCAATAAACCAAGTATTAACCAAATCCAAGCGGGGTAAAGGGTTTCAACAGCTTTTATCTATGCCCAACTGATCCATAACATGAAAAAGCAAAAAGTCCGTTTTTCATCAAAAAATCAAGCTGAAAAAAAATGGTGGGAACCGGTTTTAAAGTATGGTGACGTACTATCCAATGGTGCGCATCCAATAAACCAAGTATTAACCAAATCCAAGCGGGGTAAAGGGTTTCAACAGCTTGTATCTAAGCCCAACTGATCCATAACATGAAAAAGCAAAAAGTCCCTTTTTCATCAAAAGTCATGCTGAAAAAAATGGTGGGAACCGGTTTTAAAGTATGGTGACGTACTATCCAATGGTGCGCATCCAATAAACCAAGTATTAACCAAATCCAAGCGGGGTAAAGGGTTTCAACAGCTTTTATCTATGCCCAACTGATCCATAACATGAAAAAGCAAAAAGTCCGTTTTTCATCAAAAAATCAAGCTGAAAAAAAATGGTGGGAACCGGTTTTAAAGTATGGTGACGTACTATCCAATGGTGCGCATCCAATAAACCAAGTATTAACCAAATCCAAGCGGGGTAAAGGGTTTCAACAGCTTGTATCTAAGCCCAACTGATCCATAACATGAAAAAGCAAAAAGTCCCTTTTTCATCAAAAGTCATGCTGAAAAAAATGGTGGGAACCGGTTTTAAAGTATGGTGACGTACTATCCAATGGTGCGCATCCAATAAACCAAGTATTAACCAAATCCAAGCGGGGTAAAGGGTTTCAACAGCTTTTATCTATGCCCAACTGATCCATAACATGAAAAAGCAAAAAGTCCGTTTTTCATCAAAAAATCAAGCTGAAAAAAAATGGTGGGAACCGGTTTTAAAGTATGGTGACGTACTATCCAATGGTGCGCATCCAATAAACCAAGTATTAACCAAATCCAAGCGGGGTAAAGGGTTTCAACAGCTTGTATCTAAGCCCAACTGATCCATAACATGAAAAAGCAAAAAGTCCCTTTTTCATCAAAAGTCATGCTGAAAAAAATGGTGGGAACCGGTTTTAAAGTATGGTGACGTACTATCCAATGGTGCGCATCCAATAAACCAAGTATTAACCAAATCCAAGCGGGGTAAAGGGTTTCAACAGCTTTTATCTATGCCCAACTGATCCATAACATGAAAAAGCAAAAAGTCCGTTTTTCATCAAAAAATCAAGCTGAAAAAAAATGGTGGGAACCGGTTTTAAAGTATGGTGACGTACTATCCAATGGTGCGCATCCAATAAACCAAGTATTAACCAAATCCAAGCGGGGTAAAGGGTTTCAACAGCTTGTATCTAAGCCCAACTGATCCATAACATGAAAAAGCAAAAAGTCCCTTTTTCATCAAAAGTCATGCTGAAAAAAATGGTGGGAACCGGTTTTAAAGTATGGTGACGTACTATCCAATGGTGCGCATCCAATAAACCAAGTATTAACCAAATCCAAGCGGGGTAAAGGGTTTCAACAGCTTTTATCTATGCCCAACTGATCCATAACATGAAAAAGCAAAAAGTCCGTTTTTCATCAAAAAATCAAGCTGAAAAAAAATGGTGGGAACCGGTTTTAAAGTATGGTGACGTACTATCCAATGGTGCGCATCCAATAAACCAAGTATTAACCAAATCCAAGCGGGGTAAAGGGTTTCAACAGCTTGTATCTAAGCCCAACTGATCCATAACATGAAAAAGCAAAAAGTCCCTTTTTCATCAAAAGTCATGCTGAAAAAAATGGTGGGAACCGGTTTTAAAGTATGGTGACGTACTATCCAATGGTGCGCATCCAATAAACCAAGTATTAACCAAATCCAAGCGGGGTAAAGGGTTTCAACAGCTTTTATCTATGCCCAACTGATCCATAACATGAAAAAGCAAAAAGTCCGTTTTTCATCAAAAAATCAAGCTGAAAAAAAATGGTGGGAACCGGTTTTAAAGTATGGTGACGTACTATCCAATGGTGCGCATCCAATAAACCAAGTATTAACCAAATCCAAGCGGGGTAAAGGGTTTCAACAGCTTGTATCTAAGCCCAACTGATCCATAACATGAAAAAGCAAAAAGTCCCTTTTTCATCAAAAGTCATGCTGAAAAAAATGGTGGGAACCGGTTTTAAAGTATGGTGACGTACTATCCAATGGTGCGCATCCAATAAACCAAGTATTAACCAAATCCAAGCGGGGTAAAGGGTTTCAACAGCTTTTATCTATGCCCAACTGATCCATAACATGAAAAAGCAAAAAGTCCGTTTTTCATCAAAAAATCAAGCTGAAAAAAAATGGTGGGAACCGGTTTTAAAGTATGGTGACGTACTATCCAATGGTGCGCATCCAATAAACCAAGTATTAACCAAATCCAAGCGGGGTAAAGGGTTTCAACAGCTTGTATCTAAGCCCAACTGATCCATAACATGAAAAAGCAAAAAGTCCCTTTTTCATCAAAAGTCATGCTGAAAAAAATGGTGGGAACCGGTTTTAAAGTATGGTGACGTACTATCCAATGGTGCGCATCCAATAAACCAAGTATTAACCAAATCCAAGCGGGGTAAAGGGTTTCAACAGCTTTTATCTATGCCCAACTGATCCATAACATGAAAAAGCAAAAAGTCCGTTTTTCATCAAAAAATCAAGCTGAAAAAAAATGGTGGGAACCGGTTTTAAAGTATGGTGACGTACTATCCAATGGTGCGCATCCAATAAACCAAGTATTAACCAAATCCAAGCGGGGTAAAGGGTTTCAACAGCTTGTATCTAAGCCCAACTGATCCATAACATGAAAAAGCAAAAAGTCCCTTTTTCATCAAAAGTCATGCTGAAAAAAATGGTGGGAACCGGTTTTAAAGTATGGTGACGTACTATCCAATGGTGCGCATCCAATAAACCAAGTATTAACCAAATCCAAGCGGGGTAAAGGGTTTCAACAGCTTTTATCTATGCCCAACTGATCCATAACATGAAAAAGCAAAAAGTCCGTTTTTCATCAAAAAATCAAGCTGAAAAAAAATGGTGGGAACCGGTTTTAAAGTATGGTGACGTACTATCCAATGGTGCGCATCCAATAAACCAAGTATTAACCAAATCCAAGCGGGGTAAAGGGTTTCAACAGCTTGTATCTAAGCCCAACTGATCCATAACATGAAAAAGCAAAAAGTCCCTTTTTCATCAAAAGTCATGCTGAAAAAAATGGTGGGAACCGGTTTTAAAGTGTATGGTGACGTACTATCCAATGGTGCGCATCCAATAAACCAAGTATTAACCAAATCCAAGCGGGGTAAAGGGTTTCAACAGCTTTTATCTATGCCCAACTGATCCATAACATGAAAAAGCAAAAAGTCCGTTTTTCATCAAAAAATCAAGCTGAAAAAAAATGGTGGGAACCGGTTTTAAAGTATGGTGACGTACTATCCAATGGTGCGCATCCAATAAACCAAGTATTAACCAAATCCAAGCGGGGTAAAGGGTTTCAACAGCTTGTATCTAAGCCCAACTGATCCATAACATGAAAAAGCAAAAAGTCCCTTTTTCATCAAAAGTCATGCTGAAAAAAATGGTGGGAACCGGTTTTAAAGTATGGTGACGTACTATCCAATGGTGCGCATCCAATAAACCAAGTATTAACCAAATCCAAGCGGGGTAAAGGGTTTCAACAGCTTTTATCTATGCCCAACTGATCCATAACATGAAAAAGCAAAAAGTCCGTTTTTCATCAAAAAATCAAGCTGAAAAAAAATGGTGGGAACCGGTTTTAAAGTATGGTGACGTACTATCCAATGGTGCGCATCCAATAAACCAAGTATTAACCAAATCCAAGCGGGGTAAAGGGTTTCAACAGCTTGTATCTAAGCCCAACTGATCCATAACATGAAAAAGCAAAAAGTCCCTTTTTCATCAAAAGCTGAAAAAAATGGTGGGAACCGGTTTTAAAGTATGGTGACGTACTATCCAATGGTGCGCATCCAATAAACCAAGTATTAACCAAATCCAAGCGGGGTAAAGGGTTTCAACAGCTTTTATCTATGCCCAACTGATCCATAACATGAAAAAGCAAAAAGTCCGTTTTTCATCAAAAAATCAAGCTGAAAAAAAATGGTGGGAACCGGTTTTAAAGTATGGTGACGTACTATCCAATGGTGCGCATCCAATAAACCAAGTATTAACCAAATCCAAGCGGGGTAAAGGGTTTCAACAGCTTGTATCTAAGCCCAACTGATCCATAACATGAAAAAGCAAAAAGTCCCTTTTTCATCAAAAGTCATGCTGAAAAAAATGGTGGGAACCGGTTTTAAAGTATGGTGACGTACTATCCAATGGTGCGCATCCAATAAACCAAGTATTAACCAAATCCAAGCGGGGTAAAGGGTTTCAACAGCTTTTATCTATGCCCAACTGATCCATAACATGAAAAAGCAAAAAGTCCGTTTTTCATCAAAAAATCAAGCTGAAAAAAAATGGTGGGAACCGGTTTTAAAGTATGGTGACGTACTATCCAATGGTGCGCATCCAATAAACCAAGTATTAACCAAATCCAAGCGGGGTAAAGGGTTTCAACAGCTTGTATCTAAGCCCAACTGATCCATAACATGAAAAAGCAAAAAGTCCCTTTTTCATCAAAAGTCATGCTGAAAAAAATGGTGGGAACCGGTTTTAAAGTATGGTGACGTACTATCCAATGGTGCGCATCCAATAAACCAAGTATTAACCAAATCCAAGCGGGGTAAAGGGTTTCAACAGCTTTTATCTATGCCCAACTGATCCATAACATGAAAAAGCAAAAAGTCCGTTTTTCATCAAAAAATCAAGCTGAAAAAAAATGGTGGGAACCGGTTTTAAAGTATGGTGACGTACTATCCAATGGTGCGCATCCAATAAACCAAGTATTAACCAAATCCAAGCGGGGTAAAGGGTTTCAACAGCTTGTATCTAAGCCCAACTGATCCATAACATGAAAAAGCAAAAAGTCCCTTTTTCATCAAAAGTCATGCTGAAAAAAATGGTGGGAACCGGTTTTAAAGTATGGTGACGTACTATCCAATGGTGCGCATCCAATAAACCAAGTATTAACCAAATCCAAGCGGGGTAAAGGGTTTCAACAGCTTTTATCTATGCCCAACTGATCCATAACATGAAAAAGCAAAAAGTCCGTTTTTCATCAAAAAATCAAGCTGAAAAAAAATGGTGGGAACCGGTTTTAAAGTATGGTGACGTACTATCCAATGGTGCGCATCCAATAAACCAAGTATTAACCAAATCCAAGCGGGGTAAAGGGTTTCAACAGCTTGTATCTAAGCCCAACTGATCCATAACATGAAAAAGCAAAAAGTCCCTTTTTCATCAAAAGTCATGCTGAAAAAAATGGTGGGAACCGGTTTTAAAGTATGGTGACGTACTATCCAATGGTGCGCATCCAATAAACCAAGTATTAACCAAATCCAAGCGGGGTAAAGGGTTTCAACAGCTTTTATCTATGCCCAACTGATCCATAACATGAAAAAGCAAAAAGTCCGTTTTTCATCAAAAAATCAAGCTGAAAAAAAATGGTGGGAACCGGTTTTAAAGTATGGTGACGTACTATCCAATGGTGCGCATCCAATAAACCAAGTATTAACCAAATCCAAGCGGGGTAAAGGGTTTCAACAGCTTGTATCTAAGCCCAACTGATCCATAACATGAAAAAGCAAAAAGTCCCTTTTTCATCAAAAGTCATGCTGAAAAAAATGGTGGGAACCGGTTTTAAAGTATGGTGACGTACTATCCAATGGTGCGCATCCAATAAACCAAGTATTAACCAAATCCAAGCGGGGTAAAGGGTTTCAACAGCTTTTATCTATGCCCAACTGATCCATAACATGAAAAAGCAAAAAGTCCGTTTTTCATCAAAAAATCAAGCTGAAAAAAAATGGTGGGAACCGGTTTTAAAGTATGGTGACGTACTATCCAATGGTGCGCATCCAATAAACCAAGTATTAACCAAATCCAAGCGGGGTAAAGGGTTTCAACAGCTTGTATCTAAGCCCAACTGATCCATAACATGAAAAAGCAAAAAGTCCCTTTTTCATCAAAAGTCATGCTGAAAAAAATGGTGGGAACCGGTTTTAAAGTATGGTGACGTACTATCCAATGGTGCGCATCCAATCCAATAAACCAAGTATTAACCAAATCCAAGCGGGGTAAAGGGTTTCAACAGCTTTTATCTATGCCCAACTGATCCATAACATGAAAAAGCAAAAAGTCCGTTTTTCATCAAAAAATCAAGCTGAAAAAAAATGGTGGGAACCGGTTTTAAAGTATGGTGACGTACTATCCAATGGTGCGCATCCAATAAACCAAGTATTAACCAAATCCAAGCGGGGTAAAGGGTTTCAACAGCTTGTATCTAAGCCCAACTGATCCATAACATGAAAAAGCAAAAAGTCCCTTTTTCATCAAAAGTCATGCTGAAAAAAATGGTGGGAACCGGTTTTAAAGTATGGTGACGTACTATCCAATGGTGCGCATCCAATAAACCAAGTATTAACCAAATCCAAGCGGGGTAAAGGGTTTCAACAGCTTTTATCTATGCCCAACTGATCCATAACATGAAAAAGCAAAAAGTCCGTTTTTCATCAAAAAATCAAGCTGAAAAAAAATGGTGGGAACCGGTTTTAAAGTATGGTGACGTACTATCCAATGGTGCGCATCCAATAAACCAAGTATTAACCAAATCCAAGCGGGGTAAAGGGTTTCAACAGCTTGTATCTAAGCCCAACTGATCCATAACATGAAAAAGCAAAAAGTCCCTTTTTCATCAAAAGTCATGCTGAAAAAAATGGTGGGAACCGGTTTTAAAGTATGGTGACGTACTATCCAATGGTGCGCATCCAATAAACCAAGTATTAACCAAATCCAAGCGGGGTAAAGGGTTTCAACAGCTTTTATCTATGCCCAACTGATCCATAACATGAAAAAGCAAAAAGTCCGTTTTTCATCAAAAAATCAAGCTGAAAAAAAATGGTGGGAACCGGTTTTAAAGTATGGTGACGTACTATCCAATGGTGCGCATCCAATAAACCAAGTATTAACCAAATCCAAGCGGGGTAAAGGGTTTCAACAGCTTGTATCTAAGCCCAACTGATCCATAACATGAAAAAGCAAAAAGTCCCTTTTTCATCAAAAGTCATGCTGAAAAAAATGGTGGGAACCGGTTTTAAAGTATGGTGACGTACTATCCAATGGTGCGCATCCAATAAACCAAGTATTAACCAAATCCAAGCGGGGTAAAGGGTTTCAACAGCTTTTATCTATGCCCAACTGATCCATAACATGAAAAAGCAAAAAGTCCGTTTTTCATCAAAAAATCAAGCTGAAAAAAAATGGTGGGAACCGGTTTTAAAGTATGGTGACGTACTATCCAATGGTGCGCATCCAATAAACCAAGTATTAACCAAATCCAAGCGGGGTAAAGGGTTTCAACAGCTTGTATCTAAGCCCAACTGATCCATAACATGAAAAAGCAAAAAGTCCCTTTTTCATCAAAAGTCATGCTGAAAAAAATGGTGGGAACCGGTTTTAAAGTATGGTGACGTACTATCCAATGGTGCGCATCCAATAAACCAAGTATTAACCAAATCCAAGCGGGGTAAAGGGTTTCAACAGCTTTTATCTATGCCCAACTGATCCATAACATGAAAAAGCAAAAAGTCCGTTTTTCATCAAAAAATCAAGCTGAAAAAAAATGGTGGGAACCGGTTTTAAAGTATGGTGACGTACTATCCAATGGTGCGCATCCAATAAACCAAGTATTAACCAAATCCAAGCGGGGTAAAGGGTTTCAACAGCTTGTATCTAAGCCCAACTGATCCATAACATGAAAAAGCAAAAAGTCCCTTTTTCATCAAAAGTCATGCTGAAAAAAATGGTGGGAACCGGTTTTAAAGTATGGTGACGTACTATCCAATGGTGCGCATCCAATAAACCAAGTATTAACCAAATCCAAGCGGGGTAAAGGGTTTCAACAGCTTTTATCTATGCCCAACTGATCCATAACATGAAAAAGCAAAAAGTCCGTTTTTCATCAAAAAATCAAGCTGAAAAAAAATGGTGGGAACCGGTTTTAAAGTATGGTGACGTACTATCCAATGGTGCGCATCCAATAAACCAAGTATTAACCAAATCCAAGCGGGGTAAAGGGTTTCAACAGCTTGTATCTAAGCCCAACTGATCCATAACATGAAAAAGCAAAAAGTCCCTTTTTCATCAAAAGTCATGCTGAAAAAAATGGTGGGAACCGGTTTTAAAGTATGGTGACGTACTATCCAATGGTGCGCATCCAATAAACCAAGTATTAACCAAATCCAAGCGGGGTAAAGGGTTTCAACAGCTTTTATCTATGCCCAACTGATCCATAACATGAAAAAGCAAAAAGTCCGTTTTTCATCAAAAAATCAAGCTGAAAAAAAATGGTGGGAACCGGTTTTAAAGTATGGTGACGTACTATCCAATGGTGCGCATCCAATAAACCAAGTATTAACCAAATCCAAGCGGGGTAAAGGGTTTCAACAGCTTGTATCTAAGCCCAACTGATCCATAACATGAAAAAGCAAAAAGTCCCTTTTTCATCAAAAGTCATGCTGAAAAAAATGGTGGGAACCGGTTTTAAAGTATGGTGACGTACTATCCAATGGTGCGCATCCAATAAACCAAGTATTAACCAAATCCAAGCGGGGTAAAGGGTTTCAACAGCTTTTATCTATGCCCAACTGATCCATAACATGAAAAAGCAAAAAGTCCGTTTTTCATCAAAAAATCAAGCTGAAAAAAAATGGTGGGAACCGGTTTTAAAGTATGGTGACGTACTATCCAATGGTGCGCATCCAATAAACCAAGTAAACAGCTTGTATCTAAGCGCGAACTGATCCGATAACATGAAAAACAAAAAAGGTCCGTTTTTCATCGAAAAGGTCAGGCTGAAAAAAATGGTGGGAACCAGTTTTTAAAGTGTATGTGGGACGTACTATCCAAGTGGTGCGCATCCAATAAACCAAGTATTAACCAAATCCAAGCGGGGTAAAGGGTTTCAACGATGGCTTTTATCTATGCCCAACTGATCCATAACATGAAAAAAGCAAAAAGTCCCGTTTTTCATCAAAAAATGCAAGCAGAAAAAAAATGGTGGGAACCGGTTTTAAAGTATGGTGACGTACTATCCAATGGTGCGCATCCAATAAACCAAGTATTAACCAAATCCAAGCGGGGTAAAGGGTTTCAACAGCTTGTATCTAAGCCCAACTGATCCATAACATGAAAAAGCAAAAAGTCCCGTTTTTCATCAAAAGTCATGCTGAAAAAAATGGTGGGAACCGGTTTTAAAAGTATGGTGACGTACTATCCAATGGTGCGCATCCAATAAACCAAGTATTAACCAAATCCAAGCGGGGTAAAGGGTTTCAACAGCTTTTATCTATGCCCAACTGATCCATAACATGAAAAAGCAAAAAGTCCGTTTTTCATCAAAAAATCAAGCTGAAAAAAAATGGTGGGAACCGGTTTTAAAGTATGGTGACGTACTATCCAATGGTGCGCATCCAATAAACCAAGTATTAACCAAATCCAAGCGGGGTAAAGGGTTTCAACAGCTTGTATCTAAGCCCAACTGATCCATAACATGAAAAAGCAAAAAGTCCCTTTTTCATCAAAAGTCATGCTGAAAAAAATGGTGGGAACCGGTTTTAAAGTATGGTGACGTACTATCCAATGGTGCGCATCCAATAAACCAAGTATTAACCAAATCCAAGCGGGGTAAAGGGTTTCAACAGCTTTTATCTATGCCCAACTGATCCATAACATGAAAAAGCAAAAAGTCCGTTTTTCATCAAAAAATCAAGCTGAAAAAAAATGGTGGGAACCGGTTTTAAAGTATGGTGACGTACTATCCAATGGTGCGCATCCAATAAACCAAGTATTAACCAAATCCAAGCGGGGTAAAGGGTTTCAACAGCTTGTATCTAAGCCCAACTGATCCATAACATGAAAAAGCAAAAAGTCCCTTTTTCATCAAAAGTCATGCTGAAAAAAAATGGTGCGAACCGGTTTTAAAGTATGGTGACGTACTATCCAATGGTGCGCATCCAATAAACCAAGTATTAACCAAATCCAAGCGGGTAAAGGGTTTCAACAGCTTTTATCTATGCCCAACTGATCCATAACATGAAAAAGCAAAAAGTCCGTTTTTCATCAAAAAATCAAGCTGAAAAAAAATGGTGGGAACCGGTTTTAAAGTATGGTGACGTACTATCCAATGGTGCGCATCCAATAAACCAAGTATTAACCAAATCCAAGCGGGGTAAAGGGTTTCAACAGCTTGTATCTAAGCCCAACTGATCCATAACATGAAAAAGCAAAAAGTCCCTTTTTCATCAAAAGTCATGCTGAAAAAAATGGTGGGAACCGGTTTTAAAGTATGGTGACGTACTATCCAATGGTGCGCATCCAATAAACCAAGTATTAACCAAATCCAAGCGGGGTAAAGGGTTTCAACAGCTTTTATCTATGCCCAACTGATCCATAACATGAAAAAGCAAAAAGTCCGTTTTTCATCAAAAAATCAAGCTGAAAAAAAATGGTGGGAACCGGTTTTAAAGTATGGTGACGTACTATCCAATGGTGCGCATCCAATAAACCAAGTATTAACCAAATCCAAGCGGGGTAAAGGGTTTCAACAGCTTGTATCTAAGCCCAACTGATCCATAACATGAAAAAGCAAAAAGTCCCTTTTTCATCAAAAGTCATGCTGAAAAAAATGGTGGGAACCGGTTTTAAAGTATGGTGACGTACTATCCAATGGTGCGCATCCAATAAACCAAGTATTAACCAAATCCAAGCGGGGTAAAGGGTTTCAACAGCTTTTATCTATGCCCAACTGATCCATAACATGAAAAAGCAAAAAGTCCGTTTTTCATCAAAAAATCAAGCTGAAAAAAAATGGTGGGAACCGGTTTTAAAGTATGGTGACGTACTATCCAATGGTGCGCATCCAATAAACCAAGTATTAACCAAATCCAAGCGGGGTAAAGGGTTTCAACAGCTTGTATCTAAGCCCAACTGATCCATAACATGAAAAAGCAAAAAGTCCCTTTTTCATCAAAAGTCATGCTGAAAAAAATGGTGGGAACCGGTTTTAAAGTATGGTGACGTACTATCCAATGGTGCGCATCCAATAAACCAAGTATTAACCAAATCCAAGCGGGGTAAAGGGTTTCAACAGCTTTTATCTATGCCCAACTGATCCATAACATGAAAAAGCAAAAAGTCCGTTTTTCATCAAAAAATCAAGCTGAAAAAAAATGGTGGGAACCGGTTTTAAAGTATGGTGACGTACTATCCAATGGTGCGCATCCAATAAACCAAGTATTAACCAAATCCAAGCGGGGTAAAGGGTTTCAACAGCTTGTATCTAAGCCCAACTGATCCATAACATGAAAAAGCAAAAAGTCCCTTTTTCATCAAAAGTCATGCTGAAAAAAATGGTGGGAACCGGTTTTAAAGTATGGTGACGTACTATCCAATGGTGCGCATCCAATAAACCAAGTATTAACCAAATCCAAGCGGGGTAAAGGGTTTCAACAGCTTTTATCTATGCCCAACTGATCCATAACATGAAAAAGCAAAAAGTCCGTTTTTCATCAAAAAATCAAGCTGAAAAAAAATGGTGGGAACCGGTTTTAAAGTATGGTGACGTACTATCCAATGGTGCGCATCCAATAAACCAAGTATTAACCAAATCCAAGCGGGGTAAAGGGTTTCAACAGCTTGTATCTAAGCCCAACTGATCCATAACATGAAAAAGCAAAAAGTCCCTTTTTCATCAAAAGTCATGCTGAAAAAAATGGTGGGAACCGGTTTTAAAGTATGGTGACGTACTATCCAATGGTGCGCATCCAATAAACCAAGTATTAACCAAATCCAAGCGGGGTAAAGGGTTTCAACAGCTTTTATCTATGCCCAACTGATCCATAACATGAAAAAGCAAAAAGTCCGTTTTTCATCAAAAAATCAAGCTGAAAAAAAAATGGTGGGAACCGGTTTTAAAGTATGGTGACGTACTATCCAATGGTGCGCATCCAATAAACCAAGTATTAACCAAATCCAAGCGGGGTAAAGGGTTTCAACAGCTTGTATCTAAGCCCAACTGATCCATAACATGAAAAAGCAAAAAGTCCCTTTTTCATCAAAAGTCATGCTGAAAAAAATGGTGGGAACCGGTTTTAAAGTATGGTGACGTACTATCCAATGGTGCGCATCCAATAAACCAAGTATTAACCAAATCCAAGCGGGGTAAAGGGTTTCAACAGCTTTTATCTATGCCCAACTGATCCATAACATGAAAAAGCAAAAAGTCCGTTTTTCATCAAAAAATCAAGCTGAAAAAAAAATGGTGGGAACCGGTTTTAAAGTATGGTGACGTACTATCCAATGGTGGCGCATCCAATAAACCAAGTATTAACCAAATCCAAGCGGGGTAAAGGGTTTTCAACAGCTTGTATCTAAGCCCAACTGATCCATAACATGAAAAAGCAAAAAGTCCCTTTTTCATCAAAAGTCATGCTGAAAAAAATGGTGGGAACCGGTTTTAAAGTATGGTGACGTACTATCCAATGGTGCGCATCCAATAAACCAAGTATTAACCAAATCCAAGCGGGGTAAAGGGTTTCAACAGCTTTTATCTATGCCCAACTGATCCATAACATGAAAAAAGCAAAAAGTCCGTTTTTTCATCAAAAAATCAAGCTGAAAAAAAATGGTGGGAACCGGTTTTAAAGTATGGTGACGTACTATCCAATGGTGCGCATCCAATAAACCAAGTATTAACCAAATCCAAGCGGGGTAAAGGGTTTCAACAGCTTGTATCTAAGCCCAACTGATCCATAACATGAAAAAGCAAAAAGTCCCTTTTTCATCAAAAGTCATGCTGAAAAAAATGGTGGGAACCGGTTTTAAAGTATGGTGACGTACTATCCAATGGTGCGCATCCAATAAACCAAGTATTAACCAAATCCAAGCGGGGTAAAGGGTTTCAACAGCTTTTATCTATGCCCAACTGATCCATAACATGAAAAAGCAAAAAGTCCGTTTTTCATCAAAAAATCAAGCTGAAAAAAAATGGTGGGAACCGGTTTTAAAGTATGGTGACGTACTATCCAATGGTGCGCATCCAATAAACCAAGTATTAACCAAATCCAAGCGGGGTAAAGGGTTTCAACAGCTTGTATCTAAGCCCAACTGATCCATAACATGAAAAAGCAAAAAGTCCCTTTTTCATCAAAAGTCATGCTGAAAAAAATGGTGGGAACCGGTTTTAAAGTATGGTGACGTACTATCCAATGGTGCGCATCCAATAAACCAAGTATTAACCAAATCCAAGCGGGGTAAAGGGTTTCAACAGCTTTTATCTATGCCCAACTGATCCATAACATGAAAAAGCAAAAAGTCCGTTTTTTCATCAAAAAATCAAGCTGAAAAAAAATGGTGGGAACCGGTTTTAAAGTATGGTGACGTACTATCCAATGGTGCGCATCCAATAAACCAGTATTAACCAAATCCAAGCGGGGTAAAGGGTTTCAACAGCTTGTATCTAAGCCCAACTGATCCATAACATGAAAAAGCAAAAAGTCCCTTTTTCATCAAAAGTCATGCTGAAAAAAATGGTGGGAACCGGTTTTAAAGTATGGTGACGTACTATCCAATGGTGCGCATCCAATAAACCAAGTATTAACCAAATCCAAGCGGGGTAAAGGGTTTCAACAGCTTTTATCTATGCCCAACTGATCCATAACATGAAAAAGCAAAAAGTCCGTTTTTCATCAAAAAATCAAGCTGAAAAAAAATGGTGGGAACCGGTTTTAAAGTATGGTGACGTACTATCCAATGGTGCGCATCCAATAAACCAAGTATTAACCAAATCCAAGCGGGGTAAAGGGTTTCAACAGCTTGTATCTAAGCCCAACTGATCCATAACATGAAAAAGCAAAAAGTCCCTTTTTCATCAAAAGTCATGCTGAAAAAAATGGTGGGAACCGGCTTTTAAAGTATGGTGACGTACTATCCAATGGTGCGCATCCAATAAACCAAGTATTAACCAAATCCAAGCGGGGTAAAGGGTTTCAACAGCTTTTATCTATGCCCAACTGATCCATAACATGAAAAAGCAAAAAGTCCGTTTTTCATCAAAAAATCAAGCTGAAAAAAAATGGTGGGAACCGGTTTTAAAGTATGGTGACGTACTATCCAATGGTGCGCATCCAATAAACCAAGTATTAACCAAATCCAAGCGGGGTAAAGGGTTTCAACAGCTTGTATCTAAGCCCAACTGATCCATAACATGAAAAAGCAAAAAGTCCCTTTTTCATCAAAAGTCATGCTGAAAAAAATGGTGGGAACCGGTTTTAAAGTATGGTGACGTACTATCCAATGGTGCGCATCCAATAAACCAAGTATTAACCAAATCCAAGCGGGGTAAAGGGTTTCAACAGCTTTTATCTATGCCCAACTGATCCATAACATGAAAAAGCAAAAAGTCCGTTTTTCATCAAAAAATCAAGCTGAAAAAAAATGGTGGGAACCGGTTTTAAAGTATGGTGACGTACTATCCAATGGTGCGCATCCAATAAATCAAGTATTAACCAAATCCAAGCGGGGTAAAGGGTTTCAACAGCTTGTATCTAAGCCCAACTGATCCATAACATGAAAAAGCAAAAAGTCCCTTTTTCATCAAAAGTCATGCTGAAAAAAATGGTGGGAACCGGTTTTAAAGTATGGTGACGTACTATCCAATGGTGCGCATCCAATAAACCAAGTATTAACCAAATCCAAGCGGGGTAAAGGGTTTCAACAGCTTTTATCTATGCCCAACTGATCCATAACATGAAAAAGCAAAAAGTCCGTTTTTCATCAAAAAATCAAGCTGAAAAAAAATGGTGGGAACCGGTTTTAAAGTATGGTGACGTACTATCCAATGGTGCGCATCCAATAAACCAAGTATTAACCAAATCCAAGCGGGGTAAAGGGTTTCAACAGCTTGTATCTAAGCCCAACTGATCCATAACATGAAAAAGCAAAAAGTCCCTTTTTCATCAAAAGTCATGCTGAAAAAAATGGTGGGAACCGGTTTTAAAGTATGGTGACGTACTATCCAATGGTGCGCATCCAATAAACCAAGTATTAACCAAATCCAAGCGGGGTAAAGGGTTTCAACAGCTTTTATCTATGCCCAACTGATCCATAACATGAAAAAGCAAAAAGTCCGTTTTTCATCAAAAAATCAAGCTGAAAAAAAATGGTGGGAACCGGTTTTAAAGTATGGTGACGTACTATCCAATGGTGCGCATCCAATAAACCAAGTATTAACCAAATCCAAGCGGGGTAAAGGGTTTCAACAGCTTGTATCTAAGCCCAACTGATCCATAACATGAAAAAGCAAAAAGTCCCTTTTTCATCAAAAGTCATGCTGAAAAAAATGGTGGGAACCGGTTTTAAAGTATGGTGACGTACTATCCAATGGTGCGCATCCAATAAACCAAGTATTAACCAAATCCAAGCGGGGTAAAGGGTTTCAACAGCTTTTATCTATGCCCAACTGATCCATAACATGAAAAAGCAAAAAGTCCGTTTTTCATCAAAAAATCAAGCTGAAAAAAAATGGTGGGAACCGGTTTTAAAGTATGGTGACGTACTATCCAATGGTGCGCATCCAATAAACCAAGTATTAACCAAATCCAAGCGGGGTAAAGGGTTTCAACAGCTTGTATCTAAGCCCAACTGATCCATAACATGAAAAAGCAAAAAGTCCCTTTTTCATCAAAAGTCATGCTGAAAAAAATGGTGGGAACCGGTTTTAAAGTATGGTGACGTACTATCCAATGGTGCGCATCCAATAAACCAAGTATTAACCAAATCCAAGCGGGGTAAAGGGTTTCAACAGCTTTTATCTATGCCCAACTGATCCATAACATGAAAAAGCAAAAAGTCCGTTTTTCATCAAAAAATCAAGCTGAAAAAAAATGGTGGGAACCGGTTTTAAAGTATGGTGACGTACTATCCAATGGTGCGCATCCAATAAACCAAGTATTAACCAAATCCAAGCGGGGTAAAGGGTTTCAACAGCTTGTATCTAAGCCCAACTGATCCATAACATGAAAAAGCAAAAAGTCCCTTTTTCATCAAAAGTCATGCTGAAAAAAATGGTGGGAACCGGTTTTAAAGTATGGTGACGTACTATCCAATGGTGCGCATCCAATAAACCAAGTATTAACCAAATCCAAGCGGGGTAAAGGGTTTCAACAGCTTTTATCTATGCCCAACTGATCCATAACATGAAAAAGCAAAAAGTCCGTTTTTCATCAAAAAATCAAGCTGAAAAAAAATGGTGGGAACCGGTTTTAAAGTATGGTGACGTACTATCCAATGGTGCGCATCCAATAAACCAAGTATTAACCAAATCCAAGCGGGGTAAAGGGTTTCAACAGCTTGTATCTAAGCCCAACTGATCCATAACATGAAAAAGCAAAAAGTCCCTTTTTCATCAAAAGTCATGCTGAAAAAAATGGTGGGAACCGGTTTTAAAGTATGGTGACGTACTATCCAATGGTGCGCATCCAATAAACCAAGTATTAACCAAATCCAAGCGGGGTAAAGGGTTTCAACAGCTTTTATCTATGCCCAACTGATCCATAACATGAAAAAGCAAAAAGTCCGTTTTTCATCAAAAAATCAAGCTGAAAAAAAATGGTGGGAACCGGTTTTAAAGTATGGTGACGTACTATCCAATGGTGCGCATCCAATAAACCAAGTATTAACCAAATCCAAGCGGGGTAAAGGGTTTCAACAGCTTGTATCTAAGCCCAACTGATCCATAACATGAAAAAGCAAAAAGTCCCTTTTTCATCAAAAGTCATGCTGAAAAAAATGGTGGGAACCGGTTTTAAAGTATGGTGACGTACTATCCAATGGTGCGCATCCAATAAACCAAGTATTAACCAAATCCAAGCGGGGTAAAGGGTTTCAACAGCTTTTATCTATGCCCAACTGATCCATAAAATGAAAAAGCAAAAAGTCCGTTTTTCATCAAAAAATCAAGCTGAAAAAAAATGGTGGGAACCGGTTTTAAAGTATGGTGACGTACTATCCAATGGTGCGCATCCAATAAATCAAGTATTAACCAAATCCAAGCGGGGTAAAGGGTTTCAACAGCTTGTATCTAAGCCCAACTGATCCATAACATGAAAAAGCAAAAAGTCCCTTTTTCATCAAAAGTCATGCTGAAAAAAATGGTGGGAACCGGTTTTAAAGTATGGTGACGTACTATCCAATGGTGCGCATCCAATAAACCAAGTATTAACCAAATCCAAGCGGGGTAAAGGGTTTCAACAGCTTTTATCTATGCCCAACTGATCCATAACATGAAAAAGCAAAAAGTCCGTTTTTCATCAAAAAATCAAGCTGAAAAAAAATGGTGGGAACCGGTTTTAAAGTATGGTGACGTACTATCCAATGGTGCGCATCCAATAAACCAAGTATTAACCAAATCCAAGCGGGGTAAAGGGTTTCAACAGCTTGTATCTAAGCCCAACTGATCCATAACATGAAAAAGCAAAAAGTCCCTTTTTCATCAAAAGTCATGCTGAAAAAAATGGTGGGAACCGGTTTTAAAGTATGGTGACGTACTATCCAATGGTGCGCATCCAATAAACCAAGTATTAACCAAATCCAAGCGGGGTAAAGGGTTTCAACAGCTTTTATCTATGCCCAACTGATCCATAACATGAAAAAGCAAAAAGTCCGTTTTTCATCAAAAAATCAAGCTGAAAAAAAATGGTGGGAACCGGTTTTAAAGTATGGTGACGTACTATCCAATGGTGCGCATCCAATAAACCAAGTATTAACCAAATCCAAGCGGGGTAAAGGGTTTCAACAGCTTGTATCTAAGCCCAACTGATCCATAACATGAAAAAGCAAAAAGTCCCTTTTTCATCAAAAGTCATGCTGAAAAAAATGGTGGGAACCGGTTTTAAAGTATGGTGACGTACTATCCAATGGTGCGCATCCAATAAACCAAGTATTAACCAAATCCAAGCGGGGTAAAGGGTTTCAACAGCTTTTATCTATGCCCAACTGATCCATAACATGAAAAAGCAAAAAGTCCGTTTTTCATCAAAAAATCAAGCTGAAAAAAAATGGTGGGAACCGGTTTTAAAGTATGGTGACGTACTATCCAATGGTGCGCATCCAATAAACCAAGTATTAACCAAATCCAAGCGGGGTAAAGGGTTTCAACAGCTTGTATCTAAGCCCAACTGATCCATAACATGAAAAAGCAAAAAGTCCCTTTTTCATCAAAAGTCATGCTGAAAAAAATGGTGGGAACCGGTTTTAAAGTATGGTGACGTACTATCCAATGGTGCGCATCCAATAAACCAAGTATTAACCAAATCCAAGCGGGGTAAAGGGTTTCAACAGCTTTTATCTATGCCCAACTGATCCATAACATGAAAAAGCAAAAAGTCCGTTTTTCATCAAAAAATCAAGCTGAAAAAAAATGGTGGGAACCGGTTTTAAAGTATGGTGACGTACTATCCAATGGTGCGCATCCAATAAACCAAGTATTAACCAAATCCAAGCGGGGTAAAGGGTTTCAACAGCTTGTATCTAAGCCCAACTGATCCATAACATGAAAAAGCAAAAAGTCCCTTTTTCATCAAAAGTCATGCTGAAAAAAATGGTGGGAACCGGTTTTAAAGTATGGTGACGTACTATCCAATGGTGCGCATCCAATAAACCAAGTATTAACCAAATCCAAGCGGGGTAAAGGGTTTCAACAGCTTTTATCTATGCCCAACTGATCCATAACATGAAAAAGCAAAAAGTCCGTTTTTCATCAAAAAATCAAGCTGAAAAAAAATGGTGGGAACCGGTTTTAAAGTATGGTGACGTACTATCCAATGGTGCGCATCCAATAAACCAAGTATTAACCAAATCCAAGCGGGGTAAAGGGTTTCAACAGCTTGTATCTAAGCCCAACTGATCCATAACATGAAAAAGCAAAAAGTCCCTTTTTCATCAAAAGTCATGCTGAAAAAAATGGTGGGAACCGGTTTTAAAGTATGGTGACGTACTATCCAATGGTGCGCATCCAATAAACCAAGTATTAACCAAATCCAAGCGGGGTAAAGGGTTTCAACAGCTTTTATCTATGCCCAACTGATCCATAACATGAAAAAGCAAAAAGTCCGTTTTTCATCAAAAAATCAAGCTGAAAAAAAATGGTGGGAACCGGTTTTAAAGTATGGTGACGTACTATCCAATGGTGCGCATCCAATAAACCAAGTATTAACCAAATCCAAGCGGGGTAAAGGGTTTCAACAGCTTGTATCTAAGCCCAACTGATCCATAACATGAAAAAGCAAAAAGTCCCTTTTTCATCAAAAGTCATGCTGAAAAAAATGGTGGGAACCGGTTTTAAAGTATGGTGACGTACTATCCAATGGTGCGCATCCAATAAACCAAGTATTAACCAAATCCAAGCGGGGTAAAGGGTTTCAACAGCTTTTATCTATGCCCAACTGATCCATAACATGAAAAAGCAAAAAGTCCGTTTTTCATCAAAAAATCAAGCTGAAAAAAAATGGTGGGAACCGGTTTTAAAGTATGGTGACGTACTATCCAATGGTGCGCATCCAATAAACCAAGTATTAACCAAATCCAAGCGGGGTAAAGGGTTTCAACAGCTTGTATCTAAGCCCAACTGATCCATAACATGAAAAAGCAAAAAGTCCCTTTTTCATCAAAAGTCATGCTGAAAAAAATGGTGGGAACCGGTTTTAAAGTATGGTGACGTACTATCCAATGGTGCGCATCCAATAAACCAAGTATTAACCAAATCCAAGCGGGGTAAAGGGTTTCAACAGCTTTTATCTATGCCCAACTGATCCATAACATGAAAAAGCAAAAAGTCCGTTTTTCATCAAAAAATCAAGCTGAAAAAAAATGGTGGGAACCGGTTTTAAAGTATGGTGACGTACTATCCAATGGTGCGCATCCAATAAACCAAGTATTAACCAAATCCAAGCGGGGTAAAGGGTTTCAACAGCTTGTATCTAAGCCCAACTGATCCATAACATGAAAAAGCAAAAAGTCCCTTTTTCATCAAAAGTCATGCTGAAAAAAATGGTGGGAACCGGTTTTAAAGTATGGTGACGTACTATCCAATGGTGCGCATCCAATAAACCAAGTATTAACCAAATCCAAGCGGGGTAAAGGGTTTCAACAGCTTTTATCTATGCCCAACTGATCCATAACATGAAAAAGCAAAAAGTCCGTTTTTCATCAAAAAATCAAGCTGAAAAAAAATGGTGGGAACCGGTTTTAAAGTATGGTGACGTACTATCCAATGGTGCGCATCCAATAAACCAAGTATTAACCAAATCCAAGCGGGGTAAAGGGTTTCAACAGCTTGTATCTAAGCCCAACTGATCCATAACATGAAAAAGCAAAAAGTCCCTTTTTCATCAAAAGTCATGCTGAAAAAAATGGTGGGAACCGGTTTTAAAGTATGGTGACGTACTATCCAATGGTGCGCATCCAATAAACCAAGTATTAACCAAATCCAAGCGGGGTAAAGGGTTTCAACAGCTTTTATCTATGCCCAACTGATCCATAACATGAAAAAGCAAAAAGTCCGTTTTTCATCAAAAAATCAAGCTGAAAAAAAATGGTGGGAACCGGTTTTAAAGTATGGTGACGTACTATCCAATGGTGCGCATCCAATAAACCAAGTATTAACCAAATCCAAGCGGGGTAAAGGGTTTCAACAGCTTGTATCTAAGCCCAACTGATCCATAACATGAAAAAGCAAAAAGTCCCTTTTTCATCAAAAGTCATGCTGAAAAAAATGGTGGGAACCGGTTTTAAAGTATGGTGACGTACTATCCAATGGTGCGCATCCAATAAACCAAGTATTAACCAAATCCAAGCGGGGTAAAGGGTTTCAACAGCTTTTATCTATGCCCAACTGATCCATAACATGAAAAAGCAAAAAGTCCGTTTTTCATCAAAAAATCAAGCTGAAAAAAAATGGTGGGAACCGGTTTTAAAGTATGGTGACGTACTATCCAATGGTGCGCATCCAATAAACCAAGTATTAACCAAATCCAAGCGGGGTAAAGGGTTTCAACAGCTTGTATCTAAGCCCAACTGATCCATAACATGAAAAAGCAAAAAGTCCCTTTTTCATCAAAAGTCATGCTGAAAAAAATGGTGGGAACCGGTTTTAAAGTATGGTGACGTACTATCCAATGGTGCGCATCCAATAAACCAAGTATTAACCAAATCCAAGCGGGGTAAAGGGTTTCAACAGCTTTTATCTATGCCCAACTGATCCATAACATGAAAAAGCAAAAAGTCCGTTTTTCATCAAAAAATCAAGCTGAAAAAAAATGGTGGGAACCGGTTTTAAAGTATGGTGACGTACTATCCAATGGTGCGCATCCAATAAACCAAGTATTAACCAATCCAAGCGGGGTAAAGGGTTTCAACAGCTTGTATCTAAGCCCAACTGATCCATAACATGAAAAAGCAAAAAGTCCCTTTTCATCAAAAGTCATGCTGAAAAAAATGGTGGGAACCGGTTTTAAGTATGGTGACGTACTATCCAATGGTGCGCATCCAATAAACAAGTATTAACCAAATCAAGCGGGGTAAAGGGTTTCAACAGCTTTTATCTATGCCCAACTGATCCATAACATGAAAAAGCAAAAAGTCCGTTTTTCATCAAAAAATCAAGCTGAAAAAAAATGGTGGGAACCGGTTTTAAAGTATGGTGACGTACTATCCAATGGTGCGCATCAATAAACCAAGTATTAACCAAATCCAAGCGGGGTAAAGGGTTTCAACAGCTTGTATCTAAGCCCAACTGATCCATAACATGAAAAAGCAAAAAGTCCCTTTTTCATCAAAAGTCATGCTGAAAAAAATGGTGGGAACCGGTTTTAAAGTATGGTGACGTACTATCCAATGGTGCGCATCCAATAAACAAGTATTAACCAAATCCAAGCGGGGTAAAGGGTTTCAACAGCTTTTATCTATGCCCAACTGATCCATAACATGAAAAAGCAAAAAGTCCGTTTTTCATCAAAAAATCAAGCTGAAAAAAAATGGTGGGAACCGGTTTTAAAGTATGGTGACGTACTATCCAATGGTGCGCATCCAATAAACCAAGTATTAACCAAATCCAAGCGGGGTAAAGGGTTTCAACAGCTTGTATCTAAGCCCAACTGATCCATAACATGAAAAAGCAAAAAGTCCCTTTTTCATCAAAAGTCATGCTGAAAAAATGGTGGGAACCGGTTTTAAAGTATGGTGACGTACTATCCAATGGTGCGCATCCAATAAACCAAGTATTAACCAAATCCAAGCGGGGTAAAGGGTTTCAACAGCTTTTATCTATGCCCAACTGATCCATAACATGAAAAAGCAAAAAGTCCGTTTTTCATCAAAAAATCAAGCTGAAAAAAAATGGTGGGAACCGGTTTTAAAGTATGGTGACGTACTATCCAATGGTGCGCATCCAATAAACCAAGTATTAACCAAATCCAAGCGGGGTAAAGGGTTTCAACAGCTTGTATCTAAGCCCAACTGATCCATAACATGAAAAAGCAAAAAGTCCCTTTTTCATCAAAAGTCATGCTGAAAAAAATGGTGGGAACCGGTTTTAAAGTATGGTGACGTACTATCCAATGGTGCGCATCCAATAAACCAAGTATTAACCAAATCCAAGCGGGGTAAAGGGTTTCAACAGCTTTTATCTATGCCCAACTGATCCATAACATGAAAAAGCAAAAAGTCCGTTTTTCATCAAAAAATCAAGCTGAAAAAAAATGGTGGGAACCGGTTTTAAAGTATGGTGACGTACTATCCAATGGTGCGCATCCAATAAACCAAGTATTAACCAAATCCAAGCGGGGTAAAGGGTTTCAACAGCTTGTATCTAAGCCCAACTGATCCATAACATGAAAAAGCAAAAAGTCCCTTTTTCATCAAAAGTCATGCTGAAAAAAATGGTGGGAACCGGTTTTAAAGTATGGTGACGTACTATCCAATGGTGCGCATCCAATAAACCAAGTATTAACCAAATCCAAGCGGGGTAAAGGGTTTCAACAGCTTTTATCTATGCCCAACTGATCCATAACATGAAAAAGCAAAAAGTCCGTTTTTCATCAAAAAATCAAGCTGAAAAAAAATGGTGGGAACCGGTTTTAAAGTATGGTGACGTACTATCCAATGGTGCGCATCCAATAAACCAAGTATTAACCAAATCCAAGCGGGGTAAAGGGTTTCAACAGCTTGTATCTAAGCCCAACTGATCCATAACATGAAAAAGCAAAAAGTCCCTTTTTCATCAAAAGTCATGCTGAAAAAAATGGTGGGAACCGGTTTTAAAGTATGGTGACGTACTATCCAATGGTGCGCATCCAATAAACCAAGTATTAACCAAATCCAAGCGGGGTAAAGGGTTTCAACAGCTTTTATCTATGCCCAACTGATCCATAACATGAAAAAGCAAAAAGTCCGTTTTTCATCAAAAAATCAAGCTGAAAAAAAATGGTGGGAACCGGTTTTAAAGTATGGTGACGTACTATCCAATGGTGCGCATCCAATAAACCAAGTATTAACCAAATCCAAGCGGGGTAAAGGGTTTCAACAGCTTGTATCTAAGCCCAACTGATCCATAACATGAAAAAGCAAAAAGTCCCTTTTTCATCAAAAGTCATGCTGAAAAAAATGGTGGGAACCGGTTTTAAAGTATGGTGACGTACTATCCAATGGTGCGCATCCAATAAACCAAGTATTAACCAAATCCAAGCGGGGTAAAGGGTTTCAACAGCTTGTATCTAAGCCCAACTGATCCATAACATGAAAAAGCAAAAAGTCCCTTTTTCATCAAAAGTCATGCTGAAAAAAATGGTGGGAACCGGTTTTAAAGTATGGTGACGTACTATCCAATGGTGCGCATCCAATAAACCAAGTATTAACCAAATCCAAGCGGGGTAAAGGGTTTCAACAGCTTTTATCTATGCCCAACTGATCCATAACATGAAAAAGCAAAAAGTCCGTTTTTCATCAAAAAATCAAGCTGAAAAAAAATGGTGGGAACCGGTTTTAAAGTATGGTGACGTACTATCCAATGGTGCGCATCCAATAAACCAAGTATTAACCAAATCCAAGCGGGGTAAAGGGTTTCAACAGCTTGTATCTAAGCCCAACTGATCCATAACATGAAAAAGCAAAAAGTCCCTTTTTCATCAAAAGTCATGCTGAAAAAAATGGTGGGAACCGGTTTTAAAGTATGGTGACGTACTATCCAATGGTGCGCATCCAATAAACCAAGTATTAACCAAATCCAAGCGGGGTAAAGGGTTTCAACAGCTTTTATCTATGCCCAACTGATCCATAACATGAAAAAGCAAAAAGTCCGTTTTTCATCAAAAAATCAAGCTGAAAAAAAATGGTGGGAACCGGTTTTAAAGTATGGTGACGTACTATCCAATGGTGCGCATCCAATAAACCAAGTATTAACCAAATCCAAGCGGGGTAAAGGGTTTCAACAGCTTGTATCTAAGCCCAACTGATCCATAACATGAAAAAGCAAAAAGTCCCTTTTTCATCAAAAGTCATGCTGAAAAAAATGGTGGGAACCGGTTTTAAAGTATGGTGACGTACTATCCAATGGTGCGCATCCAATAAACCAAGTATTAACCAAATCCAAGCGGGGTAAAGGGTTTCAACAGCTTTTATCTATGCCCAACTGATCCATAACATGAAAAAGCAAAAAGTCCGTTTTTCATCAAAAAATCAAGCTGAAAAAAAATGGTGGGAACCGGTTTTAAAGTATGGTGACGTACTATCCAATGGTGCGCATCCAATAAACCAAGTATTAACCAAATCCAAGCGGGGTAAAGGGTTTCAACAGCTTGTATCTAAGCCCAACTGATCCATAACATGAAAAAGCAAAAAGTCCCTTTTTCATCAAAAGTCATGCTGAAAAAAATGGTGGGAACCGGTTTTAAAGTATGGTGACGTACTATCCAATGGTGCGCATCCAATAAACCAAGTATTAACCAAATCCAAGCGGGGTAAAGGGTTTCAACAGCTTTTATCTATGCCCAACTGATCCATAACATGAAAAAGCAAAAAGTCCGTTTTTCATCAAAAAATCAAGCTGAAAAAAAATGGTGGGAACCGGTTTTAAAGTATGGTGACGTACTATCCAATGGTGCGCATCCAATAAACCAAGTATTAACCAAATCCAAGCGGGGTAAAGGGTTTCAACAGCTTGTATCTAAGCCCAACTGATCCATAACATGAAAAAGCAAAAAGTCCCTTTTTCATCAAAAGTCATGCTGAAAAAAATGGTGGGAACCGGTTTTAAAGTATGGTGACGTACTATCCAATGGTGCGCATCCAATAAACCAAGTATTAACCAAATCCAAGCGGGGTAAAGGGTTTCAACAGCTTTTATCTATGCCCAACTGATCCATAACATGAAAAAGCAAAAAGTCCGTTTTTCATCAAAAAATCAAGCTGAAAAAAAATGGTGGGAACCGGTTTTAAAGTATGGTGACGTACTATCCAATGGTGCGCATCCAATAAACCAAGTATTAACCAAATCCAAGCGGGGTAAAGGGTTTCAACAGCTTGTATCTAAGCCCAACTGATCCATAACATGAAAAAGCAAAAAGTCCCTTTTTCATCAAAAGTCATGCTGAAAAAAATGGTGGGAACCGGTTTTAAAGTATGGTGACGTACTATCCAATGGTGCGCATCCAATAAACCAAGTATTAACCAAATCCAAGCGGGGTAAAGGGTTTCAACAGCTTTTATCTATGCCCAACTGATCCATAACATGAAAAAGCAAAAAGTCCGTTTTTCATCAAAAAATCAAGCTGAAAAAAAATGGTGGGAACCGGTTTTAAAGTATGGTGACGTACTATCCAATGGTGCGCATCCAATAAACCAAGTATTAACCAAATCCAAGCGGGGTAAAGGGTTTCAACAGCTTGTATCTAAGCCCAACTGATCCATAACATGAAAAAGCAAAAAGTCCCTTTTTCATCAAAAGTCATGCTGAAAAAAATGGTGGGAACCGGTTTTAAAGTATGGTGACGTACTATCCAATGGTGCGCATCCAATAAACCAAGTATTAACCAAATCCAAGCGGGGTAAAGGGTTTCAACAGCTTTTATCTATGCCCAACTGATCCATAACATGAAAAAGCAAAAAGTCCGTTTTTCATCAAAAAATCAAGCTGAAAAAAAATGGTGGGAACCGGTTTTAAAGTATGGTGACGTACTATCCAATGGTGCGCATCCAATAAACCAAGTATTAACCAAATCCAAGCGGGGTAAAGGGTTTCAACAGCTTGTATCTAAGCCCAACTGATCCATAACATGAAAAAGCAAAAAGTCCCTTTTTCATCAAAAGTCATGCTGAAAAAAATGGTGGGAACCGGTTTTAAAGTATGGTGACGTACTATCCAATGGTGCGCATCCAATAAACCAAGTATTAACCAAATCCAAGCGGGGTAAAGGGTTTCAACAGCTTTTATCTATGCCCAACTGATCCATAACATGAAAAAGCAAAAAGTCCGTTTTTCATCAAAAAATCAAGCTGAAAAAAAATGGTGGGAACCGGTTTTAAAGTATGGTGACGTACTATCCAATGGTGCGCATCCAATAAACCAAGTATTAACCAAATCCAAGCGGGGTAAAGGGTTTCAACAGCTTGTATCTAAGCCCAACTGATCCATAACATGAAAAAGCAAAAAGTCCCTTTTTCATCAAAAGTCATGCTGAAAAAAATGGTGGGAACCGGTTTTAAAGTATGGTGACGTACTATCCAATGGTGCGCATCCAATAAACCAAGTATTAACCAAATCCAAGCGGGGTAAAGGGTTTCAACAGCTTTTATCTATGCCCAACTGATCCATAACATGAAAAAGCTAAAAGTCCGTTTTTCATCAAAAAATCAAGCTGAAAAAAAATGGTGGGAACCGGTTTTAAAGTATGGTGACGTACTATCCAATGGTGCGCATCCAATAAACCAAGTATTAACCAAATCCAAGCGGGGTAAAGGGTTTCAACAGCTTGTATCTAAGCCCAACTGATCCATAACATGAAAAAGCAAAAAGTCCCTTTTTCATCAAAAGTCATGCTGAAAAAAATGGTGGGAACCGGTTTTAAAGTATGGTGACGTACTATCCAATGGTGCGCATCCAATAAACCAAGTATTAACCAAATCCAAGCGGGGTAAAGGGTTTCAACAGCTTTTATCTATGCCCAACTGATCCATAACATGAAAAAGCAAAAAGTCCGTTTTTCATCAAAAAATCAAGCTGAAAAAAAATGGTGGGAACCGGTTTTAAAGTATGGTGACGTACTATCCAATGGTGCGCATCCAATAAACCAAGTATTAACCAAATCCAAGCGGGGTAAAGGGTTTCAACAGCTTGTATCTAAGCCCAACTGATCCATAACATGAAAAAGCAAAAAGTCCCTTTTTCATCAAAAGTCATGCTGAAAAAAATGGTGGGAACCGGTTTTAAAGTATGGTGACGTACTATCCAATGGTGCGCATCCAATAAACCAAGTATTAACCAAATCCAAGCGGGGTAAAGGGTTTCAACAGCTTTTATCTATGCCCAACTGATCCATAACATGAAAAAGCAAAAAGTCCGTTTTTCATCAAAAAATCAAGCTGAAAAAAAATGGTGGGAACCGGTTTTAAAGTATGGTGACGTACTATCCAATGGTGCGCATCCAATAAACCAAGTATTAACCAAATCCAAGCGGGGTAAAGGGTTTCAACAGCTTGTATCTAAGCCCAACTGATCCATAACATGAAAAAGCAAAAAGTCCGTTTTTCATCAAAAGTCATGCTGAAAAAAATGGTGGGAACCGGTTTTAAAGTATGGTGACGTACTATCCAATGGTGCGCATCCAATAAACCAAGTATTAACCAAATCCAAGCGGGGTAAAGGGTTTCAACAGCTTTTATCTATGCCCAACTGATCCATAACATGAAAAAGCAAAAAGTCCGTTTTTCATCAAAAAATCAAGCTGAAAAAAAATGGTGGGAACCGGTTTTAAAGTATGGTGACGTACTATCCAATGGTGCGCATCCAATAAACCAAGTATTAACCAAATCCAAGCGGGGTAAAGGGTTTCAACAGCTTGTATCTAAGCCCAACTGATCCATAACATGAAAAAGCAAAAAGTCACTTTTTCATCAAAAGTCATGCTGAAAAAAATGGTGGGAACCGGTTTTAAAGTATGGTGACGTACTATCCAATGGTGCGCATCCAATAAACCAAGTATTAACCAAATCCAAGCGGGGTAAAGGGTTTCAACAGCTTTTATCTATGCCCAACTGATCCATAACATGAAAAAGCAAAAAGTCCGTTTTTCATCAAAAAATCAAGCTGAAAAAAAATGATGGGAACCGGTTTTAAAGTATGGTGACGTACTATCCAATGGTGCGCATCCAATAAACCAAGTATTAACCAAATCCAAGCGGGGTAAAGGGTTTCAACAGCTTGTATCTAAGCCCAACTGATCCATAACATGAAAAAGCAAAAAGTCCCTTTTTCATCAAAAGTCATGCTGAAAAAAATGGTGGGAACCGGTTTTAAAGTATGGTGACGTACTATCCAATGGTGCGCATCCAATAAACCAAGTATTAACCAAATCCAAGCGGGGTAAAGGGTTTCAACAGCTTTTATCTATGCCCAACTGATCCATAACATGAAAAAGCAAAAAGTCCGTTTTTCATCAAAAAATCAAGCTGAAAAAAAATGGTGGGAACCGGTTTTAAAGTATGGTGACGTACTATCCAATGGTGCGCATCCAATAAACCAAGTATTAACCAAATCCAAGCGGGGTAAAGGGTTTCAACAGCTTGTATCTAAGCCCAACTGATCCATAACATGAAAAAGCAAAAAGTCCCTTTTTCATCAAAAGTCATGCTGAAAAAAATGGTGGGAACCGGTTTTAAAGTATGGTGACGTACTATCCAATGGTGCGCATCCAATAAACCAAGTATTAACCAAATCCAAGCGGGGTAAAGGGTTTCAACAGCTTTTATCTATGCCCAACTGATCCATAACATGAAAAAGCAAAAAGTCCGTTTTTCATCAAAAAATCAAGCTGAAAAAAAATGGTGGGAACCGGTTTTAAAGTATGGTGACGTACTATCCAATGGTGCGCATCCAATAAACCAAGTATTAACCAAATCCAAGCGGGGTAAAGGGTTTCAACAGCTTGTATCTAAGCCCAACTGATCCATAACATGAAAAAGCAAAAAGTCCCTTTTTCATCAAAAGTCATGCTGAAAAAAATGGTGGGAACCGGTTTTAAAGTATGGTGACGTACTATCCAATGGTGCGCATCCAATAAACCAAGTATTAACCAAATCCAAGCGGGGTAAAGGGTTTCAACAGCTTTTATCTATGCCCAACTGATCCATAACATGAAAAAGCAAAAAGTCCGTTTTTCATCAAAAAATCAAGCTGAAAAAAAATGGTGGGAACCGGTTTTAAAGTATGGTGACGTACTATCCAATGGTGCGCATCCAATAAACCAAGTATTAACCAAATCCAAGCGGGGTAAAGGGTTTCAACAGCTTGTATCTAAGCCCAACTGATCCATAACATGAAAAAGCAAAAAGTCCCTTTTTCATCAAAAGTCATGCTGAAAAAAATGGTGGGAACCGGTTTTAAAGTATGGTGACGTACTATCCAATGGTGCGCATCCAATAAACCAAGTATTAACCAAATCCAAGCGGGGTAAAGGGTTTCAACAGCTTTTATCTATGCCCAACTGATCCATAACATGAAAAAGCAAAAAGTCCGTTTTTCATCAAAAAATCAAGCTGAAAAAAAATGGTGGGAACCGGTTTTAAAGTATGGTGACGTACTATCCAATGGTGCGCATCCAATAAACCAAGTATTAACCAAATCCAAGCGGGGTAAAGGGTTTCAACAGCTTGTATCTAAGCCCAACTGATCCATAACATGAAAAAGCAAAAAGTCCCTTTTTCATCAAAAGTCATGCTGAAAAAAATGGTGGGAACCGGTTTTAAAGTATGGTGACGTACTATCCAATGGTGCGCATCCAATAAACCAAGTATTAACCAAATCCAAGCGGGGTAAAGGGTTTCAACAGCTTTTATCTATGCCCAACTGATCCATAACATGAAAAAGCAAAAAGTCCGTTTTTCATCAAAAAATCAAGCTGAAAAAAAATGGTGGGAACCGGTTTTAAAGTATGGTGACGTACTATCCAATGGTGCGCATCCAATAAACCAAGTATTAACCAAATCCAAGCGGGGTAAAGGGTTTCAACAGCTTGTATCTAAGCCCAACTGATCCATAACATGAAAAAGCAAAAAGTCCCTTTTTCATCAAAAGTCATGCTGAAAAAAATGGTGGGAACCGGTTTTAAAGTATGGTGACGTACTATCCAATGGTGCGCATCCAATAAACCAAGTATTAACCAAATCCAAGCGGGGTAAAGGGTTTCAACAGCTTTTATCTATGCCCAACTGATCCATAACATGAAAAAGCAAAAAGTCCGTTTTTCATCAAAAAATCAAGCTGAAAAAAAATGGTGGGAACCAGGTTTTAAAGTATGGTGACGTACTATCCAATGGTGCGCATCCAATAAACCAAGTATTAACCAAATCCAAGCGGGGTAAAGGGTTTCAACAGCTTGTATCTAAGCCCAACTGATCCATAACATGAAAAAGCAAAAAGTCCCTTTTTCATCAAAAGTCATGCTGAAAAAAATGGTGGGAACCGGTTTTAAAGTATGGTGACGTACTATCCAATGGTGCGCATCCAATAAACCAAGTATTAACCAAATCCAAGCGGGGTAAAGGGTTTCAACAGCTTTTATCTATGCCCAACTGATCCATAACATGAAAAAGCAAAAAGTCCGTTTTTCATCAAAAAATCAAGCTGAAAAAAAATGGTGGGAACCGGTTTTAAAGTATGGTGACGTACTATCCAATGGTGCGCATCCAATAAACCAAGTATTAACCAAATCCAAGCGGGGTAAAGGGTTTCAACAGCTTGTATCTAAGCCCAACTGATCCATAACATGAAAAAGCAAAAAGTCCCTTTTTCATCAAAAGTCATGCTGAAAAAAATGGTGGGAACCGGTTTTAAAGTATGGTGACGTACTATCCAATGGTGCGCATCCAATAAACCAAGTATTAACCAAATCCAAGCGGGGTAAAGGGTTTCAACAGCTTTTATCTATGCCCAACTGATCCATAACATGAAAAAGCAAAAAGTCCGTTTTTCATCAAAAAATCAAGCTGAAAAAAAATGGTGGGAACCGGTTTTAAAGTATGGTGACGTACTATCCAATGGTGCGCATCCAATAAACCAAGTATTAACCAAATCCAAGCGGGGTAAAGGGTTTCAACAGCTTGTATCTAAGCCCAACTGATCCATAACATGAAAAAGCAAAAAGTCCCTTTTTCATCAAAAGTCATGCTGAAAAAAATGGTGGGAACCGGTTTTAAAGTATGGTGACGTACTATCCAATGGTGCGCATCCAATAAACCAAGTATTAACCAAATCCAAGCGGGGTAAAGGGTTTCAACAGCTTTTATCTATGCCCAACTGATCCATAACATGAAAAAGCAAAAAGTCCGTTTTTCATCAAAAAATCAAGCTGAAAAAAAATGGTGGGAACCGGTTTTAAAGTATGGTGACGTACTATCCAATGGTGCGCATCCAATAAACCAAGTATTAACCAAATCCAAGCGGGGTAAAGGGTTTCAACAGCTTGTATCTAAGCCCAACTGATCCATAACATGAAAAAGCAAAAAGTCCCTTTTTCATCAAAAGTCATGCTGAAAAAAATGGTGGGAACCGGTTTTAAAGTATGGTGACGTACTATCCAATGGTGCGCATCCAATAAACCAAGTATTAACCAAATCCAAGCGGGGTAAAGGGTTTCAACAGCTTTTATCTATGCCCAACTGATCCATAACATGAAAAAGCAAAAAGTCCGTTTTTCATCAAAAAATCAAGCTGAAAAAAAATGGTGGGAACCGGTTTTAAAGTATGGTGACGTACTATCCAATGGTGCGCATCCAATAAACCAAGTATTAACCAAATCCAAGCGGGGTAAAGGGTTTCAACAGCTTGTATCTAAGCCCAACTGATCCATAACATGAAAAAGCAAAAAGTCCCTTTTTCATCAAAAGTCATGCTGAAAAAAATGGTGGGAACCGGTTTTAAAGTATGGTGACGTACTATCCAATGGTGCGCATCCAATAAACCAAGTATTAACCAAATCCAAGCGGGGTAAAGGGTTTCAACAGCTTTTATCTATGCCCAACTGATCCATAACATGAAAAAGCAAAAAGTCCGTTTTTCATCAAAAAATCAAGCTGAAAAAAAATGGTGGGAACCGGTTTTAAAGTATGGTGACGTACTATCCAATGGTGCGCATCCAATAAACCAAGTATTAACCAAATCCAAGCGGGGTAAAGGGTTTCAACAGCTTGTATCTAAGCCCAACTGATCCATAACATGAAAAAGCAAAAAGTCCCTTTTTCATCAAAAGTCATGCTGAAAAAAATGGTGGGAACCGGTTTTAAAGTATGGTGACGTACTATCCAATGGTGCGCATCCAATAAACCAAGTATTAACCAAATCCAAGCGGGGTAAAGGGTTTCAACAGCTTTTATCTATGCCCAACTGATCCATAACATGAAAAAGCAAAAAGTCCGTTTTTCATCAAAAAATCAAGCTGAAAAAAAATGGTGGGAACCGGTTTTAAAGTATGGTGACGTACTATCCAATGGTGCGCATCCAATAAACCAAGTATTAACCAAATCCAAGCGGGGTAAAGGGTTTCAACAGCTTGTATCTAAGCCCAACTGATCCATAACATGAAAAAGCAAAAAGTCCCTTTTTCATCAAAAGTCATGCTGAAAAAAATGGTGGGAACCGGTTTTAAAGTATGGTGACGTACTATCCAATGGTGCGCATCCAATAAACCAAGTATTAACCAAATCCAAGCGGGGTAAAGGGTTTCAACAGCTTTTATCTATGCCCAACTGATCCATAACATGAAAAAGCAAAAAGTCCGTTTTTCATCAAAAAATCAAGCTGAAAAAAAATGGTGGGAACCGGTTTTAAAGTATGGTGACGTACTATCCAATGGTGCGCATCCAATAAACCAAGTATTAACCAAATCCAAGCGGGGTAAAGGGTTTCAACAGCTTGTATCTAAGCCCAACTGATCCATAACATGAAAAAGCAAAAAGTCCCTTTTTCATCAAAAGTCATGCTGAAAAAAATGGTGGGAACCGGTTTTAAAGTATGGTGACGTACTATCCAATGGTGCGCATCCAATAAACCAAGTATTAACCAAATCCAAGCGGGGTAAAGGGTTTCAACAGCTTTTATCTATGCCCAACTGATCCATAACATGAAAAAGCAAAAAGTCCGTTTTTCATCAAAAAATCAAGCTGAAAAAAAATGGTGGGAACCGGTTTTAAAGTATGGTGACGTACTATCCAATGGTGCGCATCCAATAAACCAAGTATTAACCAAATCCAAGCGGGGTAAAGGGTTTCAACAGCTTGTATCTAAGCCCAACTGATCCATAACATGAAAAAGCAAAAAGTCCCTTTTTCATCAAAAGTCATGCTGAAAAAAATGGTGGGAACCGGTTTTAAAGTATGGTGACGTACTATCCAATGGTGCGCATCCAATAAACCAAGTATTAACCAAATCCAAGCGGGGTAAAGGGTTTCAACAGCTTTTATCTATGCCCAACTGATCCATAACATGAAAAAGCAAAAAGTCCGTTTTTCATCAAAAAATCAAGCTGAAAAAAAATGGTGGGAACCGGTTTTAAAGTATGGTGACGTACTATCCAATGGTGCGCATCCAATAAACCAAGTATTAACCAAATCCAAGCGGGGTAAAGGGTTTCAACAGCTTGTATCTAAGCCCAACTGATCCATAACATGAAAAAGCAAAAAGTCCCTTTTTCATCAAAAGTCATGCTGAAAAAAATGGTGGGAACCGGTTTTAAAGTATGGTGACGTACTATCCAATGGTGCGCATCCAATAAACCAAGTATTAACCAAATCCAAGCGGGGTAAAGGGTTTCAACAGCTTTTATCTATGCCCAACTGATCCATAACATGAAAAAGCAAAAAGTCCGTTTTTCATCAAAAAATCAAGCTGAAAAAAAATGGTGGGAACCGGTTTTAAAGTATGGTGACGTACTATCCAATGGTGCGCATCCAATAAACCAAGTATTAACCAAATCCAAGCGGGGTAAAGGGTTTCAACAGCTTGTATCTAAGCCCAACTGATCCATAACATGAAAAAGCAAAAAGTCCCTTTTTCATCAAAAGTCATGCTGAAAAAAATGGTGGGAACCGGTTTTAAAGTATGGTGACGTACTATCCAATGGTGCGCATCCAATAAACCAAGTATTAACCAAATCCAAGCGGGGTAAAGGGTTTCAACAGCTTTTATCTATGCCCAACTGATCCATAACATGAAAAAGCAAAAAGTCCGTTTTTCATCAAAAAATCAAGCTGAAAAAAAATGGTGGGAACCGGTTTTAAAGTATGGTGACGTACTATCCAATGGTGCGCATCCAATAAACCAAGTATTAACCAAATCCAAGCGGGGTAAAGGGTTTCAACAGCTTGTATCTAAGCCCAACTGATCCATAACATGAAAAAGCAAAAAGTCCCTTTTTCATCAAAAGTCATGCTGAAAAAAATGGTGGGAACCGGTTTTAAAGTATGGTGACGTACTATCCAATGGTGCGCATCCAATAAACCAAGTATTAACCAAATCCAAGCGGGGTAAAGGGTTTCAACAGCTTTTATCTATGCCCAACTGATCCATAACATGAAAAAGCAAAAAGTCCGTTTTTCATCAAAAAATCAAGCTGAAAAAAAATGGTGGGAACCGGTTTTAAAGTATGGTGACGTACTATCCAATGGTGCGCATCCAATAAACCAAGTATTAACCAAATCCAAGCGGGGTAAAGGGTTTCAACAGCTTGTATCTAAGCCCAACTGATCCATAACATGAAAAAGCAAAAAGTCCCTTTTTCATCAAAAGTCATGCTGAAAAAAATGGTGGGAACCGGTTTTAAAGTATGGTGACGTACTATCCAATGGTGCGCATCCAATAAACCAAGTATTAACCAAATCCAAGCGGGGTAAAGGGTTTCAACAGCTTTTATCTATGCCCAACTGATCCATAACATGAAAAAGCAAAAAGTCCGTTTTTCATCAAAAAATCAAGCTGAAAAAAAATGGTGGGAACCGGTTTTAAAGTATGGTGACGTACTATCCAATGGTGCGCATCCAATAAACCAAGTATTAACCAAATCCAAGCGGGGTAAAGGGTTTCAACAGCTTGTATCTAAGCCCAACTGATCCATAACATGAAAAAGCAAAAAGTCCCTTTTTCATCAAAAGTCATGCTGAAAAAAATGGTGGGAACCGGTTTTAAAGTATGGTGACGTACTATCCAATGGTGCGCATCCAATAAACCAAGTATTAACCAAATCCAAGCGGGGTAAAGGGTTTCAACAGCTTTTATCTATGCCCAACTGATCCATAACATGAAAAAGCAAAAAGTCCGTTTTTCATCAAAAAATCAAGCTGAAAAAAAATGGTGGGAACCGGTTTTAAAGTATGGTGACGTACTATCCAATGGTGCGCATCCAATAAACCAAGTATTAACCAAATCCAAGCGGGGTAAAGGGTTTCAACAGCTTGTATCTAAGCCCAACTGATCCATAACATGAAAAAGCAAAAAGTCCCTTTTTCATCAAAAGTCATGCTGAAAAAAATGGTGGGAACCGGTTTTAAAGTATGGTGACGTACTATCCAATGGTGCGCATCCAATAAACCAAGTATTAACCAAATCCAAGCGGGGTAAAGGGTTTCAACAGCTTTTATCTATGCCCAACTGATCCATAACATGAAAAAGCAAAAAGTCCGTTTTTCATCAAAAAATCAAGCTGAAAAAAAATGGTGGGAACCGGTTTTAAAGTATGGTGACGTACTATCCAATGGTGCGCATCCAATAAACCAAGTATTAACCAAATCCAAGCGGGGTAAAGGGTTTCAACAGCTTGTATCTAAGCCCAACTGATCCATAACATGAAAAAGCAAAAAGTCCCTTTTTCATCAAAAGTCATGCTGAAAAAAATGGTGGGAACCGGTTTTAAAGTATGGTGACGTACTATCCAATGGTGCGCATCCAATAAACCAAGTATTAACCAAATCCAAGCGGGGTAAAGGGTTTCAACAGCTTTTATCTATGCCCAACTGATCCATAACATGAAAAAGCAAAAAGTCCGTTTTTCATCAAAAAATCAAGCTGAAAAAAAATGGTGGGAACCGGTTTTAAAGTATGGTGACGTACTATCCAATGGTGCGCATCCAATAAACCAAGTATTAACCAAATCCAAGCGGGGTAAAGGGTTTCAACAGCTTGTATCTAAGCCCAACTGATCCATAACATGAAAAAGCAAAAAGTCCCTTTTTCATCAAAAGTCATGCTGAAAAAAATGGTGGGAACCGGTTTTAAAGTATGGTGACGTACTATCCAATGGTGCGCATCCAATAAACCAAGTATTAACCAAATCCAAGCGGGGTAAAGGGTTTCAACAGCTTTTATCTATGCCCAACTGATCCATAACATGAAAAAGCAAAAAGTCCGTTTTTCATCAAAAAATCAAGCTGAAAAAAAATGGTGGGAACCGGTTTTAAAGTATGGTGACGTACTATCCAATGGTGCGCATCCAATAAACCAAGTATTAACCAAATCCAAGCGGGGTAAAGGGTTTCAACAGCTTGTATCTAAGCCCAACTGATCCATAACATGAAAAAGCAAAAAGTCCCTTTTTCATCAAAAGTCATGCTGAAAAAAATGGTGGGAACCGGTTTTAAAGTATGGTGACGTACTATCCAATGGTGCGCATCCAATAAACCAAGTATTAACCAAATCCAAGCGGGGTAAAGGGTTTCAACAGCTTTTATCTATGCCCAACTGATCCATAACATGAAAAAGCAAAAAGTCCGTTTTTCATCAAAAAATCAAGCTGAAAAAAAATGGTGGGAACCGGTTTTAAAGTATGGTGACGTACTATCCAATGGTGCGCATCCAATAAACCAAGTATTAACCAAATCCAAGCGGGGTAAAGGGTTTCAACAGCTTGTATCTAAGCCCAACTGATCCATAACATGAAAAAGCAAAAAGTCCCTTTTTCATCAAAAGTCATGCTGAAAAAAATGGTGGGAACCGGTTTTAAAGTATGGTGACGTACTATCCAATGGTGCGCATCCAATAAACCAAGTATTAACCAAATCCAAGCGGGGTAAAGGGTTTCAACAGCTTTTATCTATGCCCAACTGATCCATAACATGAAAAAGCAAAAAGTCCGTTTTTCATCAAAAAATCAAGCTGAAAAAAAATGGTGGGAACCGGTTTTAAAGTATGGTGACGTACTATCCAATGGTGCGCATCCAATAAACCAAGTATTAACCAAATCCAAGCGGGGTAAAGGGTTTCAACAGCTTGTATCTAAGCCCAACTGATCCATAACATGAAAAAGCAAAAAGTCCCTTTTTCATCAAAAGTCATGCTGAAAAAAATGGTGGGAACCGGTTTTAAAGTATGGTGACGTACTATCCAATGGTGCGCATCCAATAAACCAAGTATTAACCAAATCCAAGCGGGGTAAAGGGTTTCAACAGCTTTTATCTATGCCCAACTGATCCATAACATGAAAAAGCAAAAAGTCCGTTTTTCATCAAAAAATCAAGCTGAAAAAAAATGGTGGGAACCGGTTTTAAAGTATGGTGACGTACTATCCAATGGTGCGCATCCAATAAACCAAGTATTAACCAAATCCAAGCGGGGTAAAGGGTTTCAACAGCTTGTATCTAAGCCCAACTGATCCATAACATGAAAAAGCAAAAAGTCCCTTTTTCATCAAAAGTCATGCTGAAAAAAATGGTGGGAACCGGTTTTAAAGTATGGTGACGTACTATCCAATGGTGCGCATCCAATAAACCAAGTATTAACCAAATCCAAGCGGGGTAAAGGGTTTCAACAGCTTTTATCTATGCCCAACTGATCCATAACATGAAAAAGCAAAAAGTCCGTTTTTCATCAAAAAATCAAGCTGAAAAAAAATGGTGGGAACCGGTTTTAAAGTATGGTGACGTACTATCCAATGGTGCGCATCCAATAAACCAAGTATTAACCAAATCCAAGCGGGGTAAAGGGTTTCAACAGCTTGTATCTAAGCCCAACTGATCCATAACATGAAAAAGCAAAAAGTCCCTTTTTCATCAAAAGTCATGCTGAAAAAAATGGTGGGAACCGGTTTTAAAGTATGGTGACGTACTATCCAATGGTGCGCATCCAATAAACCAAGTATTAACCAAATCCAAGCGGGGTAAAGGGTTTCAACAGCTTTTATCTATGCCCAACTGATCCATAACATGAAAAAGCAAAAAGTCCGTTTTTCATCAAAAAATCAAGCTGAAAAAAAATGGTGGGAACCGTTTTAAAGTATGGTGACGTACTATCCAATGGTGCGCATCCAATAAACCAAGTATTAACCAAATCCAAGCGGGGTAAAGGGTTTCAACAGCTTGTATCTAAGCCCAACTGATCCATAACATGAAAAAGCAAAAAGTCCCTTTTTCATCAAAAGTCATGCTGAAAAAAATGGTGGGAACCGGTTTTAAAGTATGGTGACGTACTATCCAATGGTGCGCATCCAATAAACCAAGTATTAACCAAATCCAAGCGGGGTAAAGGGTTTCAACAGCTTTTATCTATGCCCAACTGATCCATAACATGAAAAAGCAAAAAGTCCGTTTTTCATCAAAAAATCAAGCTGAAAAAAAATGGTGGGAACCGGTTTTAAAGTATGGTGACGTACTATCCAATGGTGCGCATCCAATAAACCAAGTATTAACCAAATCCAAGCGGGGTAAAGGGTTTCAACAGCTTGTATCTAAGCCCAACTGATCCATAACATGAAAAAGCAAAAAGTCCCTTTTTCATCAAAAGTCATGCTGAAAAAAATGGTGGGAACCGGTTTTAAAGTATGGTGACGTACTATCCAATGGTGCGCATCCAATAAACCAAGTATTAACCAAATCCAAGCGGGGTAAAGGGTTTCAACAGCTTTTATCTATGCCCAACTGATCCATAACATGAAAAAGCAAAAAGTCCGTTTTTCATCAAAAAATCAAGCTGAAAAAAAATGGTGGGAACCGGTTTTAAAGTATGGTGACGTACTATCCAATGGTGCGCATCCAATAAACCAAGTATTAACCAAATCCAAGCGGGGTAAAGGGTTTCAACAGCTTGTATCTAAGCCCAACTGATCCATAACATGAAAAAGCAAAAAGTCCCTTTTTCATCAAAAGTCATGCTGAAAAAAATGGTGGGAACCGGTTTTAAAGTATGGTGACGTACTATCCAATGGTGCGCATCCAATAAACCAAGTATTAACCAAATCCAAGCGGGGTAAAGGGTTTCAACAGCTTTTATCTATGCCCAACTGATCCATAACATGAAAAAGCAAAAAGTCCGTTTTTCATCAAAAAATCAAGCTGAAAAAAAATGGTGGGAACCGGTTTTAAAGTATGGTGACGTACTATCCAATGGTGCGCATCCAATAAACCAAGTATTAACCAAATCCAAGCGGGGTAAAGGGTTTCAACAGCTTGTATCTAAGCCCAACTGATCCATAACATGAAAAAGCAAAAAGTCCCTTTTTCATCAAAAGTCATGCTGAAAAAAATGGTGGGAACCGGTTTTAAAGTATGGTGACGTACTATCCAATGGTGCGCATCCAATAAACCAAGTATTAACCAAATCCAAGCGGGGTAAAGGGTTTCAACAGCTTTTATCTATGCCCAACTGATCCATAACATGAAAAAGCAAAAAGTCCGTTTTTCATCAAAAAATCAAGCTGAAAAAAAATGGTGGGAACCGGTTTTAAAGTATGGTGACGTACTATCCAATGGTGCGCATCCAATAAACCAAGTATTAACCAAATCCAAGCGGGGTAAAGGGTTTCAACAGCTTGTATCTAAGCCCAACTGATCCATAACATGAAAAAGCAAAAAGTCCCTTTTTCATCAAAAGTCATGCTGAAAAAAATGGTGGGAACCGGTTTTAAAGTATGGTGACGTACTATCCAATGGTGCGCATCCAATAAACCAAGTATTAACCAAATCCAAGCGGGGTAAAGGGTTTCAACAGCTTTTATCTATGCCCAACTGATCCATAACATGAAAAAGCAAAAAGTCCGTTTTTCATCAAAAAATCAAGCTGAAAAAAAATGGTGGGAACCGGTTTTAAAGTATGGTGACGTACTATCCAATGGTGCGCATCCAATAAACCAAGTATTAACCAAATCCAAGCGGGGTAAAGGGTTTCAACAGCTTGTATCTAAGCCCAACTGATCCATAACATGAAAAAGCAAAAAGTCCCTTTTTCATCAAAAGTCATGCTGAAAAAAATGGTGGGAACCGGTTTTAAAGTATGGTGACGTACTATCCAATGGTGCGCATCCAATAAACCAAGTATTAACCAAATCCAAGCGGGGTAAAGGGTTTCAACAGCTTTTATCTATGCCCAACTGATCCATAACATGAAAAAGCAAAAAGTCCGTTTTTCATCAAAAAATCAAGCTGAAAAAAAATGGTGGGAACCGGTTTTAAAGTATGGTGACGTACTATCCAATGGTGCGCATCCAATAAACCAAGTATTAACCAAATCCAAGCGGGGTAAAGGGTTTCAACAGCTTGTATCTAAGCCCAACTGATCCATAACATGAAAAAGCAAAAAGTCCCTTTTTCATCAAAAGTCATGCTGAAAAAAATGGTGGGAACCGGTTTTAAAGTATGGTGACGTACTATCCAATGGTGCGCATCCAATAAACCAAGTATTAACCAAATCCAAGCGGGGTAAAGGGTTTCAACAGCTTTTATCTATGCCCAACTGATCCATAACATGAAAAAGCAAAAAGTCCGTTTTTCATCAAAAAATCAAGCTGAAAAAAAATGGTGGGAACCGGTTTTAAAGTATGGTGACGTACTATCCAATGGTGCGCATCCAATAAACCAAGTATTAACCAAATCCAAGCGGGGTAAAGGGTTTCAACAGCTTGTATCTAAGCCCAACTGATCCATAACATGAAAAAGCAAAAAGTCCCTTTTTCATCAAAAGTCATGCTGAAAAAAATGGTGGGAACCGGTTTTAAAGTATGGTGACGTACTATCCAATGGTGCGCATCCAATAAACCAAGTATTAACCAAATCCAAGCGGGGTAAAGGGTTTCAACAGCTTTTATCTATGCCCAACTGATCCATAACATGAAAAAGCAAAAAGTCCGTTTTTCATCAAAAAATCAAGCTGAAAAAAAATGGTGGGAACCGGTTTTAAAGTATGGTGACGTACTATCCAATGGTGCGCATCCAATAAACCAAGTATTAACCAAATCCAAGCGGGGTAAAGGGTTTCAACAGCTTGTATCTAAGCCCAACTGATCCATAACATGAAAAAGCAAAAAGTCCCTTTTTCATCAAAAGTCATGCTGAAAAAAATGGTGGGAACCGGTTTTAAAGTATGGTGACGTACTATCCAATGGTGCGCATCCAATAAACCAAGTATTAACCAAATCCAAGCGGGGTAAAGGGTTTCAACAGCTTTTATCTATGCCCAACTGATCCATAACATGAAAAAGCAAAAAGTCCGTTTTTCATCAAAAAATCAAGCTGAAAAAAAATGGTGGGAACCGGTTTTAAAGTATGGTGACGTACTATCCAATGGTGCGCATCCAATAAACCAAGTATTAACCAAATCCAAGCGGGGTAAAGGGTTTCAACAGCTTGTATCTAAGCCCAACTGATCCATAACATGAAAAAGCAAAAAGTCCCTTTTTCATCAAAAGTCATGCTGAAAAAAATGGTGGGAACCGGTTTTAAAGTATGGTGACGTACTATCCAATGGTGCGCATCCAATAAACCAAGTATTAACCAAATCCAAGCGGGGTAAAGGGTTTCAACAGCTTTTATCTATGCCCAACTGATCCATAACATGAAAAAGCAAAAAGTCCGTTTTTCATCAAAAAATCAAGCTGAAAAAAAATGGTGGGAACCGGTTTTAAAGTATGGTGACGTACTATCCAATGGTGCGCATCCAATAAACCAAGTATTAACCAAATCCAAGCGGGGTAAAGGGTTTCAACAGCTTGTATCTAAGCCCAACTGATCCATAACATGAAAAAGCAAAAAGTCCCTTTTTCATCAAAAGTCATGCTGAAAAAAATGGTGGGAACCGGTTTTAAAGTATGGTGACGTACTATCCAATGGTGCGCATCCAATAAACCAAGTATTAACCAAATCCAAGCGGGGTAAAGGGTTTCAACAGCTTTTATCTATGCCCAACTGATCCATAACATGAAAAAGCAAAAAGTCCGTTTTTCATCAAAAAATCAAGCTGAAAAAAAATGGTGGGAACCGGTTTTAAAGTATGGTGACGTACTATCCAATGGTGCGCATCCAATAAACCAAGTATTAACCAAATCCAAGCGGGGTAAAGGGTTTCAACAGCTTGTATCTAAGCCCAACTGATCCATAACATGAAAAAGCAAAAAGTCCCTTTTTCATCAAAAGTCATGCTGAAAAAAATGGTGGGAACCGGTTTTAAAGTATGGTGACGTACTATCCAATGGTGCGCATCCAATAAACCAAGTATTAACCAAATCCAAGCGGGGTAAAGGGTTTCAACAGCTTTTATCTATGCCCAACTGATCCATAACATGAAAAAGCAAAAAGTCCGTTTTTCATCAAAAAATCAAGCTGAAAAAAAATGGTGGGAACCGGTTTTAAAGTATGGTGACGTACTATCCAATGGTGCGCATCCAATAAACCAAGTATTAACCAAATCCAAGCGGGGTAAAGGGTTTCAACAGCTTGTATCTAAGCCCAACTGATCCATAACATGAAAAAGCAAAAAGTCCCTTTTTCATCAAAAGTCATGCTGAAAAAAATGGTGGGAACCGGTTTTAAAGTATGGTGACGTACTATCCAATGGTGCGCATCCAATAAACCAAGTATTAACCAAATCCAAGCGGGGTAAAGGGTTTCAACAGCTTTTATCTATGCCCAACTGATCCATAACATGAAAAAGCAAAAAGTCCGTTTTTCATCAAAAAATCAAGCTGAAAAAAAATGGTGGGAACCGGTTTTAAAGTATGGTGACGTACTATCCAATGGTGCGCATCCAATAAACCAAGTATTAACCAAATCCAAGCGGGGTAAAGGGTTTCAACAGCTTGTATCTAAGCCCAACTGATCCATAACATGAAAAAGCAAAAAGTCCCTTTTTCATCAAAAGTCATGCTGAAAAAAATGGTGGGAACCGGTTTTAAAGTATGGTGACGTACTATCCAATGGTGCGCATCCAATAAACCAAGTATTAACCAAATCCAAGCGGGGTAAAGGGTTTCAACAGCTTTTATCTATGCCCAACTGATCCATAACATGAAAAAGCAAAAAGTCCGTTTTTCATCAAAAAATCAAGCTGAAAAAAAATGGTGGGAACCGGTTTTAAAGTATGGTGACGTACTATCCAATGGTGCGCATCCAATAAACCAAGTATTAACCAAATCCAAGCGGGGTAAAGGGTTTCAACAGCTTGTATCTAAGCCCAACTGATCCATAACATGAAAAAGCAAAAAGTCCCTTTTTCATCAAAAGTCATGCTGAAAAAAATGGTGGGAACCGGTTTTAAAGTATGGTGACGTACTATCCAATGGTGCGCATCCAATAAACCAAGTATTAACCAAATCCAAGCGGGGTAAAGGGTTTCAACAGCTTTTATCTATGCCCAACTGATCCATAACATGAAAAAGCAAAAAGTCCGTTTTTCATCAAAAAATCAAGCTGAAAAAAAATGGTGGGAACCGGTTTTAAAGTATGGTGACGTACTATCCAATGGTGCGCATCCAATAAACCAAGTATTAACCAAATCCAAGCGGGGTAAAGGGTTTCAACAGCTTGTATCTAAGCCCAACTGATCCATAACATGAAAAAGCAAAAAGTCCCTTTTTCATCAAAAGTCATGCTGAAAAAAATGGTGGGAACCGGTTTTAAAGTATGGTGACGTACTATCCAATGGTGCGCATCCAATAAACCAAGTATTAACCAAATCCAAGCGGGGTAAAGGGTTTCAACAGCTTTTATCTATGCCCAACTGATCCATAACATGAAAAAGCAAAAAGTCCGTTTTTCATCAAAAAATCAAGCTGAAAAAAAATGGTGGGAACCGGTTTTAAAGTATGGTGACGTACTATCCAATGGTGCGCATCCAATAAACCAAGTATTAACCAAATCCAAGCGGGGTAAAGGGTTTCAACAGCTTGTATCTAAGCCCAACTGATCCATAACATGAAAAAGCAAAAAGTCCCTTTTTCATCAAAAGTCATGCTGAAAAAAATGGTGGGAACCGGTTTTAAAGTATGGTGACGTACTATCCAATGGTGCGCATCCAATAAACCAAGTATTAACCAAATCCAAGCGGGGTAAAGGGTTTCAACAGCTTTTATCTATGCCCAACTGATCCATAACATGAAAAAGCAAAAAGTCCGTTTTTCATCAAAAAATCAAGCTGAAAAAAAATGGTGGGAACCGGTTTTAAAGTATGGTGACGTACTATCCAATGGTGCGCATCCAATAAACCAAGTATTAACCAAATCCAAGCGGGGTAAAGGGTTTCAACAGCTTGTATCTAAGCCCAACTGATCCATAACATGAAAAAGCAAAAAGTCCCTTTTTCATCAAAAGTCATGCTGAAAAAAATGGTGGGAACCGGTTTTAAAGTATGGTGACGTACTATCCAATGGTGCGCATCCAATAAACCAAGTATTAACCAAATCCAAGCGGGGTAAAGGGTTTCAACAGCTTTTATCTATGCCCAACTGATCCATAACATGAAAAAGCAAAAAGTCCGTTTTTCATCAAAAAATCAAGCTGAAAAAAAATGGTGGGAACCGGTTTTAAAGTATGGTGACGTACTATCCAATGGTGCGCATCCAATAAACCAAGTATTAACCAAATCCAAGCGGGGTAAAGGGTTTCAACAGCTTGTATCTAAGCCCAACTGATCCATAACATGAAAAAGCAAAAAGTCCCTTTTTCATCAAAAGTCATGCTGAAAAAAATGGTGGGAACCGGTTTTAAAGTATGGTGACGTACTATCCAATGGTGCGCATCCAATAAACCAAGTATTAACCAAATCCAAGCGGGGTAAAGGGTTTCAACAGCTTTTATCTATGCCCAACTGATCCATAACATGAAAAAGCAAAAAGTCCGTTTTTCATCAAAAAATCAAGCTGAAAAAAAATGGTGGGAACCGGTTTTAAAGTATGGTGACGTACTATCCAATGGTGCGCATCCAATAAACCAAGTATTAACCAAATCCAAGCGGGGTAAAGGGTTTCAACAGCTTGTATCTAAGCCCAACTGATCCATAACATGAAAAAGCAAAAAGTCCCTTTTTCATCAAAAGTCATGCTGAAAAAAATGGTGGGAACCGGTTTTAAAGTATGGTGACGTACTATCCAATGGTGCGCATCCAATAAACCAAGTATTAACCAAATCCAAGCGGGGTAAAGGGTTTCAACAGCTTTTATCTATGCCCAACTGATCCATAACATGAAAAAGCAAAAAGTCCGTTTTTCATCAAAAAATCAAGCTGAAAAAAAATGGTGGGAACCGGTTTTAAAGTATGGTGACGTACTATCCAATGGTGCGCATCCAATAAACCAAGTATTAACCAAATCCAAGCGGGGTAAAGGGTTTCAACAGCTTGTATCTAAGCCCAACTGATCCATAACATGAAAAAGCAAAAAGTCCCTTTTTCATCAAAAGTCATGCTGAAAAAAATGGTGGGAACCGGTTTTAAAGTATGGTGACGTACTATCCAATGGTGCGCATCCAATAAACCAAGTATTAACCAAATCCAAGCGGGGTAAAGGGTTTCAACAGCTTTTATCTATGCCCAACTGATCCATAACATGAAAAAGCAAAAAGTCCGTTTTTCATCAAAAAATCAAGCTGAAAAAAAATGGTGGGAACCGGTTTTAAAGTATGGTGACGTACTATCCAATGGTGCGCATCCAATAAACCAAGTATTAACCAAATCCAAGCGGGGTAAAGGGTTTCAACAGCTTGTATCTAAGCCCAACTGATCCATAACATGAAAAAGCAAAAAGTCCCTTTTTCATCAAAAGTCATGCTGAAAAAAATGGTGGGAACCGGTTTTAAAGTATGGTGACGTACTATCCAATGGTGCGCATCCAATAAACCAAGTATTAACCAAATCCAAGCGGGGTAAAGGGTTTCAACAGCTTTTATCTATGCCCAACTGATCCATAACATGAAAAAGCAAAAAGTCCGTTTTTCATCAAAAAATCAAGCTGAAAAAAAATGGTGGGAACCGGTTTTAAAGTATGGTGACGTACTATCCAATGGTGCGCATCCAATAAACCAAGTATTAACCAAATCCAAGCGGGGTAAAGGGTTTCAACAGCTTGTATCTAAGCCCAACTGATCCATAACATGAAAAAGCAAAAAGTCCCTTTTTCATCAAAAGTCATGCTGAAAAAAATGGTGGGAACCGGTTTTAAAGTATGGTGACGTACTATCCAATGGTGCGCATCCAATAAACCAAGTATTAACCAAATCCAAGCGGGGTAAAGGGTTTCAACAGCTTTTATCTATGCCCAACTGATCCATAACATGAAAAAGCAAAAAGTCCGTTTTTCATCAAAAAATCAAGCTGAAAAAAAATGGTGGGAACCGGTTTTAAAGTATGGTGACGTACTATCCAATGGTGCGCATCCAATAAACCAAGTATTAACCAAATCCAAGCGGGGTAAAGGGTTTCAACAGCTTGTATCTAAGCCCAACTGATCCATAACATGAAAAAGCAAAAAGTCCCTTTTTCATCAAAAGTCATGCTGAAAAAAATGGTGGGAACCGGTTTTAAAGTATGGTGACGTACTATCCAATGGTGCGCATCCAATAAACCAAGTATTAACCAAATCCAAGCGGTGGTAAAGGGTTTCAACAGCTTTTATCTATGCCCAACTGATCCATAACATGAAAAAGCAAAAAGTCCGTTTTTCATCAAAAAATCAAGCTGAAAAAAAATGGTGGGAACCGGTTTTAAAGTATGGTGACGTACTATCCAATGGTGCGCATCCAATAAACCAAGTATTAACCAAATCCAAGCGGGGTAAAGGGTTTCAACAGCTTGTATCTAAGCCCAACTGATCCATAACATGAAAAAGCAAAAAGTCCCTTTTTCATCAAAAGTCATGCTGAAAAAAATGGTGGGAACCGGTTTTAAAGTATGGTGACGTACTATCCAATGGTGCGCATCCAATAAACCAAGTATTAACCAAATCCAAGCGGGGTAAAGGGTTTCAACAGCTTTTATCTATGCCCAACTGATCCATAACATGAAAAAGCAAAAAGTCCGTTTTTCATCAAAAAATCAAGCTGAAAAAAAATGGTGGGAACCGGTTTTAAAGTATGGTGACGTACTATCCAATGGTGCGCATCCAATAAACCAAGTATTAACCAAATCCAAGCGGGGTAAAGGGTTTCAACAGCTTGTATCTAAGCCCAACTGATCCATAACATGAAAAAGCAAAAAGTCCCTTTTTCATCAAAAGTCATGCTGAAAAAAATGGTGGGAACCGGTTTTAAAGTATGGTGACGTACTATCCAATGGTGCGCATCCAATAAACCAAGTATTAACCAAATCCAAGCGGGGTAAAGGGTTTCAACAGCTTTTATCTATGCCCAACTGATCCATAACATGAAAAAGCAAAAAGTCCGTTTTTCATCAAAAAATCAAGCTGAAAAAAAATGGTGGGAACCGGTTTTAAAGTATGGTGACGTACTATCCAATGGTGCGCATCCAATAAACCAAGTATTAACCAAATCCAAGCGGGGTAAAGGGTTTCAACAGCTTGTATCTAAGCCCAACTGATCCATAACATGAAAAAGCAAAAAGTCCCTTTTTCATCAAAAGTCATGCTGAAAAAAATGGTGGGAACCGGTTTTAAAGTATGGTGACGTACTATCCAATGGTGCGCATCCAATAAACCAAGTATTAACCAAATCCAAGCGGGGTAAAGGGTTTCAACAGCTTTTATCTATGCCCAACTGATCCATAACATGAAAAAGCAAAAAGTCCGTTTTTCATCAAAAAATCAAGCTGAAAAAAAATGGTGGGAACCGGTTTTAAAGTATGGTGACGTACTATCCAATGGTGCGCATCCAATAAACCAAGTATTAACCAAATCCAAGCGGGGTAAAGGGTTTCAACAGCTTGTATCTAAGCCCAACTGATCCATAACATGAAAAAGCAAAAAGTCCCTTTTTCATCAAAAGTCATGCTGAAAAAAATGGTGGGAACCGGTTTTAAAGTATGGTGACGTACTATCCAATGGTGCGCATCCAATAAACCAAGTATTAACCAAATCCAAGCGGGGTAAAGGGTTTCAACAGCTTTTATCTATGCCCAACTGATCCATAACATGAAAAAGCAAAAAGTCCGTTTTTCATCAAAAAATCAAGCTGAAAAAAAATGGTGGGAACCGGTTTTAAAGTATGGTGACGTACTATCCAATGGTGCGCATCCAATAAACCAAGTATTAACCAAATCCAAGCGGGGTAAAGGGTTTCAACAGCTTGTATCTAAGCCCAACTGATCCATAACATGAAAAAGCAAAAAGTCCCTTTTTCATCAAAAGTCATGCTGAAAAAAATGGTGGGAACCGGTTTTAAAGTATGGTGACGTACTATCCAATGGTGCGCATCCAATAAACCAAGTATTAACCAAATCCAAGCGGGGTAAAGGGTTTCAACAGCTTTTATCTATGCCCAACTGATCCATAACATGAAAAAGCAAAAAGTCCGTTTTTCATCAAAAAATCAAGCTGAAAAAAAATGGTGGGAACCGGTTTTAAAGTATGGTGACGTACTATCCAATGGTGCGCATCCAATAAACCAAGTATTAACCAAATCCAAGCGGGGTAAAGGGTTTCAACAGCTTGTATCTAAGCCCAACTGATCCATAACATGAAAAAGCAAAAAGTCCCTTTTTCATCAAAAGTCATGCTGAAAAAAATGGTGGGAACCGGTTTTAAAGTATGGTGACGTACTATCCAATGGTGCGCATCCAATAAACCAAGTATTAACCAAATCCAAGCGGGGTAAAGGGTTTCAACAGCTTTTATCTATGCCCAACTGATCCATAACATGAAAAAGCAAAAAGTCCGTTTTTCATCAAAAAATCAAGCTGAAAAAAAATGGTGGGAACCGGTTTTAAAGTATGGTGACGTACTATCCAATGGTGCGCATCCAATAAACCAAGTATTAACCAAATCCAAGCGGGGTAAAGGGTTTCAACAGCTTGTATCTAAGCCCAACTGATCCATAACATGAAAAAGCAAAAAGTCCCTTTTTCATCAAAAGTCATGCTGAAAAAAATGGTGGGAACCGGTTTTAAAGTATGGTGACGTACTATCCAATGGTGCGCATCCAATAAACCAAGTATTAACCAAATCCAAGCGGGGTAAAGGGTTTCAACAGCTTTTATCTATGCCCAACTGATCCATAACATGAAAAAGCAAAAAGTCCGTTTTTCATCAAAAAATCAAGCTGAAAAAAAATGGTGGGAACCGGTTTTAAAGTATGGTGACGTACTATCCAATGGTGCGCATCCAATAAACCAAGTATTAACCAAATCCAAGCGGGGTAAAGGGTTTCAACAGCTTGTATCTAAGCCCAACTGATCCATAACATGAAAAAGCAAAAAGTCCCTTTTTCATCAAAAGTCATGCTGAAAAAAATGGTGGGAACCGGTTTTAAAGTATGGTGACGTACTATCCAATGGTGCGCATCCAATAAACCAAGTATTAACCAAATCCAAGCGGGGTAAAGGGTTTCAACAGCTTTTATCTATGCCCAACTGATCCATAACATGAAAAAGCAAAAAGTCCGTTTTTCATCAAAAAATCAAGCTGAAAAAAAATGGTGGGAACCGGTTTTAAAGTATGGTGACGTACTATCCAATGGTGCGCATCCAATAAACCAAGTATTAACCAAATCCAAGCGGGGTAAAGGGTTTCAACAGCTTGTATCTAAGCCCAACTGATCCATAACATGAAAAAGCAAAAAGTCCCTTTTTCATCAAAAGTCATGCTGAAAAAAATGGTGGGAACCGGTTTTAAAGTATGGTGACGTACTATCCAATGGTGCGCATCCAATAAACCAAGTATTAACCAAATCCAAGCGGGGTAAAGGGTTTCAACAGCTTTTATCTATGCCCAACTGATCCATAACATGAAAAAGCAAAAAGTCCGTTTTTCATCAAAAAATCAAGCTGAAAAAAAATGGTGGGAACCGGTTTTAAAGTATGGTGACGTACTATCCAATGGTGCGCATCCAATAAACCAAGTATTAACCAAATCCAAGCGGGGTAAAGGGTTTCAACAGCTTGTATCTAAGCCCAACTGATCCATAACATGAAAAAGCAAAAAGTCCCTTTTTCATCAAAAGTCATGCTGAAAAAAATGGTGGGAACCGGTTTTAAAGTATGGTGACGTACTATCCAATGGTGCGCATCCAATAAACCAAGTATTAACCAAATCCAAGCGGGGTAAAGGGTTTCAACAGCTTTTATCTATGCCCAACTGATCCATAACATGAAAAAGCAAAAAGTCCGTTTTTCATCAAAAAATCAAGCTGAAAAAAAATGGTGGGAACCGGTTTTAAAGTATGGTGACGTACTATCCAATGGTGCGCATCCAATAAACCAAGTATTAACCAAATCCAAGCGGGGTAAAGGGTTTCAACAGCTTGTATCTAAGCCCAACTGATCCATAACATGAAAAAGCAAAAAGTCCCTTTTTCATCAAAAGTCATGCTGAAAAAAATGGTGGGAACCGGTTTTAAAGTATGGTGACGTACTATCCAATGGTGCGCATCCAATAAACCAAGTATTAACCAAATCCAAGCGGGGTAAAGGGTTTCAACAGCTTTTATCTATGCCCAACTGATCCATAACATGAAAAAGCAAAAAGTCCGTTTTTCATCAAAAAATCAAGCTGAAAAAAAATGGTGGGAACCGGTTTTAAAGTATGGTGACGTACTATCCAATGGTGCGCATCCAATAAACCAAGTATTAACCAAATCCAAGCGGGGTAAAGGGTTTCAACAGCTTGTATCTAAGCCCAACTGATCCATAACATGAAAAAGCAAAAAGTCCCTTTTTCATCAAAAGTCATGCTGAAAAAAATGGTGGGAACCGGTTTTAAAGTATGGTGACGTACTATCCAATGGTGCGCATCCAATAAACCAAGTATTAACCAAATCCAAGCGGGGTAAAGGGTTTCAACAGCTTTTATCTATGCCCAACTGATCCATAACATGAAAAAGCAAAAAGTCCGTTTTTCATCAAAAAATCAAGCTGAAAAAAAATGGTGGGAACCGGTTTTAAAGTATGGTGACGTACTATCCAATGGTGCGCATCCAATAAACCAAGTATTAACCAAATCCAAGCGGGGTAAAGGGTTTCAACAGCTTGTATCTAAGCCCAACTGATCCATAACATGAAAAAGCAAAAAGTCCCTTTTTCATCAAAAGTCATGCTGAAAAAAATGGTGGGAACCGGTTTTAAAGTATGGTGACGTACTATCCAATGGTGCGCATCCAATAAACCAAGTATTAACCAAATCCAAGCGGGGTAAAGGGTTTCAACAGCTTTTATCTATGCCCAACTGATCCATAACATGAAAAAGCAAAAAGTCCGTTTTTCATCAAAAAATCAAGCTGAAAAAAAATGGTGGGAACCGGTTTTAAAGTATGGTGACGTACTATCCAATGGTGCGCATCCAATAAACCAAGTATTAACCAAATCCAAGCGGGGTAAAGGGTTTCAACAGCTTGTATCTAAGCCCAACTGATCCATAACATGAAAAAGCAAAAAGTCCCTTTTTCATCAAAAGTCATGCTGAAAAAAATGGTGGGAACCGGTTTTAAAGTATGGTGACGTACTATCCAATGGTGCGCATCCAATAAACCAAGTATTAACCAAATCCAAGCGGGGTAAAGGGTTTCAACAGCTTTTATCTATGCCCAACTGATCCATAACATGAAAAAGCAAAAAGTCCGTTTTTCATCAAAAAATCAAGCTGAAAAAAAATGGTGGGAACCGGTTTTAAAGTATGGTGACGTACTATCCAATGGTGCGCATCCAATAAACCAAGTATTAACCAAATCCAAGCGGGGTAAAGGGTTTCAACAGCTTGTATCTAAGCCCAACTGATCCATAACATGAAAAAGCAAAAAGTCCCTTTTTCATCAAAAGTCATGCTGAAAAAAATGGTGGGAACCGGTTTTAAAGTATGGTGACGTACTATCCAATGGTGCGCATCCAATAAACCAAGTATTAACCAAATCCAAGCGGGGTAAAGGGTTTCAACAGCTTTTATCTATGCCCAACTGATCCATAACATGAAAAAGCAAAAAGTCCGTTTTTCATCAAAAAATCAAGCTGAAAAAAAATGGTGGGAACCGGTTTTAAAGTATGGTGACGTACTATCCAATGGTGCGCATCCAATAAACCAAGTATTAACCAAATCCAAGCGGGGTAAAGGGTTTCAACAGCTTGTATCTAAGCCCAACTGATCCATAACATGAAAAAGCAAAAAGTCCCTTTTTCATCAAAAGTCATGCTGAAAAAAATGGTGGGAACCGGTTTTAAAGTATGGTGACGTACTATCCAATGGTGCGCATCCAATAAACCAAGTATTAACCAAATCCAAGCGGGGTAAAGGGTTTCAACAGCTTTTATCTATGCCCAACTGATCCATAACATGAAAAAGCAAAAAGTCCGTTTTTCATCAAAAAATCAAGCTGAAAAAAAATGGTGGGAACCGGTTTTAAAGTATGGTGACGTACTATCCAATGGTGCGCATCCAATAAACCAAGTATTAACCAAATCCAAGCGGGGTAAAGGGTTTCAACAGCTTGTATCTAAGCCCAACTGATCCATAACATGAAAAAGCAAAAAGTCCCTTTTTCATCAAAAGTCATGCTGAAAAAAATGGTGGGAACCGGTTTTAAAGTATGGTGACGTACTATCCAATGGTGCGCATCCAATAAACCAAGTATTAACCAAATCCAAGCGGGGTAAAGGGTTTCAACAGCTTTTATCTATGCCCAACTGATCCATAACATGAAAAAGCAAAAAGTCCGTTTTTCATCAAAAAATCAAGCTGAAAAAAAATGGTGGGAACCGGTTTTAAAGTATGGTGACGTACTATCCAATGGTGCGCATCCAATAAACCAAGTATTAACCAAATCCAAGCGGGGTAAAGGGTTTCAACAGCTTGTATCTAAGCCCAACTGATCCATAACATGAAAAAGCAAAAAGTCCCTTTTTCATCAAAAGTCATGCTGAAAAAAATGGTGGGAACCGGTTTTAAAGTATGGTGACGTACTATCCAATGGTGCGCATCCAATAAACCAAGTATTAACCAAATCCAAGCGGGGTAAAGGGTTTCAACAGCTTTTATCTATGCCCAACTGATCCATAACATGAAAAAGCAAAAAGTCCGTTTTTCATCAAAAAATCAAGCTGAAAAAAAATGGTGGGAACCGGTTTTAAAGTATGGTGACGTACTATCCAATGGTGCGCATCCAATAAACCAAGTATTAACCAAATCCAAGCGGGGTAAAGGGTTTCAACAGCTTGTATCTAAGCCCAACTGATCCATAACATGAAAAAGCAAAAAGTCCCTTTTTCATCAAAAGTCATGCTGAAAAAAATGGTGGGAACCGGTTTTAAAGTATGGTGACGTACTATCCAATGGTGCGCATCCAATAAACCAAGTATTAACCAAATCCAAGCGGGGTAAAGGGTTTCAACAGCTTTTATCTATGCCCAACTGATCCATAACATGAAAAAGCAAAAAGTCCGTTTTTCATCAAAAAATCAAGCTGAAAAAAAATGGTGGGAACCGGTTTTAAAGTATGGTGACGTACTATCCAATGGTGCGCATCCAATAAACCAAGTATTAACCAAATCCAAGCGGGGTAAAGGGTTTCAACAGCTTGTATCTAAGCCCAACTGATCCATAACATGAAAAAGCAAAAAGTCCCTTTTTCATCAAAAGTCATGCTGAAAAAAATGGTGGGAACCGGTTTTAAAGTATGGTGACGTACTATCCAATGGTGCGCATCCAATAAACCAAGTATTAACCAAATCCAAGCGGGGTAAAGGGTTTCAACAGCTTTTATCTATGCCCAACTGATCCATAACATGAAAAAGCAAAAAGTCCGTTTTTCATCAAAAAATCAAGCTGAAAAAAAATGGTGGGAACCGGTTTTAAAGTATGGTGACGTACTATCCAATGGTGCGCATCCAATAAACCAAGTATTAACCAAATCCAAGCGGGGTAAAGGGTTTCAACAGCTTGTATCTAAGCCCAACTGATCCATAACATGAAAAAGCAAAAAGTCCCTTTTTCATCAAAAGTCATGCTGAAAAAAATGGTGGGAACCGGTTTTAAAGTATGGTGACGTACTATCCAATGGTGCGCATCCAATAAACCAAGTATTAACCAAATCCAAGCGGGGTAAAGGGTTTCAACAGCTTTTATCTATGCCCAACTGATCCATAACATGAAAAAGCAAAAAGTCCGTTTTTCATCAAAAAATCAAGCTGAAAAAAAATGGTGGGAACCGGTTTTAAAGTATGGTGACGTACTATCCAATGGTGCGCATCCAATAAACCAAGTATTAACCAAATCCAAGCGGGGTAAACGGGTTTCAACAGCTTGTATCTAAGCCCAACTGATCCATAACATGAAAAAGCAAAAAGTCCCTTTTTCATCAAAAGTCATGCTGAAAAAAATGGTGGGAACCGGTTTTAAAGTATGGTGACGTACTATCCAATGGTGCGCATCCAATAAACCAAGTATTAACCAAATCCAAGCGGGGTAAAGGGTTTCAACAGCTTTTATCTATGCCCAACTGATCCATAACATGAAAAAGCAAAAAGTCCGTTTTTCATCAAAAAATCAAGCTGAAAAAAAATGGTGGGAACCGGTTTTAAAGTATGGTGACGTACTATCCAATGGTGCGCATCCAATAAACCAAGTATTAACCAAATCCAAGCGGGGTAAAGGGTTTCAACAGCTTGTATCTAAGCCCAACTGATCCATAACATGAAAAAGCAAAAAGTCCCTTTTTCATCAAAAGTCATGCTGAAAAAAATGGTGGGAACCGGTTTTAAAGTATGGTGACGTACTATCCAATGGTGCGCATCCAATAAACCAAGTATTAACCAAATCCAAGCGGGGTAAAGGGTTTCAACAGCTTTTATCTATGCCCAACTGATCCATAACATGAAAAAGCAAAAAGTCCGTTTTTCATCAAAAAATCAAGCTGAAAAAAAATGGTGGGAACCGGTTTTAAAGTATGGTGACGTACTATCCAATGGTGCGCATCCAATAAACCAAGTATTAACCAAATCCAAGCGGGGTAAAGGGTTTCAACAGCTTGTATCTAAGCCCAACTGATCCATAACATGAAAAAGCAAAAAGTCCCTTTTTCATCAAAAGTCATGCTGAAAAAAATGGTGGGAACCGGTTTTAAAGTATGGTGACGTACTATCCAATGGTGCGCATCCAATAAACCAAGTATTAACCAAATCCAAGCGGGGTAAAGGGTTTCAACAGCTTTTATCTATGCCCAACTGATCCATAACATGAAAAAGCAAAAAGTCCGTTTTTCATCAAAAAATCAAGCTGAAAAAAAATGGTGGGAACCGGTTTTAAAGTATGGTGACGTACTATCCAATGGTGCGCATCCAATAAACCAAGTATTAACCAAATCCAAGCGGGGTAAAGGGTTTCAACAGCTTGTATCTAAGCCCAACTGATCCATAACATGAAAAAGCAAAAAGTCCCTTTTTCATCAAAAGTCATGCTGAAAAAAATGGTGGGAACCGGTTTTAAAGTATGGTGACGTACTATCCAATGGTGCGCATCCAATAAACCAAGTATTAACCAAATCCAAGCGGGGTAAAGGGTTTCAACAGCTTTTATCTATGCCCAACTGATCCATAACATGAAAAAGCAAAAAGTCCGTTTTTCATCAAAAAATCAAGCTGAAAAAAAATGGTGGGAACCGGTTTTAAAGTATGGTGACGTACTATCCAATGGTGCGCATCCAATAAACCAAGTATTAACCAAATCCAAGCGGGGTAAAGGGTTTCAACAGCTTGTATCTAAGCCCAACTGATCCATAACATGAAAAAGCAAAAAGTCCCTTTTTCATCAAAAGTCATGCTGAAAAAAATGGTGGGAACCGGTTTTAAAGTATGGTGACGTACTATCCAATGGTGCGCATCCAATAAACCAAGTATTAACCAAATCCAAGCGGGGTAAAGGGTTTCAACAGCTTTTATCTATGCCCAACTGATCCATAACATGAAAAAGCAAAAAGTCCGTTTTTCATCAAAAAATCAAGCTGAAAAAAAATGGTGGGAACCGGTTTTAAAGTATGGTGACGTACTATCCAATGGTGCGCATCCAATAAACCAAGTATTAACCAAATCCAAGCGGGGTAAAGGGTTTCAACAGCTTGTATCTAAGCCCAACTGATCCATAACATGAAAAAGCAAAAAGTCCCTTTTTCATCAAAAGTCATGCTGAAAAAAATGGTGGGAACCGGTTTTAAAGTATGGTGACGTACTATCCAATGGTGCGCATCCAATAAACCAAGTATTAACCAAATCCAAGCGGGGTAAAGGGTTTCAACAGCTTTTATCTATGCCCAACTGATCCATAACATGAAAAAGCAAAAAGTCCGTTTTTCATCAAAAAATCAAGCTGAAAAAAAATGGTGGGAACCGGTTTTAAAGTATGGTGACGTACTATCCAATGGTGCGCATCCAATAAACCAAGTATTAACCAAATCCAAGCGGGGTAAAGGGTTTCAACAGCTTGTATCTAAGCCCAACTGATCCATAACATGAAAAAGCAAAAAGTCCCTTTTTCATCAAAAGTCATGCTGAAAAAAATGGTGGGAACCGGTTTTAAAGTATGGTGACGTACTATCCAATGGTGCGCATCCAATAAACCAAGTATTAACCAAATCCAAGCGGGGTAAAGGGTTTCAACAGCTTTTATCTATGCCCAACTGATCCATAACATGAAAAAGCAAAAAGTCCGTTTTTCATCAAAAAATCAAGCTGAAAAAAAATGGTGGGAACCGGTTTTAAAGTATGGTGACGTACTATCCAATGGTGCGCATCCAATAAACCAAGTATTAACCAAATCCAAGCGGGGTAAAGGGTTTCAACAGCTTGTATCTAAGCCCAACTGATCCATAACATGAAAAAGCAAAAAGTCCCTTTTTCATCAAAAGTCATGCTGAAAAAAATGGTGGGAACCGGTTTTAAAGTATGGTGACGTACTATCCAATGGTGCGCATCCAATAAACCAAGTATTAACCAAATCCAAGCGGGGTAAAGGGTTTCAACAGCTTTTATCTATGCCCAACTGATCCATAACATGAAAAAGCAAAAAGTCCGTTTTTCATCAAAAAATCAAGCTGAAAAAAAATGGTGGGAACCGGTTTTAAAGTATGGTGACGTACTATCCAATGGTGCGCATCCAATAAACCAAGTATTAACCAAATCCAAGCGGGGTAAAGGGTTTCAACAGCTTGTATCTAAGCCCAACTGATCCATAACATGAAAAAGCAAAAAGTCCCTTTTTCATCAAAAGTCATGCTGAAAAAAATGGTGGGAACCGGTTTTAAAGTATGGTGACGTACTATCCAATGGTGCGCATCCAATAAACCAAGTATTAACCAAATCCAAGCGGGGTAAAGGGTTTCAACAGCTTTTATCTATGCCCAACTGATCCATAACATGAAAAAGCAAAAAGTCCGTTTTTCATCAAAAAATCAAGCTGAAAAAAAATGGTGGGAACCGGTTTTAAAGTATGGTGACGTACTATCCAATGGTGCGCATCCAATAAACCAAGTATTAACCAAATCCAAGCGGGGTAAAGGGTTTCAACAGCTTGTATCTAAGCCCAACTGATCCATAACATGAAAAAGCAAAAAGTCCCTTTTTCATCAAAAGTCATGCTGAAAAAAATGGTGGGAACCGGTTTTAAAGTATGGTGACGTACTATCCAATGGTGCGCATCCAATAAACCAAGTATTAACCAAATCCAAGCGGGGTAAAGGGTTTCAACAGCTTTTATCTATGCCCAACTGATCCATAACATGAAAAAGCAAAAAGTCCGTTTTTCATCAAAAAATCAAGCTGAAAAAAAATGGTGGGAACCGGTTTTAAAGTATGGTGACGTACTATCCAATGGTGCGCATCCAATAAACCAAGTATTAACCAAATCCAAGCGGGGTAAAGGGTTTCAACAGCTTGTATCTAAGCCCAACTGATCCATAACATGAAAAAGCAAAAAGTCCCTTTTTCATCAAAAGTCATGCTGAAAAAAATGGTGGGAACCGGTTTTAAAGTATGGTGACGTACTATCCAATGGTGCGCATCCAATAAACCAAGTATTAACCAAATCCAAGCGGGGTAAAGGGTTTCAACAGCTTTTATCTATGCCCAACTGATCCATAACATGAAAAAGCAAAAAGTCCGTTTTTCATCAAAAAATCAAGCTGAAAAAAAATGGTGGGAACCGGTTTTAAAGTATGGTGACGTACTATCCAATGGTGCGCATCCAATAAACCAAGTATTAACCAAATCCAAGCGGGGTAAAGGGTTTCAACAGCTTGTATCTAAGCCCAACTGATCCATAACATGAAAAAGCAAAAAGTCCCTTTTTCATCAAAAGTCATGCTGAAAAAAATGGTGGGAACCGGTTTTAAAGTATGGTGACGTACTATCCAATGGTGCGCATCCAATAAACCAAGTATTAACCAAATCCAAGCGGGGTAAAGGGTTTCAACAGCTTTTATCTATGCCCAACTGATCCATAACATGAAAAAGCAAAAAGTCCGTTTTTCATCAAAAAATCAAGCTGAAAAAAAATGGTGGGAACCGGTTTTAAAGTATGGTGACGTACTATCCAATGGTGCGCATCCAATAAACCAAGTATTAACCAAATCCAAGCGGGGTAAAGGGTTTCAACAGCTTGTATCTAAGCCCAACTGATCCATAACATGAAAAAGCAAAAAGTCCCTTTTTCATCAAAAGTCATGCTGAAAAAAATGGTGGGAACCGGTTTTAAAGTATGGTGACGTACTATCCAATGGTGCGCATCCAATAAACCAAGTATTAACCAAATCCAAGCGGGGTAAAGGGTTTCAACAGCTTTTATCTATGCCCAACTGATCCATAACATGAAAAAGCAAAAAGTCCGTTTTTCATCAAAAAATCAAGCTGAAAAAAAATGGTGGGAACCGGTTTTAAAGTATGGTGACGTACTATCCAATGGTGCGCATCCAATAAACCAAGTATTAACCAAATCCAAGCGGGGTAAAGGGTTTCAACAGCTTGTATCTAAGCCCAACTGATCCATAACATGAAAAAGCAAAAAGTCCCTTTTTCATCAAAAGTCATGCTGAAAAAAATGGTGGGAACCGGTTTTAAAGTATGGTGACGTACTATCCAATGGTGCGCATCCAATAAACCAAGTATTAACCAAATCCAAGCGGGGTAAAGGGTTTCAACAGCTTTTATCTATGCCCAACTGATCCATAACATGAAAAAGCAAAAAGTCCGTTTTTCATCAAAAAATCAAGCTGAAAAAAAATGGTGGGAACCGGTTTTAAAGTATGGTGACGTACTATCCAATGGTGCGCATCCAATAAACCAAGTATTAACCAAATCCAAGCGGGGTAAAGGGTTTCAACAGCTTGTATCTAAGCCCAACTGATCCATAACATGAAAAAGCAAAAAGTCCCTTTTTCATCAAAAGTCATGCTGAAAAAAATGGTGGGAACCGGTTTTAAAGTATGGTGACGTACTATCCAATGGTGCGCATCCAATAAACCAAGTATTAACCAAATCCAAGCGGGGTAAAGGGTTTCAACAGCTTTTATCTATGCCCAACTGATCCATAACATGAAAAAGCAAAAAGTCCGTTTTTCATCAAAAAATCAAGCTGAAAAAAAATGGTGGGAACCGGTTTTAAAGTATGGTGACGTACTATCCAATGGTGCGCATCCAATAAACCAAGTATTAACCAAATCCAAGCGGGGTAAAGGGTTTCAACAGCTTGTATCTAAGCCCAACTGATCCATAACATGAAAAAGCAAAAAGTCCCTTTTTCATCAAAAGTCATGCTGAAAAAAATGGTGGGAACCGGTTTTAAAGTATGGTGACGTACTATCCAATGGTGCGCATCCAATAAACCAAGTATTAACCAAATCCAAGCGGGGTAAAGGGTTTCAACAGCTTTTATCTATGCCCAACTGATCCATAACATGAAAAAGCAAAAAGTCCGTTTTTCATCAAAAAATCAAGCTGAAAAAAAATGGTGGGAACCGGTTTTAAAGTATGGTGACGTACTATCCAATGGTGCGCATCCAATAAACCAAGTATTAACCAAATCCAAGCGGGGTAAAGGGTTTCAACAGCTTGTATCTAAGCCCAACTGATCCATAACATGAAAAAGCAAAAAGTCCCTTTTTCATCAAAAGTCATGCTGAAAAAAATGGTGGGAACCGGTTTTAAAGTATGGTGACGTACTATCCAATGGTGCGCATCCAATAAACCAAGTATTAACCAAATCCAAGCGGGGTAAAGGGTTTCAACAGCTTTTATCTATGCCCAACTGATCCATAACATGAAAAAGCAAAAAGTCCGTTTTTCATCAAAAAATCAAGCTGAAAAAAAATGGTGGGAACCGGTTTTAAAGTATGGTGACGTACTATCCAATGGTGCGCATCCAATAAACCAAGTATTAACCAAATCCAAGCGGGGTAAAGGGTTTCAACAGCTTGTATCTAAGCCCAACTGATCCATAACATGAAAAAGCAAAAAGTCCCTTTTTCATCAAAAGTCATGCTGAAAAAAATGGTGGGAACCGGTTTTAAAGTATGGTGACGTACTATCCAATGGTGCGCATCCAATAAACCAAGTATTAACCAAATCCAAGCGGGGTAAAGGGTTTCAACAGCTTTTATCTATGCCCAACTGATCCATAACATGAAAAAGCAAAAAGTCCGTTTTTCATCAAAAAATCAAGCTGAAAAAAAATGGTGGGAACCGGTTTTAAAGTATGGTGACGTACTATCCAATGGTGCGCATCCAATAAACCAAGTATTAACCAAATCCAAGCGGGGTAAAGGGTTTCAACAGCTTGTATCTAAGCCCAACTGATCCATAACATGAAAAAGCAAAAAGTCCCTTTTTCATCAAAAGTCATGCTGAAAAAAATGGTGGGAACCGGTTTTAAAGTATGGTGACGTACTATCCAATGGTGCGCATCCAATAAACCAAGTATTAACCAAATCCAAGCGGGGTAAAGGGTTTCAACAGCTTTTATCTATGCCCAACTGATCCATAACATGAAAAAGCAAAAAGTCCGTTTTTCATCAAAAAATCAAGCTGAAAAAAAATGGTGGGAACCGGTTTTAAAGTATGGTGACGTACTATCCAATGGTGCGCATCCAATAAACCAAGTATTAACCAAATCCAAGCGGGGTAAAGGGTTTCAACAGCTTGTATCTAAGCCCAACTGATCCATAACATGAAAAAGCAAAAAGTCCCTTTTTCATCAAAAGTCATGCTGAAAAAAATGGTGGGAACCGGTTTTAAAGTATGGTGACGTACTATCCAATGGTGCGCATCCAATAAACCAAGTATTAACCAAATCCAAGCGGGGTAAAGGGTTTCAACAGCTTTTATCTATGCCCAACTGATCCATAACATGAAAAAGCAAAAAGTCCGTTTTTCATCAAAAAATCAAGCTGAAAAAAAATGGTGGGAACCGGTTTTAAAGTATGGTGACGTACTATCCAATGGTGCGCATCCAATAAACCAAGTATTAACCAAATCCAAGCGGGGTAAAGGGTTTCAACAGCTTGTATCTAAGCCCAACTGATCCATAACATGAAAAAGCAAAAAGTCCCTTTTTCATCAAAAGTCATGCTGAAAAAAATGGTGGGAACCGGTTTTAAAGTATGGTGACGTACTATCCAATGGTGCGCATCCAATAAACCAAGTATTAACCAAATCCAAGCGGGGTAAAGGGTTTCAACAGCTTTTATCTATGCCCAACTGATCCATAACATGAAAAAGCAAAAAGTCCGTTTTTCATCAAAAAATCAAGCTGAAAAAAAATGGTGGGAACCGGTTTTAAAGTATGGTGACGTACTATCCAATGGTGCGCATCCAATAAACCAAGTATTAACCAAATCCAAGCGGGGTAAAGGGTTTCAACAGCTTGTATCTAAGCCCAACTGATCCATAACATGAAAAAGCAAAAAGTCCCTTTTTCATCAAAAGTCATGCTGAAAAAAATGGTGGGAACCGGTTTTAAAGTATGGTGACGTACTATCCAATGGTGCGCATCCAATAAACCAAGTATTAACCAAATCCAAGCGGGGTAAAGGGTTTCAACAGCTTTTATCTATGCCCAACTGATCCATAACATGAAAAAGCAAAAAGTCCGTTTTTCATCAAAAAATCAAGCTGAAAAAAAATGGTGGGAACCGGTTTTAAAGTATGGTGACGTACTATCCAATGGTGCGCATCCAATAAACCAAGTATTAACCAAATCCAAGCGGGGTAAAGGGTTTCAACAGCTTGTATCTAAGCCCAACTGATCCATAACATGAAAAAGCAAAAAGTCCCTTTTTCATCAAAAGTCATGCTGAAAAAAATGGTGGGAACCGGTTTTAAAGTATGGTGACGTACTATCCAATGGTGCGCATCCAATAAACCAAGTATTAACCAAATCCAAGCGGGGTAAAGGGTTTCAACAGCTTTTATCTATGCCCAACTGATCCATAACATGAAAAAGCAAAAAGTCCGTTTTTCATCAAAAAATCAAGCTGAAAAAAAATGGTGGGAACCGGTTTTAAAGTATGGTGACGTACTATCCAATGGTGCGCATCCAATAAACCAAGTATTAACCAAATCCAAGCGGGGTAAAGGGTTTCAACAGCTTGTATCTAAGCCCAACTGATCCATAACATGAAAAAGCAAAAAGTCCCTTTTTCATCAAAAGTCATGCTGAAAAAAATGGTGGGAACCGGTTTTAAAGTATGGTGACGTACTATCCAATGGTGCGCATCCAATAAACCAAGTATTAACCAAATCCAAGCGGGGTAAAGGGTTTCAACAGCTTTTATCTATGCCCAACTGATCCATAACATGAAAAAGCAAAAAGTCCGTTTTTCATCAAAAAATCAAGCTGAAAAAAAATGGTGGGAACCGGTTTTAAAGTATGGTGACGTACTATCCAATGGTGCGCATCCAATAAACCAAGTATTAACCAAATCCAAGCGGGGTAAAGGGTTTCAACAGCTTGTATCTAAGCCCAACTGATCCATAACATGAAAAAGCAAAAAGTCCCTTTTTCATCAAAAGTCATGCTGAAAAAAATGGTGGGAACCGGTTTTAAAGTATGGTGACGTACTATCCAATGGTGCGCATCCAATAAACCAAGTATTAACCAAATCCAAGCGGGGTAAAGGGTTTCAACAGCTTTTATCTATGCCCAACTGATCCATAACATGAAAAAGCAAAAAGTCCGTTTTTCATCAAAAAATCAAGCTGAAAAAAAATGGTGGGAACCGGTTTTAAAGTATGGTGACGTACTATCCAATGGTGCGCATCCAATAAACCAAGTATTAACCAAATCCAAGCGGGGTAAAGGGTTTCAACAGCTTGTATCTAAGCCCAACTGATCCATAACATGAAAAAGCAAAAAGTCCCTTTTTCATCAAAAGTCATGCTGAAAAAAATGGTGGGAACCGGTTTTAAAGTATGGTGACGTACTATCCAATGGTGCGCATCCAATAAACCAAGTATTAACCAAATCCAAGCGGGGTAAAGGGTTTCAACAGCTTTTATCTATGCCCAACTGATCCATAACATGAAAAAGCAAAAAGTCCGTTTTTCATCAAAAAATCAAGCTGAAAAAAAATGGTGGGAACCGGTTTTAAAGTATGGTGACGTACTATCCAATGGTGCGCATCCAATAAACCAAGTATTAACCAAATCCAAGCGGGGTAAAGGGTTTCAACAGCTTGTATCTAAGCCCAACTGATCCATAACATGAAAAAGCAAAAAGTCCCTTTTTCATCAAAAGTCATGCTGAAAAAAATGGTGGGAACCGGTTTTAAAGTATGGTGACGTACTATCCAATGGTGCGCATCCAATAAACCAAGTATTAACCAAATCCAAGCGGGGTAAAGGGTTTCAACAGCTTTTATCTATGCCCAACTGATCCATAACATGAAAAAGCAAAAAGTCCGTTTTTCATCAAAAAATCAAGCTGAAAAAAAATGGTGGGAACCGGTTTTAAAGTATGGTGACGTACTATCCAATGGTGCGCATCCAATAAACCAAGTATTAACCAAATCCAAGCGGGGTAAAGGGTTTCAACAGCTTGTATCTAAGCCCAACTGATCCATAACATGAAAAAGCAAAAAGTCCCTTTTTCATCAAAAGTCATGCTGAAAAAAATGGTGGGAACCGGTTTTAAAGTATGGTGACGTACTATCCAATGGTGCGCATCCAATAAACCAAGTATTAACCAAATCCAAGCGGGGTAAAGGGTTTCAACAGCTTTTATCTATGCCCAACTGATCCATAACATGAAAAAGCAAAAAGTCCGTTTTTCATCAAAAAATCAAGCTGAAAAAAAATGGTGGGAACCGGTTTTAAAGTATGGTGACGTACTATCCAATGGTGCGCATCCAATAAACCAAGTATTAACCAAATCCAAGCGGGGTAAAGGGTTTCAACAGCTTGTATCTAAGCCCAACTGATCCATAACATGAAAAAGCAAAAAGTCCCTTTTTCATCAAAAGTCATGCTGAAAAAAATGGTGGGAACCGGTTTTAAAGTATGGTGACGTACTATCCAATGGTGCGCATCCAATAAACCAAGTATTAACCAAATCCAAGCGGGGTAAAGGGTTTCAACAGCTTTTATCTATGCCCAACTGATCCATAACATGAAAAAGCAAAAAGTCCGTTTTTCATCAAAAAATCAAGCTGAAAAAAAATGGTGGGAACCGGTTTTAAAGTATGGTGACGTACTATCCAATGGTGCGCATCCAATAAACCAAGTATTAACCAAATCCAAGCGGGGTAAAGGGTTTCAACAGCTTGTATCTAAGCCCAACTGATCCATAACATGAAAAAGCAAAAAGTCCCTTTTTCATCAAAAGTCATGCTGAAAAAAATGGTGGGAACCGGTTTTAAAGTATGGTGACGTACTATCCAATGGTGCGCATCCAATAAACCAAGTATTAACCAAATCCAAGCGGGGTAAAGGGTTTCAACAGCTTTTATCTATGCCCAACTGATCCATAACATGAAAAAGCAAAAAGTCCGTTTTTCATCAAAAAATCAAGCTGAAAAAAAATGGTGGGAACCGGTTTTAAAGTATGGTGACGTACTATCCAATGGTGCGCATCCAATAAACCAAGTATTAACCAAATCCAAGCGGGGTAAAGGGTTTCAACAGCTTGTATCTAAGCCCAACTGATCCATAACATGAAAAAGCAAAAAGTCCCTTTTTCATCAAAAGTCATGCTGAAAAAAATGGTGGGAACCGGTTTTAAAGTATGGTGACGTACTATCCAATGGTGCGCATCCAATAAACCAAGTATTAACCAAATCCAAGCGGGGTAAAGGGTTTCAACAGCTTTTATCTATGCCCAACTGATCCATAACATGAAAAAGCAAAAAGTCCGTTTTTCATCAAAAAATCAAGCTGAAAAAAAATGGTGGGAACCGGTTTTAAAGTATGGTGACGTACTATCCAATGGTGCGCATCCAATAAACCAAGTATTAACCAAATCCAAGCGGGGTAAAGGGTTTCAACAGCTTGTATCTAAGCCCAACTGATCCATAACATGAAAAAGCAAAAAGTCCCTTTTTCATCAAAAGTCATGCTGAAAAAAATGGTGGGAACCGGTTTTAAAGTATGGTGACGTACTATCCAATGGTGCGCATCCAATAAACCAAGTATTAACCAAATCCAAGCGGGGTAAAGGGTTTCAACAGCTTTTATCTATGCCCAACTGATCCATAACATGAAAAAGCAAAAAGTCCGTTTTTCATCAAAAAATCAAGCTGAAAAAAAATGGTGGGAACCGGTTTTAAAGTATGGTGACGTACTATCCAATGGTGCGCATCCAATAAACCAAGTATTAACCAAATCCAAGCGGGGTAAAGGGTTTCAACAGCTTGTATCTAAGCCCAACTGATCCATAACATGAAAAAGCAAAAAGTCCCTTTTTCATCAAAAGTCATGCTGAAAAAAATGGTGGGAACCGGTTTTAAAGTATGGTGACGTACTATCCAATGGTGCGCATCCAATAAACCAAGTATTAACCAAATCCAAGCGGGGTAAAGGGTTTCAACAGCTTTTATCTATGCCCAACTGATCCATAACATGAAAAAGCAAAAAGTCCGTTTTTCATCAAAAAATCAAGCTGAAAAAAAATGGTGGGAACCGGTTTTAAAGTATGGTGACGTACTATCCAATGGTGCGCATCCAATAAACCAAGTATTAACCAAATCCAAGCGGGGTAAAGGGTTTCAACAGCTTGTATCTAAGCCCAACTGATCCATAACATGAAAAAGCAAAAAGTCCCTTTTTCATCAAAAGTCATGCTGAAAAAAATGGTGGGAACCGGTTTTAAAGTATGGTGACGTACTATCCAATGGTGCGCATCCAATAAACCAAGTATTAACCAAATCCAAGCGGGGTAAAGGGTTTCAACAGCTTTTATCTATGCCCAACTGATCCATAACATGAAAAAGCAAAAAGTCCGTTTTTCATCAAAAAATCAAGCTGAAAAAAAATGGTGGGAACCGGTTTTAAAGTATGGTGACGTACTATCCAATGGTGCGCATCCAATAAACCAAGTATTAACCAAATCCAAGCGGGGTAAAGGGTTTCAACAGCTTGTATCTAAGCCCAACTGATCCATAACATGAAAAAGCAAAAAGTCCCTTTTTCATCAAAAGTCATGCTGAAAAAAATGGTGGGAACCGGTTTTAAAGTATGGTGACGTACTATCCAATGGTGCGCATCCAATAAACCAAGTATTAACCAAATCCAAGCGGGGTAAAGGGTTTCAACAGCTTTTATCTATGCCCAACTGATCCATAACATGAAAAAGCAAAAAGTCCGTTTTTCATCAAAAAATCAAGCTGAAAAAAAATGGTGGGAACCGGTTTTAAAGTATGGTGACGTACTATCCAATGGTGCGCATCCAATAAACCAAGTATTAACCAAATCCAAGCGGGGTAAAGGGTTTCAACAGCTTGTATCTAAGCCCAACTGATCCATAACATGAAAAAGCAAAAAGTCCCTTTTTCATCAAAAGTCATGCTGAAAAAAATGGTGGGAACCGGTTTTAAAGTATGGTGACGTACTATCCAATGGTGCGCATCCAATAAACCAAGTATTAACCAAATCCAAGCGGGGTAAAGGGTTTCAACAGCTTTTATCTATGCCCAACTGATCCATAACATGAAAAAGCAAAAAGTCCGTTTTTCATCAAAAAATCAAGCTGAAAAAAAATGGTGGGAACCGGTTTTAAAGTATGGTGACGTACTATCCAATGGTGCGCATCCAATAAACCAAGTATTAACCAAATCCAAGCGGGGTAAAGGGTTTCAACAGCTTGTATCTAAGCCCAACTGATCCATAACATGAAAAAGCAAAAAGTCCCTTTTTCATCAAAAGTCATGCTGAAAAAAATGGTGGGAACCGGTTTTAAAGTATGGTGACGTACTATCCAATGGTGCGCATCCAATAAACCAAGTATTAACCAAATCCAAGCGGGGTAAAGGGTTTCAACAGCTTTTATCTATGCCCAACTGATCCATAACATGAAAAAGCAAAAAGTCCGTTTTTCATCAAAAAATCAAGCTGAAAAAAAATGGTGGGAACCGGTTTTAAAGTATGGTGACGTACTATCCAATGGTGCGCATCCAATAAACCAAGTATTAACCAAATCCAAGCGGGGTAAAGGGTTTCAACAGCTTGTATCTAAGCCCAACTGATCCATAACATGAAAAAGCAAAAAGTCCCTTTTTCATCAAAAGTCATGCTGAAAAAAATGGTGGGAACCGGTTTTAAAGTATGGTGACGTACTATCCAATGGTGCGCATCCAATAAACCAAGTATTAACCAAATCCAAGCGGGGTAAAGGGTTTCAACAGCTTTTATCTATGCCCAACTGATCCATAACATGAAAAAGCAAAAAGTCCGTTTTTCATCAAAAAATCAAGCTGAAAAAAAATGGTGGGAACCGGTTTTAAAGTATGGTGACGTACTATCCAATGGTGCGCATCCAATAAACCAAGTATTAACCAAATCCAAGCGGGGTAAAGGGTTTCAACAGCTTGTATCTAAGCCCAACTGATCCATAACATGAAAAAGCAAAAAGTCCCTTTTTCATCAAAAGTCATGCTGAAAAAAATGGTGGGAACCGGTTTTAAAGTATGGTGACGTACTATCCAATGGTGCGCATCCAATAAACCAAGTATTAACCAAATCCAAGCGGGGTAAAGGGTTTCAACAGCTTTTATCTATGCCCAACTGATCCATAACATGAAAAAGCAAAAAGTCCGTTTTTCATCAAAAAATCAAGCTGAAAAAAAATGGTGGGAACCGGTTTTAAAGTATGGTGACGTACTATCCAATGGTGCGCATCCAATAAACCAAGTATTAACCAAATCCAAGCGGGGTAAAGGGTTTCAACAGCTTGTATCTAAGCCCAACTGATCCATAACATGAAAAAGCAAAAAGTCCCTTTTTCATCAAAAGTCATGCTGAAAAAAATGGTGGGAACCGGTTTTAAAGTATGGTGACGTACTATCCAATGGTGCGCATCCAATAAACCAAGTATTAACCAAATCCAAGCGGGGTAAAGGGTTTCAACAGCTTTTATCTATGCCCAACTGATCCATAACATGAAAAAGCAAAAAGTCCGTTTTTCATCAAAAAATCAAGCTGAAAAAAAATGGTGGGAACCGGTTTTAAAGTATGGTGACGTACTATCCAATGGTGCGCATCCAATAAACCAAGTATTAACCAAATCCAAGCGGGGTAAAGGGTTTCAACAGCTTGTATCTAAGCCCAACTGATCCATAACATGAAAAAGCAAAAAGTCCCTTTTTCATCAAAAGTCATGCTGAAAAAAATGGTGGGAACCGGTTTTAAAGTATGGTGACGTACTATCCAATGGTGCGCATCCAATAAACCAAGTATTAACCAAATCCAAGCGGGGTAAAGGGTTTCAACAGCTTTTATCTATGCCCAACTGATCCATAACATGAAAAAGCAAAAAGTCCGTTTTTCATCAAAAAATCAAGCTGAAAAAAAATGGTGGGAACCGGTTTTAAAGTATGGTGACGTACTATCCAATGGTGCGCATCCAATAAACCAAGTATTAACCAAATCCAAGCGGGGTAAAGGGTTTCAACAGCTTGTATCTAAGCCCAACTGATCCATAACATGAAAAAGCAAAAAGTCCCTTTTTCATCAAAAGTCATGCTGAAAAAAATGGTGGGAACCGGTTTTAAAGTATGGTGACGTACTATCCAATGGTGCGCATCCAATAAACCAAGTATTAACCAAATCCAAGCGGGGTAAAGGGTTTCAACAGCTTTTATCTATGCCCAACTGATCCATAACATGAAAAAGCAAAAAGTCCGTTTTTCATCAAAAAATCAAGCTGAAAAAAAATGGTGGGAACCGGTTTTAAAGTATGGTGACGTACTATCCAATGGTGCGCATCCAATAAACCAAGTATTAACCAAATCCAAGCGGGGTAAAGGGTTTCAACAGCTTGTATCTAAGCCCAACTGATCCATAACATGAAAAAGCAAAAAGTCCCTTTTTCATCAAAAGTCATGCTGAAAAAAATGGTGGGAACCGGTTTTAAAGTATGGTGACGTACTATCCAATGGTGCGCATCCAATAAACCAAGTATTAACCAAATCCAAGCGGGGTAAAGGGTTTCAACAGCTTTTATCTATGCCCAACTGATCCATAACATGAAAAAGCAAAAAGTCCGTTTTTCATCAAAAAATCAAGCTGAAAAAAAATGGTGGGAACCGGTTTTAAAGTATGGTGACGTACTATCCAATGGTGCGCATCCAATAAACCAAGTATTAACCAAATCCAAGCGGGGTAAAGGGTTTCAACAGCTTGTATCTAAGCCCAACTGATCCATAACATGAAAAAGCAAAAAGTCCCTTTTTCATCAAAAGTCATGCTGAAAAAAATGGTGGGAACCGGTTTTAAAGTATGGTGACGTACTATCCAATGGTGCGCATCCAATAAACCAAGTATTAACCAAATCCAAGCGGGGTAAAGGGTTTCAACAGCTTTTATCTATGCCCAACTGATCCATAACATGAAAAAGCAAAAAGTCCCTTTTTCATCAAAAAATCAAGCTGAAAAAAAATGGTGGGAACCGGTTTTAAAGTATGGTGACGTACTATCCAATGGTGCGCATCCAATAAACCAAGTATTAACCAAATCCAAGCGGGGTAAAGGGTTTCAACAGCTTGTATCTAAGCCCAACTGATCCATAACATGAAAAAGCAAAAAGTCCCTTTTTCATCAAAAGTCATGCTGAAAAAAATGGTGGGAACCGGTTTTAAAGTATGGTGACGTACTATCCAATGGTGCGCATCCAATAAACCAAGTATTAACCAAATCCAAGCGGGGTAAAGGGTTTCAACAGCTTTTATCTATGCCCAACTGATCCATAACATGAAAAAGCAAAAAGTCCGTTTTTCATCAAAAAATCAAGCTGAAAAAAAATGGTGGGAACCGGTTTTAAAGTATGGTGACGTACTATCCAATGGTGCGCATCCAATAAACCAAGTATTAACCAAATCCAAGCGGGGTAAAGGGTTTCAACAGCTTGTATCTAAGCCCAACTGATCCATAACATGAAAAAGCAAAAAGTCCCTTTTTCATCAAAAGTCATGCTGAAAAAAATGGTGGGAACCGGTTTTAAAGTATGGTGACGTACTATCCAATGGTGCGCATCCAATAAACCAAGTATTAACCAAATCCAAGCGGGGTAAAGGGTTTCAACAGCTTTTATCTATGCCCAACTGATCCATAACATGAAAAAGCAAAAAGTCCGTTTTTCATCAAAAAATCAAGCTGAAAAAAAATGGTGGGAACCGGTTTTAAAGTATGGTGACGTACTATCCAATGGTGCGCATCCAATAAACCAAGTATTAACCAAATCCAAGCGGGGTAAAGGGTTTCAACAGCTTGTATCTAAGCCCAACTGATCCATAACATGAAAAAGCAAAAAGTCCCTTTTTCATCAAAAGTCATGCTGAAAAAAATGGTGGGAACCGGTTTTAAAGTATGGTGACGTACTATCCAATGGTGCGCATCCAATAAACCAAGTATTAACCAAATCCAAGCGGGGTAAAGGGTTTCAACAGCTTTTATCTATGCCCAACTGATCCATAACATGAAAAAGCAAAAAGTCCGTTTTTCATCAAAAAATCAAGCTGAAAAAAAATGGTGGGAACCGGTTTTAAAGTATGGTGACGTACTATCCAATGGTGCGCATCCAATAAACCAAGTATTAACCAAATCCAAGCGGGGTAAAGGGTTTCAACAGCTTGTATCTAAGCCCAACTGATCCATAACATGAAAAAGCAAAAAGTCCCTTTTTCATCAAAAGTCATGCTGAAAAAAATGGTGGGAACCGGTTTTAAAGTATGGTGACGTACTATCCAATGGTGCGCATCCAATAAACCAAGTATTAACCAAATCCAAGCGGGGTAAAGGGTTTCAACAGCTTTTATCTATGCCCAACTGATCCATAACATGAAAAAGCAAAAAGTCCGTTTTTCATCAAAAAATCAAGCTGAAAAAAAATGGTGGGAACCGGTTTTAAAGTATGGTGACGTACTATCCAATGGTGCGCATCCAATAAACCAAGTATTAACCAAATCCAAGCGGGGTAAAGGGTTTCAACAGCTTGTATCTAAGCCCAACTGATCCATAACATGAAAAAGCAAAAAGTCCCTTTTTCATCAAAAGTCATGCTGAAAAAAATGGTGGGAACCGGTTTTAAAGTATGGTGACGTACTATCCAATGGTGCGCATCCAATAAACCAAGTATTAACCAAATCCAAGCGGGGTAAAGGGTTTCAACAGCTTTTATCTATGCCCAACTGATCCATAACATGAAAAAGCAAAAAGTCCGTTTTTCATCAAAAAATCAAGCTGAAAAAAAATGGTGGGAACCGGTTTTAAAGTATGGTGACGTACTATCCAATGGTGCGCATCCAATAAACCAAGTATTAACCAAATCCAAGCGGGGTAAAGGGTTTCAACAGCTTGTATCTAAGCCCAACTGATCCATAACATGAAAAAGCAAAAAGTCCCTTTTTCATCAAAAGTCATGCTGAAAAAAATGGTGGGAACCGGTTTTAAAGTATGGTGACGTACTATCCAATGGTGCGCATCCAATAAACCAAGTATTAACCAAATCCAAGCGGGGTAAAGGGTTTCAACAGCTTTTATCTATGCCCAACTGATCCATAACATGAAAAAGCAAAAAGTCCGTTTTTCATCAAAAAATCAAGCTGAAAAAAAATGGTGGGAACCGGTTTTAAAGTATGGTGACGTACTATCCAATGGTGCGCATCCAATAAACCAAGTATTAACCAAATCCAAGCGGGGTAAAGGGTTTCAACAGCTTGTATCTAAGCCCAACTGATCCATAACATGAAAAAGCAAAAAGTCCCTTTTTCATCAAAAGTCATGCTGAAAAAAATGGTGGGAACCGGTTTTAAAGTATGGTGACGTACTATCCAATGGTGCGCATCCAATAAACCAAGTATTAACCAAATCCAAGCGGGGTAAAGGGTTTCAACAGCTTTTATCTATGCCCAACTGATCCATAACATGAAAAAGCAAAAAGTCCGTTTTTCATCAAAAAATCAAGCTGAAAAAAAATGGTGGGAACCGGTTTTAAAGTATGGTGACGTACTATCCAATGGTGCGCATCCAATAAACCAAGTATTAACCAAATCCAAGCGGGGTAAAGGGTTTCAACAGCTTGTATCTAAGCCCAACTGATCCATAACATGAAAAAGCAAAAAGTCCCTTTTTCATCAAAAGTCATGCTGAAAAAAATGGTGGGAACCGGTTTTAAAGTATGGTGACGTACTATCCAATGGTGCGCATCCAATAAACCAAGTATTAACCAAATCCAAGCGGGGTAAAGGGTTTCAACAGCTTTTATCTATGCCCAACTGATCCATAACATGAAAAAGCAAAAAGTCCGTTTTTCATCAAAAAATCAAGCTGAAAAAAAATGGTGGGAACCGGTTTTAAAGTATGGTGACGTACTATCCAATGGTGCGCATCCAATAAACCAAGTATTAACCAAATCCAAGCGGGGTAAAGGGTTTCAACAGCTTGTATCTAAGCCCAACTGATCCATAACATGAAAAAGCAAAAAGTCCCTTTTTCATCAAAAGTCATGCTGAAAAAAATGGTGGGAACCGGTTTTAAAGTATGGTGACGTACTATCCAATGGTGCGCATCCAATAAACCAAGTATTAACCAAATCCAAGCGGGGTAAAGGGTTTCAACAGCTTTTATCTATGCCCAACTGATCCATAACATGAAAAAGCAAAAAGTCCGTTTTTCATCAAAAAATCAAGCTGAAAAAAAATGGTGGGAACCGGTTTTAAAGTATGGTGACGTACTATCCAATGGTGCGCATCCAATAAACCAAGTATTAACCAAATCCAAGCGGGGTAAAGGGTTTCAACAGCTTGTATCTAAGCCCAACTGATCCATAACATGAAAAAGCAAAAAGTCCCTTTTTCATCAAAAGTCATGCTGAAAAAAATGGTGGGAACCGGTTTTAAAGTATGGTGACGTACTATCCAATGGTGCGCATCCAATAAACCAAGTATTAACCAAATCCAAGCGGGGTAAAGGGTTTCAACAGCTTTTATCTATGCCCAACTGATCCATAACATGAAAAAGCAAAAAGTCCGTTTTTCATCAAAAAATCAAGCTGAAAAAAAATGGTGGGAACCGGTTTTAAAGTATGGTGACGTACTATCCAATGGTGCGCATCCAATAAACCAAGTATTAACCAAATCCAAGCGGGGTAAAGGGTTTCAACAGCTTGTATCTAAGCCCAACTGATCCATAACATGAAAAAGCAAAAAGTCCCTTTTTCATCAAAAGTCATGCTGAAAAAAATGGTGGGAACCGGTTTTAAAGTATGGTGACGTACTATCCAATGGTGCGCATCCAATAAACCAAGTATTAACCAAATCCAAGCGGGGTAAAGGGTTTCAACAGCTTTTATCTATGCCCAACTGATCCATAACATGAAAAAGCAAAAAGTCCGTTTTTCATCAAAAAATCAAGCTGAAAAAAAATGGTGGGAACCGGTTTTAAAGTATGGTGACGTACTATCCAATGGTGCGCATCCAATAAACCAAGTATTAACCAAATCCAAGCGGGGTAAAGGGTTTCAACAGCTTGTATCTAAGCCCAACTGATCCATAACATGAAAAAGCAAAAAGTCCCTTTTTCATCAAAAGTCATGCTGAAAAAAATGGTGGGAACCGGTTTTAAAGTATGGTGACGTACTATCCAATGGTGCGCATCCAATAAACCAAGTATTAACCAAATCCAAGCGGGGTAAAGGGTTTCAACAGCTTTTATCTATGCCCAACTGATCCATAACATGAAAAAGCAAAAAGTCCGTTTTTCATCAAAAAATCAAGCTGAAAAAAAATGGTGGGAACCGGTTTTAAAGTATGGTGACGTACTATCCAATGGTGCGCATCCAATAAACCAAGTATTAACCAAATCCAAGCGGGGTAAAGGGTTTCAACAGCTTGTATCTAAGCCCAACTGATCCATAACATGAAAAAGCAAAAAGTCCCTTTTTCATCAAAAGTCATGCTGAAAAAAATGGTGGGAACCGGTTTTAAAGTATGGTGACGTACTATCCAATGGTGCGCATCCAATAAACCAAGTATTAACCAAATCCAAGCGGGGTAAAGGGTTTCAACAGCTTTTATCTATGCCCAACTGATCCATAACATGAAAAAGCAAAAAGTCCGTTTTTCATCAAAAAATCAAGCTGAAAAAAAATGGTGGGAACCGGTTTTAAAGTATGGTGACGTACTATCCAATGGTGCGCATCCAATAAACCAAGTATTAACCAAATCCAAGCGGGGTAAAGGGTTTCAACAGCTTGTATCTAAGCCCAACTGATCCATAACATGAAAAAGCAAAAAGTCCCTTTTTCATCAAAAGTCATGCTGAAAAAAATGGTGGGAACCGGTTTTAAAGTATGGTGACGTACTATCCAATGGTGCGCATCCAATAAACCAAGTATTAACCAAATCCAAGCGGGGTAAAGGGTTTCAACAGCTTTTATCTATGCCCAACTGATCCATAACATGAAAAAGCAAAAAGTCCGTTTTTCATCAAAAAATCAAGCTGAAAAAAAATGGTGGGAACCGGTTTTAAAGTATGGTGACGTACTATCCAATGGTGCGCATCCAATAAACCAAGTATTAACCAAATCCAAGCGGGGTAAAGGGTTTCAACAGCTTGTATCTAAGCCCAACTGATCCATAACATGAAAAAGCAAAAAGTCCCTTTTTCATCAAAAGTCATGCTGAAAAAAATGGTGGGAACCGGTTTTAAAGTATGGTGACGTACTATCCAATGGTGCGCATCCAATAAACCAAGTATTAACCAAATCCAAGCGGGGTAAAGGGTTTCAACAGCTTTTATCTATGCCCAACTGATCCATAACATGAAAAAGCAAAAAGTCCGTTTTTCATCAAAAAATCAAGCTGAAAAAAAATGGTGGGAACCGGTTTTAAAGTATGGTGACGTACTATCCAATGGTGCGCATCCAATAAACCAAGTATTAACCAAATCCAAGCGGGGTAAAGGGTTTCAACAGCTTGTATCTAAGCCCAACTGATCCATAACATGAAAAAGCAAAAAGTCCCTTTTTCATCAAAAGTCATGCTGAAAAAAATGGTGGGAACCGGTTTTAAAGTATGGTGACGTACTATCCAATGGTGCGCATCCAATAAACCAAGTATTAACCAAATCCAAGCGGGGTAAAGGGTTTCAACAGCTTTTATCTATGCCCAACTGATCCATAACATGAAAAAGCAAAAAGTCCGTTTTTCATCAAAAAATCAAGCTGAAAAAAAATGGTGGGAACCGGTTTTAAAGTATGGTGACGTACTATCCAATGGTGCGCATCCAATAAACCAAGTATTAACCAAATCCAAGCGGGGTAAAGGGTTTCAACAGCTTGTATCTAAGCCCAACTGATCCATAACATGAAAAAGCAAAAAGTCCCTTTTTCATCAAAAGTCATGCTGAAAAAAATGGTGGGAACCGGTTTTAAAGTATGGTGACGTACTATCCAATGGTGCGCATCCAATAAACCAAGTATTAACCAAATCCAAGCGGGGTAAAGGGTTTCAACAGCTTTTATCTATGCCCAACTGATCCATAACATGAAAAAGCAAAAAGTCCGTTTTTCATCAAAAAATCAAGCTGAAAAAAAATGGTGGGAACCGGTTTTAAAGTATGGTGACGTACTATCCAATGGTGCGCATCCAATAAACCAAGTATTAACCAAATCCAAGCGGGGTAAAGGGTTTCAACAGCTTGTATCTAAGCCCAACTGATCCATAACATGAAAAAGCAAAAAGTCCCTTTTTCATCAAAAGTCATGCTGAAAAAAATGGTGGGAACCGGTTTTAAAGTATGGTGACGTACTATCCAATGGTGCGCATCCAATAAACCAAGTATTAACCAAATCCAAGCGGGGTAAAGGGTTTCAACAGCTTTTATCTATGCCCAACTGATCCATAACATGAAAAAGCAAAAAGTCCGTTTTTCATCAAAAAATCAAGCTGAAAAAAAATGGTGGGAACCGGTTTTAAAGTATGGTGACGTACTATCCAATGGTGCGCATCCAATAAACCAAGTATTAACCAAATCCAAGCGGGGTAAAGGGTTTCAACAGCTTGTATCTAAGCCCAACTGATCCATAACATGAAAAAGCAAAAAGTCCCTTTTTCATCAAAAGTCATGCTGAAAAAAATGGTGGGAACCGGTTTTAAAGTATGGTGACGTACTATCCAATGGTGCGCATCCAATAAACCAAGTATTAACCAAATCCAAGCGGGGTAAAGGGTTTCAACAGCTTTTATCTATGCCCAACTGATCCATAACATGAAAAAGCAAAAAGTCCGTTTTTCATCAAAAAATCAAGCTGAAAAAAAATGGTGGGAACCGGTTTTAAAGTATGGTGACGTACTATCCAATGGTGCGCATCCAATAAACCAAGTATTAACCAAATCCAAGCGGGGTAAAGGGTTTCAACAGCTTGTATCTAAGCCCAACTGATCCATAACATGAAAAAGCAAAAAGTCCCTTTTTCATCAAAAGTCATGCTGAAAAAAATGGTGGGAACCGGTTTTAAAGTATGGTGACGTACTATCCAATGGTGCGCATCCAATAAACCAAGTATTAACCAAATCCAAGCGGGGTAAAGGGTTTCAACAGCTTTTATCTATGCCCAACTGATCCATAACATGAAAAAGCAAAAAGTCCGTTTTTCATCAAAAAATCAAGCTGAAAAAAAATGGTGGGAACCGGTTTTAAAGTATGGTGACGTACTATCCAATGGTGCGCATCCAATAAACCAAGTATTAACCAAATCCAAGCGGGGTAAAGGGTTTCAACAGCTTGTATCTAAGCCCAACTGATCCATAACATGAAAAAGCAAAAAGTCCCTTTTTCATCAAAAGTCATGCTGAAAAAAATGGTGGGAACCGGTTTTAAAGTATGGTGACGTACTATCCAATGGTGCGCATCCAATAAACCAAGTATTAACCAAATCCAAGCGGGGTAAAGGGTTTCAACAGCTTTTATCTATGCCCAACTGATCCATAACATGAAAAAGCAAAAAGTCCGTTTTTCATCAAAAAATCAAGCTGAAAAAAAATGGTGGGAACCGGTTTTAAAGTATGGTGACGTACTATCCAATGGTGCGCATCCAATAAACCAAGTATTAACCAAATCCAAGCGGGGTAAAGGGTTTCAACAGCTTGTATCTAAGCCCAACTGATCCATAACATGAAAAAGCAAAAAGTCCCTTTTTCATCAAAAGTCATGCTGAAAAAAATGGTGGGAACCGGTTTTAAAGTATGGTGACGTACTATCCAATGGTGCGCATCCAATAAACCAAGTATTAACCAAATCCAAGCGGGGTAAAGGGTTTCAACAGCTTTTATCTATGCCCAACTGATCCATAACATGAAAAAGCAAAAAGTCCGTTTTTCATCAAAAAATCAAGCTGAAAAAAAATGGTGGGAACCGGTTTTAAAGTATGGTGACGTACTATCCAATGGTGCGCATCCAATAAACCAAGTATTAACCAAATCCAAGCGGGGTAAAGGGTTTCAACAGCTTGTATCTAAGCCCAACTGATCCATAACATGAAAAAGCAAAAAGTCCCTTTTTCATCAAAAGTCATGCTGAAAAAAATGGTGGGAACCGGTTTTAAAGTATGGTGACGTACTATCCAATGGTGCGCATCCAATAAACCAAGTATTAACCAAATCCAAGCGGGGTAAAGGGTTTCAACAGCTTTTATCTATGCCCAACTGATCCATAACATGAAAAAGCAAAAAGTCCGTTTTTCATCAAAAAATCAAGCTGAAAAAAAATGGTGGGAACCGGTTTTAAAGTATGGTGACGTACTATCCAATGGTGCGCATCCAATAAACCAAGTATTAACCAAATCCAAGCGGGGTAAAGGGTTTCAACAGCTTGTATCTAAGCCCAACTGATCCATAACATGAAAAAGCAAAAAGTCCCTTTTTCATCAAAAGTCATGCTGAAAAAAATGGTGGGAACCGGTTTTAAAGTATGGTGACGTACTATCCAATGGTGCGCATCCAATAAACCAAGTATTAACCAAATCCAAGCGGGGTAAAGGGTTTCAACAGCTTTTATCTATGCCCAACTGATCCATAACATGAAAAAGCAAAAAGTCCGTTTTTCATCAAAAAATCAAGCTGAAAAAAAATGGTGGGAACCGGTTTTAAAGTATGGTGACGTACTATCCAATGGTGCGCATCCAATAAACCAAGTATTAACCAAATCCAAGCGGGGTAAAGGGTTTCAACAGCTTGTATCTAAGCCCAACTGATCCATAACATGAAAAAGCAAAAAGTCCCTTTTTCATCAAAAGTCATGCTGAAAAAAATGGTGGGAACCGGTTTTAAAGTATGGTGACGTACTATCCAATGGTGCGCATCCAATAAACCAAGTATTAACCAAATCCAAGCGGGGTAAAGGGTTTCAACAGCTTTTATCTATGCCCAACTGATCCATAACATGAAAAAGCAAAAAGTCCGTTTTTCATCAAAAAATCAAGCTGAAAAAAAATGGTGGGAACCGGTTTTAAAGTATGGTGACGTACTATCCAATGGTGCGCATCCAATAAACCAAGTATTAACCAAATCCAAGCGGGGTAAAGGGTTTCAACAGCTTGTATCTAAGCCCAACTGATCCATAACATGAAAAAGCAAAAAGTCCCTTTTTCATCAAAAGTCATGCTGAAAAAAATGGTGGGAACCGGTTTTAAAGTATGGTGACGTACTATCCAATGGTGCGCATCCAATAAACCAAGTATTAACCAAATCCAAGCGGGGTAAAGGGTTTCAACAGCTTTTATCTATGCCCAACTGATCCATAACATGAAAAAGCAAAAAGTCCGTTTTTCATCAAAAAATCAAGCTGAAAAAAAATGGTGGGAACCGGTTTTAAAGTATGGTGACGTACTATCCAATGGTGCGCATCCAATAAACCAAGTATTAACCAAATCCAAGCGGGGTAAAGGGTTTCAACAGCTTGTATCTAAGCCCAACTGATCCATAACATGAAAAAGCAAAAAGTCCCTTTTTCATCAAAAGTCATGCTGAAAAAAATGGTGGGAACCGGTTTTAAAGTATGGTGACGTACTATCCAATGGTGCGCATCCAATAAACCAAGTATTAACCAAATCCAAGCGGGGTAAAGGGTTTCAACAGCTTTTATCTATGCCCAACTGATCCATAACATGAAAAAGCAAAAAGTCCGTTTTTCATCAAAAAATCAAGCTGAAAAAAAATGGTGGGAACCGGTTTTAAAGTATGGTGACGTACTATCCAATGGTGCGCATCCAATAAACCAAGTATTAACCAAATCCAAGCGGGGTAAAGGGTTTCAACAGCTTGTATCTAAGCCCAACTGATCCATAACATGAAAAAGCAAAAAGTCCCTTTTTCATCAAAAGTCATGCTGAAAAAAATGGTGGGAACCGGTTTTAAAGTATGGTGACGTACTATCCAATGGTGCGCATCCAATAAACCAAGTATTAACCAAATCCAAGCGGGGTAAAGGGTTTCAACAGCTTTTATCTATGCCCAACTGATCCATAACATGAAAAAGCAAAAAGTCCGTTTTTCATCAAAAAATCAAGCTGAAAAAAAATGGTGGGAACCGGTTTTAAAGTATGGTGACGTACTATCCAATGGTGCGCATCCAATAAACCAAGTATTAACCAAATCCAAGCGGGGTAAAGGGTTTCAACAGCTTGTATCTAAGCCCAACTGATCCATAACATGAAAAAGCAAAAAGTCCCTTTTTCATCAAAAGTCATGCTGAAAAAAATGGTGGGAACCGGTTTTAAAGTATGGTGACGTACTATCCAATGGTGCGCATCCAATAAACCAAGTATTAACCAAATCCAAGCGGGGTAAAGGGTTTCAACAGCTTTTATCTATGCCCAACTGATCCATAACATGAAAAAGCAAAAAGTCCGTTTTTCATCAAAAAATCAAGCTGAAAAAAAATGGTGGGAACCGGTTTTAAAGTATGGTGACGTACTATCCAATGGTGCGCATCCAATAAACCAAGTATTAACCAAATCCAAGCGGGGTAAAGGGTTTCAACAGCTTGTATCTAAGCCCAACTGATCCATAACATGAAAAAGCAAAAAGTCCCTTTTTCATCAAAAGTCATGCTGAAAAAAATGGTGGGAACCGGTTTTAAAGTATGGTGACGTACTATCCAATGGTGCGCATCCAATAAACCAAGTATTAACCAAATCCAAGCGGGGTAAAGGGTTTCAACAGCTTTTATCTATGCCCAACTGATCCATAACATGAAAAAGCAAAAAGTCCGTTTTTCATCAAAAAATCAAGCTGAAAAAAAATGGTGGGAACCGGTTTTAAAGTATGGTGACGTACTATCCAATGGTGCGCATCCAATAAACCAAGTATTAACCAAATCCAAGCGGGGTAAAGGGTTTCAACAGCTTGTATCTAAGCCCAACTGATCCATAACATGAAAAAGCAAAAAGTCCCTTTTTCATCAAAAGTCATGCTGAAAAAAATGGTGGGAACCGGTTTTAAAGTATGGTGACGTACTATCCAATGGTGCGCATCCAATAAACCAAGTATTAACCAAATCCAAGCGGGGTAAAGGGTTTCAACAGCTTTTATCTATGCCCAACTGATCCATAACATGAAAAAGCAAAAAGTCCGTTTTTCATCAAAAAATCAAGCTGAAAAAAAATGGTGGGAACCGGTTTTAAAGTATGGTGACGTACTATCCAATGGTGCGCATCCAATAAACCAAGTATTAACCAAATCCAAGCGGGGTAAAGGGTTTCAACAGCTTGTATCTAAGCCCAACTGATCCATAACATGAAAAAGCAAAAAGTCCCTTTTTCATCAAAAGTCATGCTGAAAAAAATGGTGGGAACCGGTTTTAAAGTATGGTGACGTACTATCCAATGGTGCGCATCCAATAAACCAAGTATTAACCAAATCCAAGCGGGGTAAAGGGTTTCAACAGCTTTTATCTATGCCCAACTGATCCATAACATGAAAAAGCAAAAAGTCCGTTTTTCATCAAAAAATCAAGCTGAAAAAAAATGGTGGGAACCGGTTTTAAAGTATGGTGACGTACTATCCAATGGTGCGCATCCAATAAACCAAGTATTAACCAAATCCAAGCGGGGTAAAGGGTTTCAACAGCTTGTATCTAAGCCCAACTGATCCATAACATGAAAAAGCAAAAAGTCCCTTTTTCATCAAAAGTCATGCTGAAAAAAATGGTGGGAACCGGTTTTAAAGTATGGTGACGTACTATCCAATGGTGCGCATCCAATAAACCAAGTATTAACCAAATCCAAGCGGGGTAAAGGGTTTCAACAGCTTTTATCTATGCCCAACTGATCCATAACATGAAAAAGCAAAAAGTCCGTTTTTCATCAAAAAATCAAGCTGAAAAAAAATGGTGGGAACCGGTTTTAAAGTATGGTGACGTACTATCCAATGGTGCGCATCCAATAAACCAAGTATTAACCAAATCCAAGCGGGGTAAAGGGTTTCAACAGCTTGTATCTAAGCCCAACTGATCCATAACATGAAAAAGCAAAAAGTCCCTTTTTCATCAAAAGTCATGCTGAAAAAAATGGTGGGAACCGGTTTTAAAGTATGGTGACGTACTATCCAATGGTGCGCATCCAATAAACCAAGTATTAACCAAATCCAAGCGGGGTAAAGGGTTTCAACAGCTTTTATCTATGCCCAACTGATCCATAACATGAAAAAGCAAAAAGTCCGTTTTTCATCAAAAAATCAAGCTGAAAAAAAATGGTGGGAACCGGTTTTAAAGTATGGTGACGTACTATCCAATGGTGCGCATCCAATAAACCAAGTATTAACCAAATCCAAGCGGGGTAAAGGGTTTCAACAGCTTGTATCTAAGCCCAACTGATCCATAACATGAAAAAGCAAAAAGTCCCTTTTTCATCAAAAGTCATGCTGAAAAAAATGGTGGGAACCGGTTTTAAAGTATGGTGACGTACTATCCAATGGTGCGCATCCAATAAACCAAGTATTAACCAAATCCAAGCGGGGTAAAGGGTTTCAACAGCTTTTATCTATGCCCAACTGATCCATAACATGAAAAAGCAAAAAGTCCGTTTTTCATCAAAAAATCAAGCTGAAAAAAAATGGTGGGAACCGGTTTTAAAGTATGGTGACGTACTATCCAATGGTGCGCATCCAATAAACCAAGTATTAACCAAATCCAAGCGGGGTAAAGGGTTTCAACAGCTTGTATCTAAGCCCAACTGATCCATAACATGAAAAAGCAAAAAGTCCCTTTTTCATCAAAAGTCATGCTGAAAAAAATGGTGGGAACCGGTTTTAAAGTATGGTGACGTACTATCCAATGGTGCGCATCCAATAAACCAAGTATTAACCAAATCCAAGCGGGGTAAAGGGTTTCAACAGCTTTTATCTATGCCCAACTGATCCATAACATGAAAAAGCAAAAAGTCCGTTTTTCATCAAAAAATCAAGCTGAAAAAAAATGGTGGGAACCGGTTTTAAAGTATGGTGACGTACTATCCAATGGTGCGCATCCAATAAACCAAGTATTAACCAAATCCAAGCGGGGTAAAGGGTTTCAACAGCTTGTATCTAAGCCCAACTGATCCATAACATGAAAAAGCAAAAAGTCCCTTTTTCATCAAAAGTCATGCTGAAAAAAATGGTGGGAACCGGTTTTAAAGTATGGTGACGTACTATCCAATGGTGCGCATCCAATAAACCAAGTATTAACCAAATCCAAGCGGGGTAAAGGGTTTCAACAGCTTTTATCTATGCCCAACTGATCCATAACATGAAAAAGCAAAAAGTCCGTTTTTCATCAAAAAATCAAGCTGAAAAAAAATGGTGGGAACCGGTTTTAAAGTATGGTGACGTACTATCCAATGGTGCGCATCCAATAAACCAAGTATTAACCAAATCCAAGCGGGGTAAAGGGTTTCAACAGCTTGTATCTAAGCCCAACTGATCCATAACATGAAAAAGCAAAAAGTCCCTTTTTCATCAAAAGTCATGCTGAAAAAAATGGTGGGAACCGGTTTTAAAGTATGGTGACGTACTATCCAATGGTGCGCATCCAATAAACCAAGTATTAACCAAATCCAAGCGGGGTAAAGGGTTTCAACAGCTTTTATCTATGCCCAACTGATCCATAACATGAAAAAGCAAAAAGTCCGTTTTTCATCAAAAAATCAAGCTGAAAAAAAATGGTGGGAACCGGTTTTAAAGTATGGTGACGTACTATCCAATGGTGCGCATCCAATAAACCAAGTATTAACCAAATCCAAGCGGGGTAAAGGGTTTCAACAGCTTGTATCTAAGCCCAACTGATCCATAACATGAAAAAGCAAAAAGTCCCTTTTTCATCAAAAGTCATGCTGAAAAAAATGGTGGGAACCGGTTTTAAAGTATGGTGACGTACTATCCAATGGTGCGCATCCAATAAACCAAGTATTAACCAAATCCAAGCGGGGTAAAGGGTTTCAACAGCTTTTATCTATGCCCAACTGATCCATAACATGAAAAAGCAAAAAGTCCGTTTTTCATCAAAAAATCAAGCTGAAAAAAAATGGTGGGAACCGGTTTTAAAGTATGGTGACGTACTATCCAATGGTGCGCATCCAATAAACCAAGTATTAACCAAATCCAAGCGGGGTAAAGGGTTTCAACAGCTTGTATCTAAGCCCAACTGATCCATAACATGAAAAAGCAAAAAGTCCCTTTTTCATCAAAAGTCATGCTGAAAAAAATGGTGGGAACCGGTTTTAAAGTATGGTGACGTACTATCCAATGGTGCGCATCCAATAAACCAAGTATTAACCAAATCCAAGCGGGGTAAAGGGTTTCAACAGCTTTTATCTATGCCCAACTGATCCATAACATGAAAAAGCAAAAAGTCCGTTTTTCATCAAAAAATCAAGCTGAAAAAAAATGGTGGGAACCGGTTTTAAAGTATGGTGACGTACTATCCAATGGTGCGCATCCAATAAACCAAGTATTAACCAAATCCAAGCGGGGTAAAGGGTTTCAACAGCTTGTATCTAAGCCCAACTGATCCATAACATGAAAAAGCAAAAAGTCCCTTTTTCATCAAAAGTCATGCTGAAAAAAATGGTGGGAACCGGTTTTAAAGTATGGTGACGTACTATCCAATGGTGCGCATCCAATAAACCAAGTATTAACCAAATCCAAGCGGGGTAAAGGGTTTCAACAGCTTTTATCTATGCCCAACTGATCCATAACATGAAAAAGCAAAAAGTCCGTTTTTCATCAAAAAATCAAGCTGAAAAAAAATGGTGGGAACCGGTTTTAAAGTATGGTGACGTACTATCCAATGGTGCGCATCCAATAAACCAAGTATTAACCAAATCCAAGCGGGGTAAAGGGTTTCAACAGCTTGTATCTAAGCCCAACTGATCCATAACATGAAAAAGCAAAAAGTCCCTTTTTCATCAAAAGTCATGCTGAAAAAAATGGTGGGAACCGGTTTTAAAGTATGGTGACGTACTATCCAATGGTGCGCATCCAATAAACCAAGTATTAACCAAATCCAAGCGGGGTAAAGGGTTTCAACAGCTTTTATCTATGCCCAACTGATCCATAACATGAAAAAGCAAAAAGTCCGTTTTTCATCAAAAAATCAAGCTGAAAAAAAATGGTGGGAACCGGTTTTAAAGTATGGTGACGTACTATCCAATGGTGCGCATCCAATAAACCAAGTATTAACCAAATCCAAGCGGGGTAAAGGGTTTCAACAGCTTGTATCTAAGCCCAACTGATCCATAACATGAAAAAGCAAAAAGTCCCTTTTTCATCAAAAGTCATGCTGAAAAAAATGGTGGGAACCGGTTTTAAAGTATGGTGACGTACTATCCAATGGTGCGCATCCAATAAACCAAGTATTAACCAAATCCAAGCGGGGTAAAGGGTTTCAACAGCTTTTATCTATGCCCAACTGATCCATAACATGAAAAAGCAAAAAGTCCGTTTTTCATCAAAAAATCAAGCTGAAAAAAAATGGTGGGAACCGGTTTTAAAGTATGGTGACGTACTATCCAATGGTGCGCATCCAATAAACCAAGTATTAACCAAATCCAAGCGGGGTAAAGGGTTTCAACAGCTTGTATCTAAGCCCAACTGATCCATAACATGAAAAAGCAAAAAGTCCCTTTTTCATCAAAAGTCATGCTGAAAAAAATGGTGGGAACCGGTTTTAAAGTATGGTGACGTACTATCCAATGGTGCGCATCCAATAAACCAAGTATTAACCAAATCCAAGCGGGGTAAAGGGTTTCAACAGCTTTTATCTATGCCCAACTGATCCATAACATGAAAAAGCAAAAAGTCCGTTTTTCATCAAAAAATCAAGCTGAAAAAAAATGGTGGGAACCGGTTTTAAAGTATGGTGACGTACTATCCAATGGTGCGCATCCAATAAACCAAGTATTAACCAAATCCAAGCGGGGTAAAGGGTTTCAACAGCTTGTATCTAAGCCCAACTGATCCATAACATGAAAAAGCAAAAAGTCCCTTTTTCATCAAAAGTCATGCTGAAAAAAATGGTGGGAACCGGTTTTAAAGTATGGTGACGCACTATCCAATGGTGCGCATCCAATAAACCAAGTATTAACCAAATCCAAGCGGGGTAAAGGGTTTCAACAGCTTTTATCTATGCCCAACTGATCCATAACATGAAAAAGCAAAAAGTCCGTTTTTCATCAAAAAATCAAGCTGAAAAAAAATGGTGGGAACCGGTTTTAAAGTATGGTGACGTACTATCCAATGGTGCGCATCCAATAAACCAAGTATTAACCAAATCCAAGCGGGGTAAAGGGTTTCAACAGCTTGTATCTAAGCCCAACTGATCCATAACATGAAAAAGCAAAAAGTCCCTTTTTCATCAAAAGTCATGCTGAAAAAAATGGTGGGAACCGGTTTTAAAGTATGGTGACGTACTATCCAATGGTGCGCATCCAATAAACCAAGTATTAACCAAATCCAAGCGGGGTAAAGGGTTTCAACAGCTTTTATCTATGCCCAACTGATCCATAACATGAAAAAGCAAAAAGTCCGTTTTTCATCAAAAAATCAAGCTGAAAAAAAATGGTGGGAACCGGTTTTAAAGTATGGTGACGTACTATCCAATGGTGCGCATCCAATAAACCAAGTATTAACCAAATCCAAGCGGGGTAAAGGGTTTCAACAGCTTGTATCTAAGCCCAACTGATCCATAACATGAAAAAGCAAAAAGTCCCTTTTTCATCAAAAGTCATGCTGAAAAAAATGGTGGGAACCGGTTTTAAAGTATGGTGACGTACTATCCAATGGTGCGCATCCAATAAACCAAGTATTAACCAAATCCAAGCGGGGTAAAGGGTTTCAACAGCTTTTATCTATGCCCAACTGATCCATAACATGAAAAAGCAAAAAGTCCGTTTTTCATCAAAAAATCAAGCTGAAAAAAAATGGTGGGAACCGGTTTTAAAGTATGGTGACGTACTATCCAATGGTGCGCATCCAATAAACCAAGTATTAACCAAATCCAAGCGGGGTAAAGGGTTTCAACAGCTTGTATCTAAGCCCAACTGATCCATAACATGAAAAAGCAAAAAGTCCCTTTTTCATCAAAAGTCATGCTGAAAAAAATGGTGGGAACCGGTTTTAAAGTATGGTGACGTACTATCCAATGGTGCGCATCCAATAAACCAAGTATTAACCAAATCCAAGCGGGGTAAAGGGTTTCAACAGCTTTTATCTATGCCCAACTGATCCATAACATGAAAAAGCAAAAAGTCCGTTTTTCATCAAAAAATCAAGCTGAAAAAAAATGGTGGGAACCGGTTTTAAAGTATGGTGACGTACTATCCAATGGTGCGCATCCAATAAACCAAGTATTAACCAAATCCAAGCGGGGTAAAGGGTTTCAACAGCTTGTATCTAAGCCCAACTGATCCATAACATGAAAAAGCAAAAAGTCCCTTTTTCATCAAAAGTCATGCTGAAAAAAATGGTGGGAACCGGTTTTAAAGTATGGTGACGTACTATCCAATGGTGCGCATCCAATAAACCAAGTATTAACCAAATCCAAGCGGGGTAAAGGGTTTCAACAGCTTTTATCTATGCCCAACTGATCCATAACATGAAAAAGCAAAAAGTCCGTTTTTCATCAAAAAATCAAGCTGAAAAAAAATGGTGGGAACCGGTTTTAAAGTATGGTGACGTACTATCCAATGGTGCGCATCCAATAAACCAAGTATTAACCAAATCCAAGCGGGGTAAAGGGTTTCAACAGCTTGTATCTAAGCCCAACTGATCCATAACATGAAAAAGCAAAAAGTCCCTTTTTCATCAAAAGTCATGCTGAAAAAAATGGTGGGAACCGGTTTTAAAGTATGGTGACGTACTATCCAATGGTGCGCATCCAATAAACCAAGTATTAACCAAATCCAAGCGGGGTAAAGGGTTTCAACAGCTTTTATCTATGCCCAACTGATCCATAACATGAAAAAGCAAAAAGTCCGTTTTTCATCAAAAAATCAAGCTGAAAAAAAATGGTGGGAACCGGTTTTAAAGTATGGTGACGTACTATCCAATGGTGCGCATCCAATAAACCAAGTATTAACCAAATCCAAGCGGGGTAAAGGGTTTCAACAGCTTGTATCTAAGCCCAACTGATCCATAACATGAAAAAGCAAAAAGTCCCTTTTTCATCAAAAGTCATGCTGAAAAAAATGGTGGGAACCGGTTTTAAAGTATGGTGACGTACTATCCAATGGTGCGCATCCAATAAACCAAGTATTAACCAAATCCAAGCGGGGTAAAGGGTTTCAACAGCTTTTATCTATGCCCAACTGATCCATAACATGAAAAAGCAAAAAGTCCGTTTTTCATCAAAAAATCAAGCTGAAAAAAAATGGTGGGAACCGGTTTTAAAGTATGGTGACGTACTATCCAATGGTGCGCATCCAATAAACCAAGTATTAACCAAATCCAAGCGGGGTAAAGGGTTTCAACAGCTTGTATCTAAGCCCAACTGATCCATAACATGAAAAAGCAAAAAGTCCCTTTTTCATCAAAAGTCATGCTGAAAAAAATGGTGGGAACCGGTTTTAAAGTATGGTGACGTACTATCCAATGGTGCGCATCCAATAAACCAAGTATTAACCAAATCCAAGCGGGGTAAAGGGTTTCAACAGCTTTTATCTATGCCCAACTGATCCATAACATGAAAAAGCAAAAAGTCCGTTTTTCATCAAAAAATCAAGCTGAAAAAAAATGGTGGGAACCGGTTTTAAAGTATGGTGACGTACTATCCAATGGTGCGCATCCAATAAACCAAGTATTAACCAAATCCAAGCGGGGTAAAGGGTTTCAACAGCTTGTATCTAAGCCCAACTGATCCATAACATGAAAAAGCAAAAAGTCCCTTTTTCATCAAAAGTCATGCTGAAAAAAATGGTGGGAACCGGTTTTAAAGTATGGTGACGTACTATCCAATGGTGCGCATCCAATAAACCAAGTATTAACCAAATCCAAGCGGGGTAAAGGGTTTCAACAGCTTTTATCTATGCCCAACTGATCCATAACATGAAAAAGCAAAAAGTCCGTTTTTCATCAAAAAATCAAGCTGAAAAAAAATGGTGGGAACCGGTTTTAAAGTATGGTGACGTACTATCCAATGGTGCGCATCCAATAAACCAAGTATTAACCAAATCCAAGCGGGGTAAAGGGTTTCAACAGCTTGTATCTAAGCCCAACTGATCCATAACATGAAAAAGCAAAAAGTCCCTTTTTCATCAAAAGTCATGCTGAAAAAAATGGTGGGAACCGGTTTTAAAGTATGGTGACGTACTATCCAATGGTGCGCATCCAATAAACCAAGTATTAACCAAATCCAAGCGGGGTAAAGGGTTTCAACAGCTTTTATCTATGCCCAACTGATCCATAACATGAAAAAGCAAAAAGTCCGTTTTTCATCAAAAAATCAAGCTGAAAAAAAATGGTGGGAACCGGTTTTAAAGTATGGTGACGTACTATCCAATGGTGCGCATCCAATAAACCAAGTATTAACCAAATCCAAGCGGGGTAAAGGGTTTCAACAGCTTGTATCTAAGCCCAACTGATCCATAACATGAAAAAGCAAAAAGTCCCTTTTTCATCAAAAGTCATGCTGAAAAAAATGGTGGGAACCGGTTTTAAAGTATGGTGACGTACTATCCAATGGTGCGCATCCAATAAACCAAGTATTAACCAAATCCAAGCGGGGTAAAGGGTTTCAACAGCTTTTATCTATGCCCAACTGATCCATAACATGAAAAAGCAAAAAGTCCGTTTTTCATCAAAAAATCAAGCTGAAAAAAAATGGTGGGAACCGGTTTTAAAGTATGGTGACGTACTATCCAATGGTGCGCATCCAATAAACCAAGTATTAACCAAATCCAAGCGGGGTAAAGGGTTTCAACAGCTTGTATCTAAGCCCAACTGATCCATAACATGAAAAAGCAAAAAGTCCCTTTTTCATCAAAAGTCATGCTGAAAAAAATGGTGGGAACCGGTTTTAAAGTATGGTGACGTACTATCCAATGGTGCGCATCCAATAAACCAAGTATTAACCAAATCCAAGCGGGGTAAAGGGTTTCAACAGCTTTTATCTATGCCCAACTGATCCATAACATGAAAAAGCAAAAAGTCCGTTTTTCATCAAAAAATCAAGCTGAAAAAAAATGGTGGGAACCGGTTTTAAAGTATGGTGACGTACTATCCAATGGTGCGCATCCAATAAACCAAGTATTAACCAAATCCAAGCGGGGTAAAGGGTTTCAACAGCTTGTATCTAAGCCCAACTGATCCATAACATGAAAAAGCAAAAAGTCCCTTTTTCATCAAAAGTCATGCTGAAAAAAATGGTGGGAACCGGTTTTAAAGTATGGTGACGTACTATCCAATGGTGCGCATCCAATAAACCAAGTATTAACCAAATCCAAGCGGGGTAAAGGGTTTCAACAGCTTTTATCTATGCCCAACTGATCCATAACATGAAAAAGCAAAAAGTCCGTTTTTCATCAAAAAATCAAGCTGAAAAAAAATGGTGGGAACCGGTTTTAAAGTATGGTGACGTACTATCCAATGGTGCGCATCCAATAAACCAAGTATTAACCAAATCCAAGCGGGGTAAAGGGTTTCAACAGCTTGTATCTAAGCCCAACTGATCCATAACATGAAAAAGCAAAAAGTCCCTTTTTCATCAAAAGTCATGCTGAAAAAAATGGTGGGAACCGGTTTTAAAGTATGGTGACGTACTATCCAATGGTGCGCATCCAATAAACCAAGTATTAACCAAATCCAAGCGGGGTAAAGGGTTTCAACAGCTTTTATCTATGCCCAACTGATCCATAACATGAAAAAGCAAAAAGTCCGTTTTTCATCAAAAAATCAAGCTGAAAAAAAATGGTGGGAACCGGTTTTAAAGTATGGTGACGTACTATCCAATGGTGCGCATCCAATAAACCAAGTATTAACCAAATCCAAGCGGGGTAAAGGGTTTCAACAGCTTGTATCTAAGCCCAACTGATCCATAACATGAAAAAGCAAAAAGTCCCTTTTTCATCAAAAGTCATGCTGAAAAAAATGGTGGGAACCGGTTTTAAAGTATGGTGACGTACTATCCAATGGTGCGCATCCAATAAACCAAGTATTAACCAAATCCAAGCGGGGTAAAGGGTTTCAACAGCTTTTATCTATGCCCAACTGATCCATAACATGAAAAAGCAAAAAGTCCGTTTTTCATCAAAAAATCAAGCTGAAAAAAAATGGTGGGAACCGGTTTTAAAGTATGGTGACGTACTATCCAATGGTGCGCATCCAATAAACCAAGTATTAACCAAATCCAAGCGGGGTAAAGGGTTTCAACAGCTTGTATCTAAGCCCAACTGATCCATAACATGAAAAAGCAAAAAGTCCCTTTTTCATCAAAAGTCATGCTGAAAAAAATGGTGGGAACCGGTTTTAAAGTATGGTGACGTACTATCCAATGGTGCGCATCCAATAAACCAAGTATTAACCAAATCCAAGCGGGGTAAAGGGTTTCAACAGCTTTTATCTATGCCCAACTGATCCATAACATGAAAAAGCAAAAAGTCCGTTTTTCATCAAAAAATCAAGCTGAAAAAAAATGGTGGGAACCGGTTTTAAAGTATGGTGACGTACTATCCAATGGTGCGCATCCAATAAACCAAGTATTAACCAAATCCAAGCGGGGTAAAGGGTTTCAACAGCTTGTATCTAAGCCCAACTGATCCATAACATGAAAAAGCAAAAAGTCCCTTTTTCATCAAAAGTCATGCTGAAAAAAATGGTGGGAACCGGTTTTAAAGTATGGTGACGTACTATCCAATGGTGCGCATCCAATAAACCAAGTATTAACCAAATCCAAGCGGGGTAAAGGGTTTCAACAGCTTTTATCTATGCCCAACTGATCCATAACATGAAAAAGCAAAAAGTCCGTTTTTCATCAAAAAATCAAGCTGAAAAAAAATGGTGGGAACCGGTTTTAAAGTATGGTGACGTACTATCCAATGGTGCGCATCCAATAAACCAAGTATTAACCAAATCCAAGCGGGGTAAAGGGTTTCAACAGCTTGTATCTAAGCCCAACTGATCCATAACATGAAAAAGCAAAAAGTCCCTTTTTCATCAAAAGTCATGCTGAAAAAAATGGTGGGAACCGGTTTTAAAGTATGGTGACGTACTATCCAATGGTGCGCATCCAATAAACCAAGTATTAACCAAATCCAAGCGGGGTAAAGGGTTTCAACAGCTTTTATCTATGCCCAACTGATCCATAACATGAAAAAGCAAAAAGTCCGTTTTTCATCAAAAAATCAAGCTGAAAAAAAATGGTGGGAACCGGTTTTAAAGTATGGTGACGTACTATCCAATGGTGCGCATCCAATAAACCAAGTATTAACCAAATCCAAGCGGGGTAAAGGGTTTCAACAGCTTGTATCTAAGCCCAACTGATCCATAACATGAAAAAGCAAAAAGTCCCTTTTTCATCAAAAGTCATGCTGAAAAAAATGGTGGGAACCGGTTTTAAAGTATGGTGACGTACTATCCAATGGTGCGCATCCAATAAACCAAGTATTAACCAAATCCAAGCGGGGTAAAGGGTTTCAACAGCTTTTATCTATGCCCAACTGATCCATAACATGAAAAAGCAAAAAGTCCGTTTTTCATCAAAAAATCAAGCTGAAAAAAAATGGTGGGAACCGGTTTTAAAGTATGGTGACGTACTATCCAATGGTGCGCATCCAATAAACCAAGTATTAACCAAATCCAAGCGGGGTAAAGGGTTTCAACAGCTTGTATCTAAGCCCAACTGATCCATAACATGAAAAAGCAAAAAGTCCCTTTTTCATCAAAAGTCATGCTGAAAAAAATGGTGGGAACCGGTTTTAAAGTATGGTGACGTACTATCCAATGGTGCGCATCCAATAAACCAAGTATTAACCAAATCCAAGCGGGGTAAAGGGTTTCAACAGCTTTTATCTATGCCCAACTGATCCATAACATGAAAAAGCAAAAAGTCCGTTTTTCATCAAAAAATCAAGCTGAAAAAAAATGGTGGGAACCGGTTTTAAAGTATGGTGACGTACTATCCAATGGTGCGCATCCAATAAACCAAGTATTAACCAAATCCAAGCGGGGTAAAGGGTTTCAACAGCTTGTATCTAAGCCCAACTGATCCATAACATGAAAAAGCAAAAAGTCCCTTTTTCATCAAAAGTCATGCTGAAAAAAATGGTGGGAACCGGTTTTAAAGTATGGTGACGTACTATCCAATGGTGCGCATCCAATAAACCATGTATTAACCAAATCCAAGCGGGGTAAAGGGTTTCAACAGCTTTTATCTATGCCCAACTGATCCATAACATGAAAAAGCAAAAAGTCCGTTTTTCATCAAAAAATCAAGCTGAAAAAAAATGGTGGGAACCGGTTTTAAAGTATGGTGACGTACTATCCAATGGTGCGCATCCAATAAACCAAGTATTAACCAAATCCAAGCGGGGTAAAGGGTTTCAACAGCTTGTATCTAAGCCCAACTGATCCATAACATGAAAAAGCAAAAAGTCCCTTTTTCATCAAAAGTCATGCTGAAAAAAATGGTGGGAACCGGTTTTAAAGTATGGTGACGTACTATCCAATGGTGCGCATCCAATAAACCAAGTATTAACCAAATCCAAGCGGGGTAAAGGGTTTCAACAGCTTTTATCTATGCCCAACTGATCCATAACATGAAAAAGCAAAAAGTCCGTTTTTCATCAAAAAATCAAGCTGAAAAAAAATGGTGGGAACCGGTTTTAAAGTATGGTGACGTACTATCCAATGGTGCGCATCCAATAAACCAAGTATTAACCAAATCCAAGCGGGGTAAAGGGTTTCAACAGCTTGTATCTAAGCCCAACTGATCCATAACATGAAAAAGCAAAAAGTCCCTTTTTCATCAAAAGTCATGCTGAAAAAAATGGTGGGAACCGGTTTTAAAGTATGGTGACGTACTATCCAATGGTGCGCATCCAATAAACCAAGTATTAACCAAATCCAAGCGGGGTAAAGGGTTTCAACAGCTTTTATCTATGCCCAACTGATCCATAACATGAAAAAGCAAAAAGTCCGTTTTTCATCAAAAAATCAAGCTGAAAAAAAATGGTGGGAACCGGTTTTAAAGTATGGTGACGTACTATCCAATGGTGCGCATCCAATAAACCAAGTATTAACCAAATCCAAGCGGGGTAAAGGGTTTCAACAGCTTGTATCTAAGCCCAACTGATCCATAACATGAAAAAGCAAAAAGTCCCTTTTTCATCAAAAGTCATGCTGAAAAAAATGGTGGGAACCGGTTTTAAAGTATGGTGACGTACTATCCAATGGTGCGCATCCAATAAACCAAGTATTAACCAAATCCAAGCGGGGTAAAGGGTTTCAACAGCTTTTATCTATGCCCAACTGATCCATAACATGAAAAAGCAAAAAGTCCGTTTTTCATCAAAAAATCAAGCTGAAAAAAAATGGTGGGAACCGGTTTTAAAGTATGGTGACGTACTATCCAATGGTGCGCATCCAATAAACCAAGTATTAACCAAATCCAAGCGGGGTAAAGGGTTTCAACAGCTTGTATCTAAGCCCAACTGATCCATAACATGAAAAAGCAAAAAGTCCCTTTTTCATCAAAAGTCATGCTGAAAAAAATGGTGGGAACCGGTTTTAAAGTATGGTGACGTACTATCCAATGGTGCGCATCCAATAAACCAAGTATTAACCAAATCCAAGCGGGGTAAAGGGTTTCAACAGCTTTTATCTATGCCCAACTGATCCATAACATGAAAAAGCAAAAAGTCCGTTTTTCATCAAAAAATCAAGCTGAAAAAAAATGGTGGGAACCGGTTTTAAAGTATGGTGACGTACTATCCAATGGTGCGCATCCAATAAACCAAGTATTAACCAAATCCAAGCGGGGTAAAGGGTTTCAACAGCTTGTATCTAAGCCCAACTGATCCATAACATGAAAAAGCAAAAAGTCCCTTTTTCATCAAAAGTCATGCTGAAAAAAATGGTGGGAACCGGTTTTAAAGTATGGTGACGTACTATCCAATGGTGCGCATCCAATAAACCAAGTATTAACCAAATCCAAGCGGGGTAAAGGGTTTCAACAGCTTTTATCTATGCCCAACTGATCCATAACATGAAAAAGCAAAAAGTCCGTTTTTCATCAAAAAATCAAGCTGAAAAAAAATGGTGGGAACCGGTTTTAAAGTATGGTGACGTACTATCCAATGGTGCGCATCCAATAAACCAAGTATTAACCAAATCCAAGCGGGGTAAAGGGTTTCAACAGCTTGTATCTAAGCCCAACTGATCCATAACATGAAAAAGCAAAAAGTCCCTTTTTCATCAAAAGTCATGCTGAAAAAAATGGTGGGAACCGGTTTTAAAGTATGGTGACGTACTATCCAATGGTGCGCATCCAATAAACCAAGTATTAACCAAATCCAAGCGGGGTAAAGGGTTTCAACAGCTTTTATCTATGCCCAACTGATCCATAACATGAAAAAGCAAAAAGTCCGTTTTTCATCAAAAAATCAAGCTGAAAAAAAATGGTGGGAACCGGTTTTAAAGTATGGTGACGTACTATCCAATGGTGCGCATCCAATAAACCAAGTATTAACCAAATCCAAGCGGGGTAAAGGGTTTCAACAGCTTGTATCTAAGCCCAACTGATCCATAACATGAAAAAGCAAAAAGTCCCTTTTTCATCAAAAGTCATGCTGAAAAAAATGGTGGGAACCGGTTTTAAAGTATGGTGACGTACTATCCAATGGTGCGCATCCAATAAACCAAGTATTAACCAAATCCAAGCGGGGTAAAGGGTTTCAACAGCTTTTATCTATGCCCAACTGATCCATAACATGAAAAAGCAAAAAGTCCGTTTTTCATCAAAAAATCAAGCTGAAAAAAAATGGTGGGAACCGGTTTTAAAGTATGGTGACGTACTATCCAATGGTGCGCATCCAATAAACCAAGTATTAACCAAATCCAAGCGGGGTAAAGGGTTTCAACAGCTTGTATCTAAGCCCAACTGATCCATAACATGAAAAAGCAAAAAGTCCCTTTTTCATCAAAAGTCATGCTGAAAAAAATGGTGGGAACCGGTTTTAAAGTATGGTGACGTACTATCCAATGGTGCGCATCCAATAAACCAAGTATTAACCAAATCCAAGCGGGGTAAAGGGTTTCAACAGCTTTTATCTATGCCCAACTGATCCATAACATGAAAAAGCAAAAAGTCCGTTTTTCATCAAAAAATCAAGCTGAAAAAAAATGGTGGGAACCGGTTTTAAAGTATGGTGACGTACTATCCAATGGTGCGCATCCAATAAACCAAGTATTAACCAAATCCAAGCGGGGTAAAGGGTTTCAACAGCTTGTATCTAAGCCCAACTGATCCATAACATGAAAAAGCAAAAAGTCCCTTTTTCATCAAAAGTCATGCTGAAAAAAATGGTGGGAACCGGTTTTAAAGTATGGTGACGTACTATCCAATGGTGCGCATCCAATAAACCAAGTATTAACCAAATCCAAGCGGGGTAAAGGGTTTCAACAGCTTTTATCTATGCCCAACTGATCCATAACATGAAAAAGCAAAAAGTCCGTTTTTCATCAAAAAATCAAGCTGAAAAAAAATGGTGGGAACCGGTTTTAAAGTATGGTGACGTACTATCCAATGGTGCGCATCCAATAAACCAAGTATTAACCAAATCCAAGCGGGGTAAAGGGTTTCAACAGCTTGTATCTAAGCCCAACTGATCCATAACATGAAAAAGCAAAAAGTCCCTTTTTCATCAAAAGTCATGCTGAAAAAAATGGTGGGAACCGGTTTTAAAGTATGGTGACGTACTATCCAATGGTGCGCATCCAATAAACCAAGTATTAACCAAATCCAAGCGGGGTAAAGGGTTTCAACAGCTTTTATCTATGCCCAACTGATCCATAACATGAAAAAGCAAAAAGTCCGTTTTTCATCAAAAAATCAAGCTGAAAAAAAATGGTGGGAACCGGTTTTAAAGTATGGTGACGTACTATCCAATGGTGCGCATCCAATAAACCAAGTATTAACCAAATCCAAGCGGGGTAAAGGGTTTCAACAGCTTGTATCTAAGCCCAACTGATCCATAAATGAAAAAGCAAAAAGTCCCTTTTTCATCAAAAGTCATGCTGAAAAAAATGGTGGGAACCGGTTTTAAAGTATGGTGACGTACTATCCAATGGTGCGCATCCAATAAACCAAGTATTAACCAAATCCAAGCGGGGTAAAGGGTTTCAACAGCTTTTATCTATGCCCAACTGATCCATAACATGAAAAAGCAAAAAGTCCGTTTTTCATCAAAAAATCAAGCTGAAAAAAAATGGTGGGAACCGGTTTTAAAGTATGGTGACGTACTATCCAATGGTGCGCATCCAATAAACCAAGTATTAACCAAATCCAAGCGGGGTAAAGGGTTTCAACAGCTTGTATCTAAGCCCAACTGATCCATAACATGAAAAAGCAAAAAGTCCCTTTTTCATCAAAAGTCATGCTGAAAAAAATGGTGGGAACCGGTTTTAAAGTATGGTGACGTACTATCCAATGGTGCGCATCCAATAAACCAAGTATTAACCAAATCCAAGCGGGTAAAGGGTTTCAACAGCTTTTATCTATGCCCAACTGATCCATAACATGAAAAAGCACAACAGTCCGTTTTTCATCAAAAAATCAAGCTGAAAAAAAATGGTGGGAACCGGTTTTAAAGTATGGTGACGTACTATCCAATGGTGCGCATCCAATAAACCAAGTATTAACCAAATCCAAGCGGGGTAAAGGGTTTCAACAGCTTGTATCTAAGCCCAACTGATCCATAACATGAAAAAGCAAAAAGTCCCTTTTTCATCAAAAGTCATGCTGAAAAAAATGGTGGGAACCGGTTTTAAAGTATGGTGACGTACTATCCAATGGTGCGCATCCAATAAACCAAGTATTAACCAAATCCAAGCGGGGTAAAGGGTTTCAACAGCTTTTATCTATGCCCAACTGATCCATAACATGAAAAAGCAAAAAGTCCGTTTTTCATCAAAAAATCAAGCTGAAAAAAAATGGTGGGAACCGGTTTTAAAGTATGGTGACGTACTATCCAATGGTGCGCATCCAATAAACCAAGTATTAACCAAATCCAAGCGGGGTAAAGGGTTTCAACAGCTTGTATCTAAGCCCAACTGATCCATAACATGAAAAAGCAAAAAGTCCCTTTTTCATCAAAAGTCATGCTGAAAAAAATGGTGGGAACCGGTTTTAAAGTATGGTGACGTACTATCCAATGGTGCGCATCCAATAAACCAAGTATTAACCAAATCCAAGCGGGGTAAAGGGTTTCAACAGCTTTTATCTATGCCCAACTGATCCATAACATGAAAAAGCAAAAAGTCCGTTTTTCATCAAAAAATCAAGCTGAAAAAAAATGGTGGGAACCGGTTTTAAAGTATGGTGACGTACTATCCAATGGTGCGCATCCAATAAACCAAGTATTAACCAAATCCAAGCGGGGTAAAGGGTTTCAACAGCTTGTATCTAAGCCCAACTGATCCATAACATGAAAAAGCAAAAAGTCCCTTTTTCATCAAAAGTCATGCTGAAAAAAATGGTGGGAACCGGTTTTAAAGTATGGTGACGTACTATCCAATGGTGCGCATCCAATAAACCAAGTATTAACCAAATCCAAGCGGGGTAAAGGGTTTCAACAGCTTTTATCTATGCCCAACTGATCCATAACATGAAAAAGCAAAAAGTCCGTTTTTCATCAAAAAATCAAGCTGAAAAAAAATGGTGGGAACCGGTTTTAAAGTATGGTGACGTACTATCCAATGGTGCGCATCCAATAAACCAAGTATTAACCAAATCCAAGCGGGGTAAAGGGTTTCAACAGCTTGTATCTAAGCCCAACTGATCCATAACATGAAAAAGCAAAAAGTCCCTTTTTCATCAAAAGTCATGCTGAAAAAAATGGTGGGAACCGGTTTTAAAGTATGGTGACGTACTATCCAATGGTGCGCATCCAATAAACCAAGTATTAACCAAATCCAAGCGGGGTAAAGGGTTTCAACAGCTTTTATCTATGCCCAACTGATCCATAACATGAAAAAGCAAAAAGTCCGTTTTTCATCAAAAAATCAAGCTGAAAAAAAATGGTGGGAACCGGTTTTAAAGTATGGTGACGTACTATCCAATGGTGCGCATCCAATAAACCAAGTATTAACCAAATCCAAGCGGGGTAAAGGGTTTCAACAGCTTGTATCTAAGCCCAACTGATCCATAACATGAAAAAGCAAAAAGTCCCTTTTTCATCAAAAGTCATGCTGAAAAAAATGGTGGGAACCGGTTTTAAAGTATGGTGACGTACTATCCAATGGTGCGCATCCAATAAACCAAGTATTAACCAAATCCAAGCGGGGTAAAGGGTTTCAACAGCTTTTATCTATGCCCAACTGATCCATAACATGAAAAAGCAAAAAGTCCGTTTTTCATCAAAAAATCAAGCTGAAAAAAAATGGTGGGAACCGGTTTTAAAGTATGGTGACGTACTATCCAATGGTGCGCATCCAATAAACCAAGTATTAACCAAATCCAAGCGGGGTAAAGGGTTTCAACAGCTTGTATCTAAGCCCAACTGATCCATAACATGAAAAAGCAAAAAGTCCCTTTTTCATCAAAAGTCATGCTGAAAAAAATGGTGGGAACCGGTTTTAAAGTATGGTGACGTACTATCCAATGGTGCGCATCCAATAAACCAAGTATTAACCAAATCCAAGCGGGGTAAAGGGTTTCAACAGCTTTTATCTATGCCCAACTGATCCATAACATGAAAAAGCAAAAAGTCCGTTTTTCATCAAAAAATCAAGCTGAAAAAAAATGGTGGGAACCGGTTTTAAAGTATGGTGACGTACTATCCAATGGTGCGCATCCAATAAACCAAGTATTAACCAAATCCAAGCGGGGTAAAGGGTTTCAACAGCTTGTATCTAAGCCCAACTGATCCATAACATGAAAAAGCAAAAAGTCCCTTTTTCATCAAAAGTCATGCTGAAAAAAATGGTGGGAACCGGTTTTAAAGTATGGTGACGTACTATCCAATGGTGCGCATCCAATAAACCAAGTATTAACCAAATCCAAGCGGGGTAAAGGGTTTCAACAGCTTTTATCTATGCCCAACTGATCCATAACATGAAAAAGCAAAAAGTCCGTTTTTCATCAAAAAATCAAGCTGAAAAAAAATGGTGGGAACCGGTTTTAAAGTATGGTGACGTACTATCCAATGGTGCGCATCCAATAAACCAAGTATTAACCAAATCCAAGCGGGGTAAAGGGTTTCAACAGCTTGTATCTAAGCCCAACTGATCCATAACATGAAAAAGCAAAAAGTCCCTTTTTCATCAAAAGTCATGCTGAAAAAAATGGTGGGAACCGGTTTTAAAGTATGGTGACGTACTATCCAATGGTGCGCATCCAATAAACCAAGTATTAACCAAATCCAAGCGGGGTAAAGGGTTTCAACAGCTTTTATCTATGCCCAACTGATCCATAACATGAAAAAGCAAAAAGTCCGTTTTTCATCAAAAAATCAAGCTGAAAAAAAATGGTGGGAACCGGTTTTAAAGTATGGTGACGTACTATCCAATGGTGCGCATCCAATAAACCAAGTATTAACCAAATCCAAGCGGGGTAAAGGGTTTCAACAGCTTGTATCTAAGCCCAACTGATCCATAACATGAAAAAGCAAAAAGTCCCTTTTTCATCAAAAGTCATGCTGAAAAAAATGGTGGGAACCGGTTTTAAAGTATGGTGACGTACTATCCAATGGTGCGCATCCAATAAACCAAGTATTAACCAAATCCAAGCGGGGTAAAGGGTTTCAACAGCTTTTATCTATGCCCAACTGATCCATAACATGAAAAAGCAAAAAGTCCGTTTTTCATCAAAAAATCAAGCTGAAAAAAAATGGTGGGAACCGGTTTTAAAGTATGGTGACGTACTATCCAATGGTGCGCATCCAATAAACCAAGTATTAACCAAATCCAAGCGGGGTAAAGGGTTTCAACAGCTTGTATCTAAGCCCAACTGATCCATAACATGAAAAAGCAAAAAGTCCCTTTTTCATCAAAAGTCATGCTGAAAAAAATGGTGGGAACCGGTTTTAAAGTATGGTGACGTACTATCCAATGGTGCGCATCCAATAAACCAAGTATTAACCAAATCCAAGCGGGGTAAAGGGTTTCAACAGCTTTTATCTATGCCCAACTGATCCATAACATGAAAAAGCAAAAAGTCCGTTTTTCATCAAAAAATCAAGCTGAAAAAAAATGGTGGGAACCGGTTTTAAAGTATGGTGACGTACTATCCAATGGTGCGCATCCAATAAACCAAGTATTAACCAAATCCAAGCGGGGTAAAGGGTTTCAACAGCTTGTATCTAAGCCCAACTGATCCATAACATGAAAAAGCAAAAAGTCCCTTTTTCATCAAAAGTCATGCTGAAAAAAATGGTGGGAACCGGTTTTAAAGTATGGTGACGTACTATCCAATGGTGCGCATCCAATAAACCAAGTATTAACCAAATCCAAGCGGGGTAAAGGGTTTCAACAGCTTTTATCTATGCCCAACTGATCCATAACATGAAAAAGCAAAAAGTCCGTTTTTCATCAAAAAATCAAGCTGAAAAAAAATGGTGGGAACCGGTTTTAAAGTATGGTGACGTACTATCCAATGGTGCGCATCCAATAAACCAAGTATTAACCAAATCCAAGCGGGGTAAAGGGTTTCAACAGCTTGTATCTAAGCCCAACTGATCCATAACATGAAAAAGCAAAAAGTCCCTTTTTCATCAAAAGTCATGCTGAAAAAAATGGTGGGAACCGGTTTTAAAGTATGGTGACGTACTATCCAATGGTGCGCATCCAATAAACCAAGTATTAACCAAATCCAAGCGGGGTAAAGGGTTTCAACAGCTTTTATCTATGCCCAACTGATCCATAACATGAAAAAGCAAAAAGTCCGTTTTTCATCAAAAAATCAAGCTGAAAAAAAATGGTGGGAACCGGTTTTAAAGTATGGTGACGTACTATCCAATGGTGCGCATCCAATAAACCAAGTATTAACCAAATCCAAGCGGGGTAAAGGGTTTCAACAGCTTGTATCTAAGCCCAACTGATCCATAACATGAAAAAGCAAAAAGTCCCTTTTTCATCAAAAGTCATGCTGAAAAAAATGGTGGGAACCGGTTTTAAAGTATGGTGACGTACTATCCAATGGTGCGCATCCAATAAACCAAGTATTAACCAAATCCAAGCGGGGTAAAGGGTTTCAACAGCTTTTATCTATGCCCAACTGATCCATAACATGAAAAAGCAAAAAGTCCGTTTTTCATCAAAAAATCAAGCTGAAAAAAAATGGTGGGAACCGGTTTTAAAGTATGGTGACGTACTATCCAATGGTGCGCATCCAATAAACCAAGTATTAACCAAATCCAAGCGGGGTAAAGGGTTTCAACAGCTTGTATCTAAGCCCAACTGATCCATAACATGAAAAAGCAAAAAGTCCCTTTTTCATCAAAAGTCATGCTGAAAAAAATGGTGGGAACCGGTTTTAAAGTATGGTGACGTACTATCCAATGGTGCGCATCCAATAAACCAAGTATTAACCAAATCCAAGCGGGGTAAAGGGTTTCAACAGCTTTTATCTATGCCCAACTGATCCATAACATGAAAAAGCAAAAAGTCCGTTTTTCATCAAAAAATCAAGCTGAAAAAAAATGGTGGGAACCGGTTTTAAAGTATGGTGACGTACTATCCAATGGTGCGCATCCAATAAACCAAGTATTAACCAAATCCAAGCGGGGTAAAGGGTTTCAACAGCTTGTATCTAAGCCCAACTGATCCATAACATGAAAAAGCAAAAAGTCCCTTTTTCATCAAAAGTCATGCTGAAAAAAATGGTGGGAACCGGTTTTAAAGTATGGTGACGTACTATCCAATGGTGCGCATCCAATAAACCAAGTATTAACCAAATCCAAGCGGGGTAAAGGGTTTCAACAGCTTTTATCTATGCCCAACTGATCCATAACATGAAAAAGCAAAAAGTCCGTTTTTCATCAAAAAATCAAGCTGAAAAAAAATGGTGGGAACCGGTTTTAAAGTATGGTGACGTACTATCCAATGGTGCGCATCCAATAAACCAAGTATTAACCAAATCCAAGCGGGGTAAAGGGTTTCAACAGCTTGTATCTAAGCCCAACTGATCCATAACATGAAAAAGCAAAAAGTCCCTTTTTCATCAAAAGTCATGCTGAAAAAAATGGTGGGAACCGGTTTTAAAGTATGGTGACGTACTATCCAATGGTGCGCATCCAATAAACCAAGTATTAACCAAATCCAAGCGGGGTAAAGGGTTTCAACAGCTTTTATCTATGCCCAACTGATCCATAACATGAAAAAGCAAAAAGTCCGTTTTTCATCAAAAAATCAAGCTGAAAAAAAATGGTGGGAACCGGTTTTAAAGTATGGTGACGTACTATCCAATGGTGCGCATCCAATAAACCAAGTATTAACCAAATCCAAGCGGGGTAAAGGGTTTCAACAGCTTGTATCTAAGCCCAACTGATCCATAACATGAAAAAGCAAAAAGTCCCTTTTTCATCAAAAGTCATGCTGAAAAAAATGGTGGGAACCGGTTTTAAAGTATGGTGACGTACTATCCAATGGTGCGCATCCAATAAACCAAGTATTAACCAAATCCAAGCGGGGTAAAGGGTTTCAACAGCTTTTATCTATGCCCAACTGATCCATAACATGAAAAAGCAAAAAGTCCGTTTTTCATCAAAAAATCAAGCTGAAAAAAAATGGTGGGAACCGGTTTTAAAGTATGGTGACGTACTATCCAATGGTGCGCATCCAATAAACCAAGTATTAACCAAATCCAAGCGGGGTAAAGGGTTTCAACAGCTTGTATCTAAGCCCAACTGATCCATAACATGAAAAAGCAAAAAGTCCCTTTTTCATCAAAAGTCATGCTGAAAAAAATGGTGGGAACCGGTTTTAAAGTATGGTGACGTACTATCCAATGGTGCGCATCCAATAAACCAAGTATTAACCAAATCCAAGCGGGGTAAAGGGTTTCAACAGCTTTTATCTATGCCCAACTGATCCATAACATGAAAAAGCAAAAAGTCCGTTTTTCATCAAAAAATCAAGCTGAAAAAAAATGGTGGGAACCGGTTTTAAAGTATGGTGACGTACTATCCAATGGTGCGCATCCAATAAACCAAGTATTAACCAAATCCAAGCGGGGTAAAGGGTTTCAACAGCTTGTATCTAAGCCCAACTGATCCATAACATGAAAAAGCAAAAAGTCCCTTTTTCATCAAAAGTCATGCTGAAAAAAATGGTGGGAACCGGTTTTAAAGTATGGTGACGTACTATCCAATGGTGCGCATCCAATAAACCAAGTATTAACCAAATCCAAGCGGGGTAAAGGGTTTCAACAGCTTTTATCTATGCCCAACTGATCCATAACATGAAAAAGCAAAAAGTCCGTTTTTCATCAAAAAATCAAGCTGAAAAAAAATGGTGGGAACCGGTTTTAAAGTATGGTGACGTACTATCCAATGGTGCGCATCCAATAAACCAAGTATTAACCAAATCCAAGCGGGGTAAAGGGTTTCAACAGCTTGTATCTAAGCCCAACTGATCCATAACATGAAAAAGCAAAAAGTCCCTTTTTCATCAAAAGTCATGCTGAAAAAAATGGTGGGAACCGGTTTTAAAGTATGGTGACGTACTATCCAATGGTGCGCATCCAATAAACCAAGTATTAACCAAATCCAAGCGGGGTAAAGGGTTTCAACAGCTTTTATCTATGCCCAACTGATCCATAACATGAAAAAGCAAAAAGTCCGTTTTTCATCAAAAAATCAAGCTGAAAAAAAATGGTGGGAACCGGTTTTAAAGTATGGTGACGTACTATCCAATGGTGCGCATCCAATAAACCAAGTATTAACCAAATCCAAGCGGGGTAAAGGGTTTCAACAGCTTGTATCTAAGCCCAACTGATCCATAACATGAAAAAGCAAAAAGTCCCTTTTTCATCAAAAGTCATGCTGAAAAAAATGGTGGGAACCGGTTTTAAAGTATGGTGACGTACTATCCAATGGTGCGCATCCAATAAACCAAGTATTAACCAAATCCAAGCGGGGTAAAGGGTTTCAACAGCTTTTATCTATGCCCAACTGATCCATAACATGAAAAAGCAAAAAGTCCGTTTTTCATCAAAAAATCAAGCTGAAAAAAAATGGTGGGAACCGGTTTTAAAGTATGGTGACGTACTATCCAATGGTGCGCATCCAATAAACCAAGTATTAACCAAATCCAAGCGGGGTAAAGGGTTTCAACAGCTTGTATCTAAGCCCAACTGATCCATAACATGAAAAAGCAAAAAGTCCCTTTTTCATCAAAAGTCATGCTGAAAAAAATGGTGGGAACCGGTTTTAAAGTATGGTGACGTACTATCCAATGGTGCGCATCCAATAAACCAAGTATTAACCAAATCCAAGCGGGGTAAAGGGTTTCAACAGCTTTTATCTATGCCCAACTGATCCATAACATGAAAAAGCAAAAAGTCCGTTTTTCATCAAAAAATCAAGCTGAAAAAAAATGGTGGGAACCGGTTTTAAAGTATGGTGACGTACTATCCAATGGTGCGCATCCAATAAACCAAGTATTAACCAAATCCAAGCGGGGTAAAGGGTTTCAACAGCTTGTATCTAAGCCCAACTGATCCATAACATGAAAAAGCAAAAAGTCCCTTTTTCATCAAAAGTCATGCTGAAAAAAATGGTGGGAACCGGTTTTAAAGTATGGTGACGTACTATCCAATGGTGCGCATCCAATAAACCAAGTATTAACCAAATCCAAGCGGGGTAAAGGGTTTCAACAGCTTTTATCTATGCCCAACTGATCCATAACATGAAAAAGCAAAAAGTCCGTTTTTCATCAAAAAATCAAGCTGAAAAAAAATGGTGGGAACCGGTTTTAAAGTATGGTGACGTACTATCCAATGGTGCGCATCCAATAAACCAAGTATTAACCAAATCCAAGCGGGGTAAAGGGTTTCAACAGCTTGTATCTAAGCCCAACTGATCCATAACATGAAAAAGCAAAAAGTCCCTTTTTCATCAAAAGTCATGCTGAAAAAAATGGTGGGAACCGGTTTTAAAGTATGGTGACGTACTATCCAATGGTGCGCATCCAATAAACCAAGTATTAACCAAATCCAAGCGGGGTAAAGGGTTTCAACAGCTTTTATCTATGCCCAACTGATCCATAACATGAAAAAGCAAAAAGTCCGTTTTTCATCAAAAAATCAAGCTGAAAAAAAATGGTGGGAACCGGTTTTAAAGTATGGTGACGTACTATCCAATGGTGCGCATCCAATAAACCAAGTATTAACCAAATCCAAGCGGGGTAAAGGGTTTCAACAGCTTGTATCTAAGCCCAACTGATCCATAACATGAAAAAGCAAAAAGTCCCTTTTTCATCAAAAGTCATGCTGAAAAAAATGGTGGGAACCGGTTTTAAAGTATGGTGACGTACTATCCAATGGTGCGCATCCAATAAACCAAGTATTAACCAAATCCAAGCGGGGTAAAGGGTTTCAACAGCTTTTATCTATGCCCAACTGATCCATAACATGAAAAAGCAAAAAGTCCGTTTTTCATCAAAAAATCAAGCTGAAAAAAAATGGTGGGAACCGGTTTTAAAGTATGGTGACGTACTATCCAATGGTGCGCATCCAATAAACCAAGTATTAACCAAATCCAAGCGGGGTAAAGGGTTTCAACAGCTTGTATCTAAGCCCAACTGATCCATAACATGAAAAAGCAAAAAGTCCCTTTTTCATCAAAAGTCATGCTGAAAAAAATGGTGGGAACCGGTTTTAAAGTATGGTGACGTACTATCCAATGGTGCGCATCCAATAAACCAAGTATTAACCAAATCCAAGCGGGGTAAAGGGTTTCAACAGCTTTTATCTATGCCCAACTGATCCATAACATGAAAAAGCAAAAAGTCCGTTTTTCATCAAAAAATCAAGCTGAAAAAAAATGGTGGGAACCGGTTTTAAAGTATGGTGACGTACTATCCAATGGTGCGCATCCAATAAACCAAGTATTAACCAAATCCAAGCGGGGTAAAGGGTTTCAACAGCTTGTATCTAAGCCCAACTGATCCATAACATGAAAAAGCAAAAAGTCCCTTTTTCATCAAAAGTCATGCTGAAAAAAATGGTGGGAACCGGTTTTAAAGTATGGTGACGTACTATCCAATGGTGCGCATCCAATAAACCAAGTATTAACCAAATCCAAGCGGGGTAAAGGGTTTCAACAGCTTTTATCTATGCCCAACTGATCCATAACATGAAAAAGCAAAAAGTCCGTTTTTCATCAAAAAATCAAGCTGAAAAAAAATGGTGGGAACCGGTTTTAAAGTATGGTGACGTACTATCCAATGGTGCGCATCCAATAAACCAAGTATTAACCAAATCCAAGCGGGGTAAAGGGTTTCAACAGCTTGTATCTAAGCCCAACTGATCCATAACATGAAAAAGCAAAAAGTCCCTTTTTCATCAAAAGTCATGCTGAAAAAAATGGTGGGAACCGGTTTTAAAGTATGGTGACGTACTATCCAATGGTGCGCATCCAATAAACCAAGTATTAACCAAATCCAAGCGGGGTAAAGGGTTTCAACAGCTTTTATCTATGCCCAACTGATCCATAACATGAAAAAGCAAAAAGTCCGTTTTTCATCAAAAAATCAAGCTGAAAAAAAATGGTGGGAACCGGTTTTAAAGTATGGTGACGTACTATCCAATGGTGCGCATCCAATAAACCAAGTATTAACCAAATCCAAGCGGGGTAAAGGGTTTCAACAGCTTGTATCTAAGCCCAACTGATCCATAACATGAAAAAGCAAAAAGTCCCTTTTTCATCAAAAGTCATGCTGAAAAAAATGGTGGGAACCGGTTTTAAAGTATGGTGACGTACTATCCAATGGTGCGCATCCAATAAACCAAGTATTAACCAAATCCAAGCGGGGTAAAGGGTTTCAACAGCTTTTATCTATGCCCAACTGATCCATAACATGAAAAAGCAAAAAGTCCGTTTTTCATCAAAAAATCAAGCTGAAAAAAAATGGTGGGAACCGGTTTTAAAGTATGGTGACGTACTATCCAATGGTGCGCATCCAATAAACCAAGTATTAACCAAATCCAAGCGGGGTAAAGGGTTTCAACAGCTTGTATCTAAGCCCAACTGATCCATAACATGAAAAAGCAAAAAGTCCCTTTTTCATCAAAAGTCATGCTGAAAAAAATGGTGGGAACCGGTTTTAAAGTATGGTGACGTACTATCCAATGGTGCGCATCCAATAAACCAAGTATTAACCAAATCCAAGCGGGGTAAAGGGTTTCAACAGCTTTTATCTATGCCCAACTGATCCATAACATGAAAAAGCAAAAAGTCCGTTTTTCATCAAAAAATCAAGCTGAAAAAAAATGGTGGGAACCGGTTTTAAAGTATGGTGACGTACTATCCAATGGTGCGCATCCAATAAACCAAGTATTAACCAAATCCAAGCGGGGTAAAGGGTTTCAACAGCTTGTATCTAAGCCCAACTGATCCATAACATGAAAAAGCAAAAAGTCCCTTTTTCATCAAAAGTCATGCTGAAAAAAATGGTGGGAACCGGTTTTAAAGTATGGTGACGTACTATCCAATGGTGCGCATCCAATAAACCAAGTATTAACCAAATCCAAGCGGGGTAAAGGGTTTCAACAGCTTTTATCTATGCCCAACTGATCCATAACATGAAAAAGCAAAAAGTCCGTTTTTCATCAAAAAATCAAGCTGAAAAAAAATGGTGGGAACCGGTTTTAAAGTATGGTGACGTACTATCCAATGGTGCGCATCCAATAAACCAAGTATTAACCAAATCCAAGCGGGGTAAAGGGTTTCAACAGCTTGTATCTAAGCCCAACTGATCCATAACATGAAAAAGCAAAAAGTCCCTTTTTCATCAAAAGTCATGCTGAAAAAAATGGTGGGAACCGGTTTTAAAGTATGGTGACGTACTATCCAATGGTGCGCATCCAATAAACCAAGTATTAACCAAATCCAAGCGGGGTAAAGGGTTTCAACAGCTTTTATCTATGCCCAACTGATCCATAACATGAAAAAGCAAAAAGTCCGTTTTTCATCAAAAAATCAAGCTGAAAAAAAATGGTGGGAACCGGTTTTAAAGTATGGTGACGTACTATCCAATGGTGCGCATCCAATAAACCAAGTATTAACCAAATCCAAGCGGGGTAAAGGGTTTCAACAGCTTGTATCTAAGCCCAACTGATCCATAACATGAAAAAGCAAAAAGTCCCTTTTTCATCAAAAGTCATGCTGAAAAAAATGGTGGGAACCGGTTTTAAAGTATGGTGACGTACTATCCAATGGTGCGCATCCAATAAACCAAGTATTAACCAAATCCAAGCGGGGTAAAGGGTTTCAACAGCTTTTATCTATGCCCAACTGATCCATAACATGAAAAAGCAAAAAGTCCGTTTTTCATCAAAAAATCAAGCTGAAAAAAAATGGTGGGAACCGGTTTTAAAGTATGGTGACGTACTATCCAATGGTGCGCATCCAATAAACCAAGTATTAACCAAATCCAAGCGGGGTAAAGGGTTTCAACAGCTTGTATCTAAGCCCAACTGATCCATAACATGAAAAAGCAAAAAGTCCCTTTTTCATCAAAAGTCATGCTGAAAAAAATGGTGGGAACCGGTTTTAAAGTATGGTGACGTACTATCCAATGGTGCGCATCCAATAAACCAAGTATTAACCAAATCCAAGCGGGGTAAAGGGTTTCAACAGCTTTTATCTATGCCCAACTGATCCATAACATGAAAAAGCAAAAAGTCCGTTTTTCATCAAAAAATCAAGCTGAAAAAAAATGGTGGGAACCGGTTTTAAAGTATGGTGACGTACTATCCAATGGTGCGCATCCAATAAACCAAGTATTAACCAAATCCAAGCGGGGTAAAGGGTTTCAACAGCTTGTATCTAAGCCCAACTGATCCATAACATGAAAAAGCAAAAAGTCCCTTTTTCATCAAAAGTCATGCTGAAAAAAATGGTGGGAACCGGTTTTAAAGTATGGTGACGTACTATCCAATGGTGCGCATCCAATAAACCAAGTATTAACCAAATCCAAGCGGGGTAAAGGGTTTCAACAGCTTTTATCTATGCCCAACTGATCCATAACATGAAAAAGCAAAAAGTCCGTTTTTCATCAAAAAATCAAGCTGAAAAAAAATGGTGGGAACCGGTTTTAAAGTATGGTGACGTACTATCCAATGGTGCGCATCCAATAAACCAAGTATTAACCAAATCCAAGCGGGGTAAAGGGTTTCAACAGCTTGTATCTAAGCCCAACTGATCCATAACATGAAAAAGCAAAAAGTCCCTTTTTCATCAAAAGTCATGCTGAAAAAAATGGTGGGAACCGGTTTTAAAGTATGGTGACGTACTATCCAATGGTGCGCATCCAATAAACCAAGTATTAACCAAATCCAAGCGGGGTAAAGGGTTTCAACAGCTTTTATCTATGCCCAACTGATCCATAACATGAAAAAGCAAAAAGTCCGTTTTTCATCAAAAAATCAAGCTGAAAAAAAATGGTGGGAACCGGTTTTAAAGTATGGTGACGTACTATCCAATGGTGCGCATCCAATAAACCAAGTATTAACCAAATCCAAGCGGGGTAAAGGGTTTCAACAGCTTGTATCTAAGCCCAACTGATCCATAACATGAAAAAGCAAAAAGTCCCTTTTTCATCAAAAGTCATGCTGAAAAAAATGGTGGGAACCGGTTTTAAAGTATGGTGACGTACTATCCAATGGTGCGCATCCAATAAACCAAGTATTAACCAAATCCAAGCGGGGTAAAGGGTTTCAACAGCTTTTATCTATGCCCAACTGATCCATAACATGAAAAAGCAAAAAGTCCGTTTTTCATCAAAAAATCAAGCTGAAAAAAAATGGTGGGAACCGGTTTTAAAGTATGGTGACGTACTATCCAATGGTGCGCATCCAATAAACCAAGTATTAACCAAATCCAAGCGGGGTAAAGGGTTTCAACAGCTTGTATCTAAGCCCAACTGATCCATAACATGGAAAAGCAAAAAGTCCCTTTTTCATCAAAAGTCATGCTGAAAAAAATGGTGGGAACCGGTTTTAAAGTATGGTGACGTACTATCCAATGGTGCGCATCCAATAAACCAAGTATTAACCAAATCCAAGCGGGGTAAAGGGTTTCAACAGCTTTTATCTATGCCCAACTGATCCATAACATGAAAAAGCAAAAAGTCCGTTTTTCATCAAAAAATCAAGCTGAAAAAAAATGGTGGGAACCGGTTTTAAAGTATGGTGACGTACTATCCAATGGTGCGCATCCAATAAACCAAGTATTAACCAAATCCAAGCGGGGTAAAGGGTTTCAACAGCTTGTATCTAAGCCCAACTGATCCATAACATGAAAAAGCAAAAAGTCCCTTTTTCATCAAAAGTCATGCTGAAAAAAATGGTGGGAACCGGTTTTAAAGTATGGTGACGTACTATCCAATGGTGCGCATCCAATAAACCAAGTATTAACCAAATCCAAGCGGGGTAAAGGGTTTCAACAGCTTTTATCTATGCCCAACTGATCCATAACATGAAAAAGCAAAAAGTCCGTTTTTCATCAAAAAATCAAGCTGAAAAAAAATGGTGGGAACCGGTTTTAAAGTATGGTGACGTACTATCCAATGGTGCGCATCCAATAAACCAAGTATTAACCAAATCCAAGCGGGGTAAAGGGTTTCAACAGCTTGTATCTAAGCCCAACTGATCCATAACATGAAAAAGCAAAAAGTCCCTTTTTCATCAAAAGTCATGCTGAAAAAAATGGTGGGAACCGGTTTTAAAGTATGGTGACGTACTATCCAATGGTGCGCATCCAATAAACCAAGTATTAACCAAATCCAAGCGGGGTAAAGGGTTTCAACAGCTTTTATCTATGCCCAACTGATCCATAACATGAAAAAGCAAAAAGTCCGTTTTTCATCAAAAAATCAAGCTGAAAAAAAATGGTGGGAACCGGTTTTAAAGTATGGTGACGTACTATCCAATGGTGCGCATCCAATAAACCAAGTATTAACCAAATCCAAGCGGGGTAAAGGGTTTCAACAGCTTGTATCTAAGCCCAACTGATCCATAACATGAAAAAGCAAAAAGTCCCTTTTTCATCAAAAGTCATGCTGAAAAAAATGGTGGGAACCGGTTTTAAAGTATGGTGACGTACTATCCAATGGTGCGCATCCAATAAACCAAGTATTAACCAAATCCAAGCGGGGTAAAGGGTTTCAACAGCTTTTATCTATGCCCAACTGATCCATAACATGAAAAAGCAAAAAGTCCGTTTTTCATCAAAAAATCAAGCTGAAAAAAAATGGTGGGAACCGGTTTTAAAGTATGGTGACGTACTATCCAATGGTGCGCATCCAATAAACCAAGTATTAACCAAATCCAAGCGGGGTAAAGGGTTTCAACAGCTTGTATCTAAGCCCAACTGATCCATAACATGAAAAAGCAAAAAGTCCCTTTTTCATCAAAAGTCATGCTGAAAAAAATGGTGGGAACCGGTTTTAAAGTATGGTGACGTACTATCCAATGGTGCGCATCCAATAAACCAAGTATTAACCAAATCCAAGCGGGGTAAAGGGTTTCAACAGCTTTTATCTATGCCCAACTGATCCATAACATGAAAAAGCAAAAAGTCCGTTTTTCATCAAAAAATCAAGCTGAAAAAAAATGGTGGGAACCGGTTTTAAAGTATGGTGACGTACTATCCAATGGTGCGCATCCAATAAACCAAGTATTAACCAAATCCAAGCGGGGTAAAGGGTTTCAACAGCTTGTATCTAAGCCCAACTGATCCATAACATGAAAAAGCAAAAAGTCCCTTTTTCATCAAAAGTCAAGCAGCAGAGAGGGTGAATCCTACAACGTTTTTAGACAAAATTTGATTGAAATCCTAAAACGAGCCGTCCTATAATCTTATTTTAACCAAAAGATGGCGAATCCTACAACGTTTTCAGACAAAAAATTGATTGAAATCTCCCTACGAAATCATTTTAACTAAAAAAATGAAAACGATTTTTTAATCAATTTTGGTCGCAACTTGTTGTCATCCACCCTCTCTGCTGCTTAGTGATTTCATCACTGGGTTAACGAAAAATAATAAATGATTTTAACCGAATATTTGATCCAGTCCGATACGATATCGTGTCCGAGGATCATGCAAATTTATTGTTGCGAATCCGTGTGGTTTTGACTGAGCATGACTAAAGAAATCTCGAAATTGATTGAAGTCCATATCAGAACACCATGTCTGCCAAATATTTCGTAGCGTATGTGTATCAACGCCGTTGAATACAGAAAGAATATTGCAGTTATCTCTGATGACTTTTGGAACCTGAGTGTAGCGTTGAGTGACATATATCACGTCAGTGTTTTTGTGACGCCCACGGGAAAATATTCTAGCAGGATTTTTTTGTTTATCCAACATTATATCGTCGTATACGACTAAATTGTTAATATCTCCATCAATATCATCAATGCTCGGTGCTTCATCGATATCGGTTATAAACTCAATAATACCCTCTCCGGATTTTTCTACCGCGCTGTCGTTAAAATCTTTTAGCACTTCATAACATCGTTGATCATCTACGCTAGGGGCAATTAAATACAACTTATCCCATTTCATCCATCTCATTATTAAATTGAGCAACAATTGCGTTTTACCGGATCCAGATGGCCCGATTATAATCATCCGGATAGAGTTTGGTAGCGCTGCATGATGCTTAACCGGTTCTCTTCTTTTAGTCGCTGAAAAATCAATTATATCCATATCTCTATACATAAATTATGGATCTATATTGTGTGAAGTGCAAAACGCGTACTGGCACAGAAGATGTGACGACGGTTACAACTAAAAATAACCGATCAGCGCTTTCTGGTAAATGCATGCAATGTGGTACAAAGAAATTTAGATTTGTGTCTATGAAATCTGATTTAAAAAAAAACGAGGAGGTGATATCGCAGCCAAATTGGCAAAGCTCCCTGGAACCCCATGGGCAAAGTACCCCGGAGAAAAGCACCTTCCCGGATATAGCTACTGTGGACCGGGAACCAGACTTGATATCAGACTCAATAATCAAAATCAACCCAACCCCGGTGAAGAACCAATAAACGCCATTGATAAGGCCTGTCACCTTCATGATGTTGCTTATAAAAGCAGCAATCTGCAACACAGACATCTAGCAGATGTGAAATTAATTCATGCGTTAAATGCTATTCCTGATAAATCCTTCAAAGAAAAATTGGCTTCATTTTTGATAAAATCGGCTATGAAAAGCAAATTGATGTTAGGTGCCGGTAATTAATAATATGGAATCAATTTATTATTCCCCAAGAGGATACTGGAGGGGTAAATCAGCAGTCCATAAACTCGCTAGCGCTGCAAAAGTGAAAAAAACCACTGCGGCTAATTGGTTATCCAAACAGGCACTATGGCAAATTTATCTACCACCGCCTAAACAAATTCAATTCTCGCATTTTGATGTGACCGCTCCTAATGAAGTTCATCAGGCTGATATATTATTTCTGCCACATGATCGTGGTTACAAATACGCTTTAACCGTAGTTGATATTGCAAGTCGATACAAAGAAGCAGAACCGTTAAAAACAAAATCAGCCACTGAAGTCGCTTCTGCATTTGAGAGGATTTATCGAAGGGGTCCTCTGCACTGGCCAAATCTATTGCAGGTTGATCCTGGCAAGGAATTTCAGGGTGCGGTTCTATCTACAATGAAACATCATAATGTCACCATACGACGAGGGCATACTGCGCTACATCGCGATCAGGCCATTGTAGAACGATTTAATCGGACGATTGCTGAGCGGTTATTTGGATATCAATACGCAAAAGAATTCATTCAAGAAAAGCGATCCCGTGAATGGGTTAAAAGATTACCATCTGTGATTACTGCACTGAATAACGAGATTACTAGAACAATCAACATGAAACCTATCAACGCGATTAAAAAGAAGTCAATACCTGAAAAACCACAAAAAGATTTCAAAGAACCAATTCTTGGTAGTAATGTCATTGTGAGGTACTTATACGAACCAGGAGAGCTTGAAGGGGGTAGAAAAAGGGCTACTGATCCTATTTGGAGCGTCACTACGCATAAGATATCTACTATAACACGATCAACTGGTAGACCTCCAGTCTATAAACTGGATTCAACTGCCCCTCAGCGGGGTTTTACTCGACAACAACTACAGGTAATTCCCGAGGATACTCAATTGCCACCGCATGGTCTTAACTAGCACCGTTGCGTCTATTGCACTCAAGACAAGTCAACATCACATTATTTCTGACATGACCGAGACTGTTATTTTTTCTGTCTACGGTGAATTGGCGAGGATCCTTATCCGAATACTGCCAACGCATTATACAATTGCAACTCGCGCAGTGATTATTCTGTTGTTTCTTCAAAGTGATTATTAATTCAGCATCAATATCAAATTCTCGTTGTTTTTTTTGTCCTGTTGTTTGTAACCGGAGAGTTTTTTATTAATGATGCTAACATCAATATCACTTATTGTTGTGTCATTATCATCGAAAACAACTCTTCGAAGTTGATTTATTTTTCGTACTCTGGATACTGCGAGATAGACTAAATTCGACCATTCGATGTGATTATCCACCATCCAAACAATTGTATCCGATATAGTCAATCCCTGTGAAGAGTGTATTGTTGCTGCGTATCCTAGAGTCCACGGGGATTTATTAGCACGCAATGCATCTTCAACGACATTGATATCAACCAGCACAATATCATTTAATACCAGAATTTGTTTTTCACTCTGTCCTGGAATATCAACTTCAGTGTTCTGTTTTCGTGTATCCGATGGCCTATAACAAAGGGGTACTGGAAGCGTTGCAAATTTTTCTTTATGCAATTCAAATAACTTCATCTGAAGTGTATCCCTGACTATTTTTCTACTTGCAATTATCAAATCATTTGGTCTCCATGTTTCCCAGAAATCGTTTATTTGAGTTTCTGAAATCACTTCACGCGCTATTTCGCACTGGATTCTATCCGGTTGTAATCTAATTAGTTTCTTAAATTCTCGTAATCGTTCATCAAGTGATCTATAATCAGTGGTGATTTCTTCATAGTAGTCTACAAAACCCTTTAGCCATTCATGTGGAGATGCACCGACAAATGGTGGTGGTTGACCGTGATCACCGCACATGACGACTTTTGTGTTTTTGTTTAACAACCACTCAAGAAATGTTTGTAATACATCTAATGACACTGTGCATATTTCATCCCAGATTATGATTTCAGGAATGAATTTATCACCCATTCGATCAGGAGTCCATTTGTCACCCTTCCATCGAAAGAAACTATGGTAGGTGCAGGCATTTACCCCTCGTTGTATCATCTCTCTGGCGAGTCTGTGAGTCGGTGTTAGCACAATCATGGTTGACCGACGAAATAATTCAATTGCACGAGTTGTCTTTCCTGACCCACCACAACCGTTTAAATAAACTGTCTTGTATCGACATATTGGATCAGATACCGGTGGTGCATTAGAAAATTCTGATTGATTTTCAGCGCGGTTACAACAAAGATATTTATCATCCATGGCAACGTCTGCGGATTCACAATACTCATGTAGCATCTCCCTTTTAAATCGCCAACGCCCCCACGCTTCCTCGGGATCTGTGAATTTAGCTACAGCTGATTTGTATTTATTGTGTATATACATCGAATCAGTGGCCACTCTAACCGCGGTATTAGGAAATCTATTTATCATCGAAAATAGATTAATAGAAGCATAGGCTAGCATTGAACTTCTCAAATGTGTGTACTGGGAATTATATCCATCACAGTAGGTAACAACCGTACCCATTTTCTCACCATTGGATAGAAAAGCATCCTTACGGGATACAAGTTTTCCCTGCTTCATTAAATCCGCTACAAGAAAATCGTATTCAGCGACATCTATGATCAACCGCGAAGAATATTTTGCGTTGTCGTACCGTCCACCTTGAGTGAATTTACCGATTATTCTTCGTCCGAGATCTTTTGCTTGTTCTTTTTTAATTTCAAATAACTTCTTAGACCAATTTATGATTTCTTCTTCATTGAAATCAGGGAATTGTTTTCGTAGTTCGCTGATTATTCTATCTAGATCGGGTTGTGGTAGCCAAACTTCCTTCTGAGCTCGATAGCATATAATAGCCTCGGAAACAATCAACGATATTAGCATACCACAATCAATCATATATCGTAGTAACACTATTGGCATCCAGGCCTTTTCAGATAGGTGTCTACCGAGCCAAACATAACTACACGGATGTAACCCTGTAGCTAATTCAAATGATATCACACGAGCGAATCCGGTTAAATCAAAATCAGGCAATGGTCCATTAATCGCAACACGAGTCATTTCATGTGTTGGGTGTCCAAATCGTTTGAAGTACTCAGCGCATTCCCCATACCCGAGAAAACTTCCGGGATAACACGCGGCTATATCAATTGAAATCATACCATCACGTGAGTATTTCGTATTCCACAATCCTCCATGACCAAATTCGACGCAACTCGATTTAACATCCTCAAGAAAATCACTTCGTGTTGGACGCCATGAGTTTTTTTCTCTTGCGAAGTGAGCTACCACTGATGGAATAGTAAAACTATCCGTGAGTAGTTTTTCATGGAAACTCTCCGGTGAAAAATCATTAGCGATTTTTCTCATTCTGTTATCTAATTCTTCAACGCGATATAATTCACCATTTGGTTTTACAAATTGATCGAATCCTTCATCACTTCTAAGTAACCACACTGACACAGGATCATCCTTACACAACGCATTAATAGCATCAAATAATCTCTCTTCATAGAAAACATCCCCGACGAACTCCTTAGGGATATATTTCACGGTTCGTTCTCGTGGAAATACTGTTACCGCAGGTGTCCACGCGTGTTTGTTATGATCAATAATCTGTATTGGTGCTCCATTTTTGTTATATTTCGGTTCGTATAAAACCTCTCCGGTTATCGTCATAACTGTTATTGGAAATCTTAATGATGTTTCTAACTTAGCTATATCAGAAATCTTTGCACCGTTCTGTTTCACTGTCAGTTCCCACTCGGTTATTTTTTTTCGTCTTAGATCAGTTAGTTTATTTCCTCGGGATGCATTTGTGAAGTGCTCCATTACCCGTGTTGCTACACAATTAAGCCCTGACGAATATTTCATAGGAGCTAGTTTTGCGATATCGGGTTTATCATTTAACGGATATAGCCCATAAACCATTGCTGTTACGGGATAAGATCTTTCGTAGTATGGTTTGTCAATGCCGGTTAGAATCCCTGGTTTGGAATCTCTACTCACAATGACAGCTTTTTTATTCTTGAGGATTGGTTCAAATTTATCCCTAATAATCCATTTGCCATCGACTTCAATAATGAATTTGATTCGGAAAAAATACCGTTTTTCTCCAACACGTGAAATTATCACTGCTGCTTTTTCATCATTCATGGTAGCGTCAACAACACCATCAATTCGAAATGTTGACCAACAATAGGATGCTCCATCACGCTTGAATTCATTAAAACAGTCTCTGATTTTATTAATCATGGCTTTATCAAGAATTTTATTCTTTGGTGTATCAGAGACTATATCGAGATTGAATTGAGCATCCTTCCAGGGTAATTTCTTGGACGCTTTTGAAATCCGAAGGATTTTGGGTTTATCGAGATTAAATTTGTTACGTTTTTTTGGTCTATCGAGATTAAATCTAGGACTGATTTTCAATAATCTCTTAAACTCTTTCATGTTTCCGTCTCTTGGACGTTTGATACGTTTTTTGGGTCTATCGAGATTAAATCTAGGACTGATTTTCAATAATCTCTTAAACTCTTTCATGTTTCCGTCTCTTGGACGTTTGATACGTTTTTTGGGTCTATCGAGATTAAATCTAGGATTGATTTTTAATAATCTCTTAAACTCTTTCATGTTTCCGTCTCTTGGACGTTTGATACGTTTTTTGGGTCTATCGAGATTAAATCTAGGATTGATTTTTAATAATCTCTTAAACTCTTTATCAACATTGAATTCAGCATTTTTCGAAGGCGTTTTCCTTAATTCCTTCATGCTATAATTAAAACAAGCATTTAAATGAAAGATTTTTATATAATGAATCACTGCAAGTGGCTTATGATTGGATCAGTAATCCCGTGTAACAAATCATGCAGAAGTGAGTTTTGTGGGTATCATATGCAAAGCTTTCGACGTGGAAGCCTTGGTCCGTTACCTTGTATTCTATGTGGGGTTGGGGTCAGGGGGAAATCGCAGTTGTGTCTAAATTGCGGTGGTAAGCGATACAGGGAGTTGAAGCGTTATTATGATAAAAGAATAAAAAATAGACAATCAATCAGAAATTATGACCCTGACGCTGACAAAGTCAGTATTCTTGACGCTGACAAAGTCAGTATTCTTGACGCTGACAAAGTCAGTATCAAGGATAAAATCATAAGAACCCCTCAAGACTACATCGAAAGATTTATCATTAAACCAAACAATGAATTAGACAAACAATAGTATAATATACGAATGAACCAAGAATTCAGACAACATCTTGTGATCACAAATTATGAAGCATCCAGTGATGGTGTTGTAAGAAACCGCAGACTGAAGAAACCAGTTGGGTGGGATAATGGTATGGGGTATTTGATGTTTGGTGCTGGAAAGAAGAAATATTACTGCCATCGTTTCGTGTACGAGTGTTTCAATGGATTGATCGAGGATGATTTTGTTATTGATCATATCGATTCTAATCCGAAAAACAATTCTTTATCAAATCTGCAGGCTGTTACACAAAGTGAGAATTCCGAACGAGGGGGGGACTGGGAAATACTCGAAAAAAGCGAGACCTGTGAAATCTTTGAATACGATAACTAACGAAGAAAAAATATTTCAATCAATGAATGAAGCCAGTAGGCACTTCGATATTTGTATATCCTCAGTACGATTCGTTGCAGAGGGAATAACCAAGACGGCTATTTCAAAAAAGACCGAACAAAAAATTAAATTTAGTTATGTCTGATGCGTCATATTTTTCATTTAGAAATATGTCATTGCTATAGAATAATGAATTCTGAAAACATGAATAGCATCATATCCGAGATTTCAAAATTGAAAGGTTGGGATATTGAACTATCAGATGGGTTAAATCCTGATCAAATCATGTCTGATTTTCAGGATATAGAATACGGAGTTAACAACAATAAATACATGCTGCCAAAGAAATATGCACTCATCAAAAGAATTCAGAATTCTATTAAGGACTCTCTCGCATTCTCCAGTGACGTAAGTGTGTTCGCTCCGTTATATACCATCGTAGAACGAATACGAAAAGAATTGGGGTACGAATACGAATTGAAAAAGGAGGTTAATTCTAAAGTTAGAAACCTACGAGCGTTAATTCAAGAAAATGAACAATTTTGATTGACCATTTATCATTATTTGATTGCCCGACCATTTATCATTATTTGATTGCCCGACCATTAATCATTTTTTTTTTAGCCTACCCTCAAGAGATATCAAAAATCGATGGATTGATCAAATAGAAAAGTGGCGAAACTATCAGTATTAATTATTTTTATATACAATTATGATACTTTCGCCATCAATGATAGAGCCGTTAAAACACTTCCACAGTGACTTTGTCACTGGTGTTAGGTCGGGATTGAAAAATTGTTTTACAATTGAAAAATTGTTTCTGATTTCAAATAATGGTCAATGAAGCATTAACAACCCGATTGGCTCGTGAACGATTAGATGCAATTAAGAGATTTGTACCAATTCGTGACTCTGTACGGAATAAACTGCAACAACGACAGAGTTTTCAGACTGATTTTGCTGCGGGATCTGAAGAATTGTTTAAACCGGTAACCACAGCAACGAAAGGGGTACAGCGCGCTATACTGGGAGATGATCCCGAGACAAAGAAATCTGTTATCGGTGAACTTGAAAAAATAGCAGCGAAAACTGAACAAACAGAACAGGCCGTACAAAAAATAGAATCAAAAAGAACAGTAGATGATTTACGCATGAGATTTAACGAGGAAGTGTTAGCAACAATTGATAAGATTGATTTAACAGAAATTCCTGAGTTTGTTGTTAAGACTTATGAAAACAGAAAAAAAATGTTGAAACCAGAACATCATAAATATGTTAGAAGTATAACTCACTGGGCTGATATATTCTATAAGATCAAAACTGGAAAAAGTCAAAAAAAGACAGAAAGTGCATCATACCTCGATTATATCAGTGAGGTGGGTCAAGCGTATAATCAATATGAAGAGTTTAAACAACAACAAAAACCGCCAAAATTGCAAAGGCGGCGACAGCAACCTGCAAAGAAAATATCTTTTTCACCTAAAAAACAACAAATACCACGTTATGATTATGATTATGATCCTCTTGGTTATTTACAAAAAGCCGATTTAGACGAAATAGAAAAACAGGATGAAGCAACTGGTTATAGCGGAAGTGGATTAAGAGATTCCAGTGAGAATCCAAGGATTTCATGTCCTGGTAGTGTTCTCAGTGATATATCACGATTAGAGGTTCTTGTAGGAGGGTTCCGAGCTGGAAATAACTCACCGGAAATAATTAATGAAGCAGCTGATATCTGTAGACGATTATTTCAGGGTGGTATCATGGATATCAGCACATATCGAGATTTCATTGACGAGTTAGCAAATGGGTATCACAGTGATTAATTGATAAATTGTTTTACAATTGAAAAATTGTTTCTGATTTCAAATAATGATCATACACTACAATCATGATAAACCAACCCCCGTCTACGTAGTTAATTCACGGTTTCCGGTTTATAGAGCATACTACGGAGATGGTTTAGGCAATACCATTTTAGGGTTATTTGCGAGAATGGCTCCAAAAGTGATGCCGTTGGCTAAACAATTAGGAATGAAAGCAATTGATGTTATTCGTGATAAGGGTATTGGTGCTGTTGGAGATCTTGCTGGAAAAGCGTTTTCAACTGCGAAGAATAAATTAACATCATTAGTGAGACGAAAAAAGAAACCGTTACCGTCTACAGCAGAAATGCCTGCAAGTGTTAGTAGAATTATAAATAACGCAGTAGATGAAAAATTAGCGTCGATGGTTTTAACCCCCGACCAAAGCAATATTGCAAATATGATAGCAGGAAGTGGCTTTAAAAAACTACGACGATGAAATGGGAAATCGCGATTTAGACTCTGATAAATAGAATAAAATGTTCAAACAGTCACGTGATCCAGCATTTGATATAGACGCCCCAGTTGGCAAGGATGATTCTGTACGCGATTATCAATATTACGCCTATCATGCAATAGACTCAAATAGTCGAGCAAGAATTGATCTTCAAGTCCATGATACCAGTAAATACTTTTTGCCCTGTGAAGCGTTTATTGAAGTAGAAGGAAAGATTATACGAACAAATGATACAGAGTATCCAGCTGGTACTCAAGTCGGTTTTGTCAATAATGGTATCATGGCGTTATTTGAGAGTGCTAGATATCTCATTGATGGAAAAGAAATTGAGTCGATAGATCGTGATGTTGATGTGGCTACAACAATAATCGGGTTAGCGAGATATTCTGATGATTATACAAGATCAGCAGGACCTTCCATGATGTTTGCAAAAGATGCTACAAATACCGCTGGAGGAAAACAATTTGTTGTAAGACGACCAAAAAAACGTGATGATAGTGATGCTGAGGTCGAGGATATGATTATAAACAACGATGTTAATTTCAATCTAGGAGCTGCAACACGAAACTCAATGCTGCAAGGAGCGAGTAAATCATTTTCATGCGCGATTCCACTGCATCATATATTTGGATTCTGTAGAAACGTCCGAAAAGTTATCTACGGGGCGAAGCATACAGTATCGCTTGTACGAAAAAGTGATGATAACGACGCAATTTGGAGGATTCCAGCAAACCCGGCTGCAGATCATGTAAATGATGATGCCGGTAAAGTCAATTTAACAAAAATATCATTGTGGATGCCAGTGTTGACTCCAGCAATCACCGCAGAAGAACGATTACTATCATTTATGGACCAAGGAGGAAAATCATTACTAAGTTGGCTAACCGTGAGTACAGATGTGAAACAATCAAATATCAACGGGGTATTCACTTGGAACCTAGCATCAAAACAAGGCGTTTCTGCGCCACGTCATATATTCGTAGCGTTACAAAATAACGCACGAGTTGGCAATCAACTCTCCAGCCATATGATATTTGATCAATTAGATGTGAAAGACGTCTCACTGAGAATAAACGGCCAGCAGGAACCATCCGAGGATATACAACTCGATTACACTCACAACCATATTGCACGAGTTTATCATCGTCTGTTGTCATTTATGGCACGTGATCAAAATGTGGATACTGGTTTGCAAATATCACAATTGGATTTTAAAAATCTGTATCCGATCTATTACTTCTCACTGGAACATCTCGATTTGATGAGACAATCTGTTGTTGATATACATTTTAGAGCCCGTGTAAACCCCCCTGGTGATATTAGTTATAGAGCGGTTGCTGTTATTCTCAGTGATAAATCAATGCTACTCGAAGGTGTTGGTGGAAGAATGAGAGTGGTAGATGCCCCAGTAGAAAATCTATGATTGAAAATCCTTCGGATTTTTCCAAAAAACATGTAATTGAAATCGTTTTACGATTTAGAATCAATCTATTATGTATAATGTCATATAGTGTTATTAGTGTTACGTTAACTCCTGGTCAAATCAAAAAATTGCAATCAGAATCAACTAAGCGATGTGGAACCACAATCACGTTGAAACCCAACCAAATGACTGGTGGTGCAAATAAATTATCGCTGACAACTCGTCAGGTGAAACATTTCAATGATGCACTTGCAGCCAAAAAAGGTGTTCAGATTACTCTCTCTGCGGCTGCTATCAAAAATATGATTAAAACAGGTGGTATATTTCCATTGTTTGCTGCGTTACCAGCGTTGTTTGCGGCAGCGGCCCCAGCAGTTGCAAAAGCAGTCGCATTGGGGGCAGCTGGAGGCTTGGGGGCAAAAGCGGTACAGAGCATTGCTGAATCATATGAACCGAAGAAAGGTCGAGGATATAAAAAAAGGGGACGATCCGTTCACGGATTGGGTCTAAGACTACCAGGAACCCCGTATTCGTGGTACAGCGGAAAGGGTCTAAGACTACCAGGAACGATTTATTAATTCGGGAATCGAAGATTCCTATGTCCAATTTTGATTTAATGGATGCTGCTAAAAAGCTGGCGATTAAAAATTTCAGAGGTGTCTTTATGAAAGATCAATTACCACATCAACCAAACAAAACTGAAACAGGTATTATTAATCTCGATAACAGCACCGGACCTGGAACTCACTGGGTTGCATACGCTATTGATCCACGTGGGATTGTCTATTTTGATTCATATGGATTAGCCCCACCAAAAGAGTTTTTGCGTTATATAAAAACCCTTCCAATGAAGACTTGGTATTCTACGCTACCAACACAACAAATGAATGACCCACCAATATGTGGCAGCGAAGTATTAAATGTCCTTGATGCTATTTCTAACTCCTTGAGTAACCCAAGCGGAAAACCACCACATGTTGTCGTGAATGAATACACTAGTAATCGCTGGCAACGACGAAGTCGTCAAAAACGATTTTAAAGAGAGAAAGAGTTTTACAATAACATGATTGATATTTGGGGGAGATCTTTGAAACCCAAACCCGATGGCACTGCACCCCCTGATTCTATCAAGGATGTAAAAAAACTAATCAAAGATGAAATAGCTGAGACGTTGAACTTAACAAGTGTTGACCCGAACGAAATAGTTGTATTTCAAGACAAGCAGGGTAAATTGAAAAGCAGTGATGTGTCCTTGGATGATATTTTAGTTAAACAACGAAACGCAATCGAGAACACCGTTGCGTTATTTTCCGATCAGGGTAAATTGAAAAGCAGTGATGTGTCCTTGGATGATATTTTAGTTAAACAACGAAACGCAATCGAGAACACCGTTGCGTTATTTTCCGATCAGGGTAAATTGAAAACCAGTAATATTTCTCTGGATGATATTTTGGTTAAACAACAAAACGCAATCGAGGATACTATCGCGTTATTTTCCGATCAGGGTAAATTGAAAACCAGTAATATTTCTCTGGATGATATTTTGGTTAAACAACAAAACGCAATCGAGGATACTATCGCGTTATTTTCCGATCAGGGTAAATTGAAAACCAGTAATATTTCTCTGGATGATATTTTGGTTAAACAACAAAACGCAATCGAGGATACTATCGCGTTATTTTCCGATCAGGGTAAATTGAAAACCAGTAATATTTCTCTGGATGATATTTTGGTTAAACAACAAAACGCAATCGAGGATACTATCGCGTTATTTTCCGATCAGGGTAAACTCAAACCGGGCTTACCCCTCTCGTCTATTACAGATAGAATAATTGATCTCGGCGATTCTCTGTTGGAACTAAAAGCACTTCAATTTAAAAATGAAGAAAACGGAAAACAGTTTACATCATTTCGTAGAAATATCATTGATAAATTTATTGGAACCCAGTTGGATAAAATAGAAATAAAACTCCCTGATATTAAAAAATCCATCGATGAGACGAAAAACTTCATCGAAGCCGTCAAAGGTGATTTTTCGAGGATGATAACAATCATTGAAAAAACAAAAATTCCTCATGAGAAAACCAACAACGTGGTATACACAATCCAACACGGATCATTTGAGTGGACACCTACAAACAACAAATTAAATATCACTGCAACCGTTAAGGGTATTTATCGATTAACACTAGTAACACCATTAACTCAATTTAATATATCATCGTCGAGTTCATCCGGGGTTAATAATACGATTTCAACGATCATCGACAAGGATACAACTGAAAAGTTCACTATAACAGCTACTGATAAAAATTTGATTGGGGTTTCAGTAACCTGGTATGTGGAATTCGTAGCGGATTTAAGTAAATAACTAAATTGAAAGGATTTCACAATTGAAAACGCTAGTGTTTTTAAAATAAAAATGATTTCATCAACGCAATGTCGCTATGATCAGGTCAGAGAATTTCAGAATAGACTCAAAACCCTCACTGAGGAGTATCAAATAAAAATGAAAAAATACCGACGAAGAATCACCGCAATTGATATTATTATGTACTCGGTGTCAAGCGTTCTCACTGGCGCCGGAATAATACTTGGATCGGTTATAATGATTGCCCCGGTCGTAGTTCCAATTTGCATTTCTGCGGTGGCTACAATCGGGGGTATATCAACCGGGATAGCAAAAAAGATATCATCATGCAGCCAACGCAAACTGCAGAATTACTTACTTCAATTTCATATTGCATCAACCGCATATTCGCAGTTATCCCTGATGATATCATCGTCACTCGATAATACAATTATATCAGATTATGAATTCTCAGAGATGGTCAGTATTTTTAATTCTGCAATATCGAAATTAGAGCAACAACATGAGTATAATAACAATGACAACACAGATGGAATCAGAAAAAACAAACCCAAAAAACAAAATGATCTCAATAATATCAACATTACCAGATTGTGAGTTCTCGGTGATGGTCAGTATTTATGATTCCTCGATACCAAAATTAGAAATACAACATGAATATAATGACGACACCGCAGGAATTACTTCAACGAATAGTGGAGAACACGAACCCAGTACAAACAAGCATGATATCAATAACATCAACGAATCCAGAATTCAGTGTGAATTTCCCCTCTCCGGTTCCGGTGAAGGAGATAGCGCTAGCAAAACTACGAGTGTATCACAGTTGGCCTAATATCAGATCAAAATCATTTGGTGGTCAACAACCCAATAATTCTTTAGTGTTTGCAAATGAGAATAAACCCGACGGAACCCCAGACTGGAAAGTTGTTTCGATACCAACAGGGTCATACCAAATCGAACAAATCAATGATGAATTCGCGCGTAGAATAAAATCGATTACTGGAAAAGAATCAAAAATCGCTATAACAGTTCATGAACCGACGCTATCATCCGCAATTGAAATAAACTCAGAAGAATACGTCGTAGATATCTATCAGAGTTCTATTAGAACCGTACTAGGATGGCCTGAATTACCACCCCAGAGTAAAACTCTGGAGGAAACCGTTAAATTACCAGAACCACAAAAAACTGATTATATCACCGACAGAATAAAACCTGATAATCCAATAAAGAGTTATAAAGAATACAGGATACCTACAGATTTTTTTTATTTCGGATACTACGCAATTAGAAAAGAAGAGGATGGATATCATTTTGTTAACGAACCTGAAATCATTAAAAATTTCACAGCAATGAATAATGATTTATCGCTGTTGTTAATATCTCTTAAATCCGGCTCTCTCACCCGAGATGAATTTATCAGCGTCGTAGAAACATGCAACAAAATTATCGACGATATGGAAGTATTTAACCTAAAAATCATTCAAGTGGTATTAGGTGACAGTAATCCCACATCGAGAACAACATTTGCATCAGAATATAAAATCCGCGTTGAAGATATCCCCACATTCAAACTACCGGGATATAACGTACCGGAACTAAAAAAACTTCTCAGTGACACCATCGATGTTGGTTTTAAAATAATTCATGATGCATGGAAAAAAACATCATCACCGGAAATAAAAATCCTCAAACACAATAATGACCCAGATGGTGGCGGTAGGCATATCGCTCCGTTCAACGTGAATATATCCTCAGTGATTGCGCTCAATTTAGTGTGTGACGTTATCGAAGGAAGCTATCAAATTAATCTCGAACGATCAAATCAAGCTCAGCAAGGATATATTCTTTATTCGTTTGCACCAACAGCTCCTCCAGGATTTTTAATTATTGAAAACCCAATTAATCCTGTCTATATGCGATGCCATAATAATTCATTAACCAGAATTAATTTCAAACTCACCGACCAGTCAAATAATCTGATTGATTTACAAGAAGAGGTGTTAGTGATTAGTCTGTTTGTGAGATCATAAATGATTTTCATCCTAAGAACTTTCATTATAAAGACTAGATCAAATCATTTATTATTTTTCGTTAACCCAGTGATGAAATCACTAAGCAGCAGAGAGGGTGGATGACAACAAGTTGCGACCAAAATTGATTAAAAAATCGTTTTCATTTTTTTAGTTAAAATGATTTCGTAGGGAGATTTCAATCAATTTTTTGTCTGAAAACGTTGTAGGATTCGCCATCTTTTGGTTAAAATAAGATTATAGGACGGCTCGTTTTAGGATTTCAATCAAATTTTGTCTAAAAACGTTGTAGGATTCACCCTCTCTGCTGCTAGTCATGCTGAAAAAAATGGTGGGAACCGGTTTTAAAGTATGGTGACGTACTATCCAATGGTGCGCATCCAATAAACCAAGTATTAACCAAATCCAAGCGGGGTAAAGGGTTTCAACAGCTTTTATCTATGCCCAACTGATCCATAACATGAAAAAGCAAAAAGTCCGTTTTTCATCAAAAAATCAAGCTGAAAAAAAATGGTGGGAACCGGTTTTAAAGTATGGTGACGTACTATCCAATGGTGCGCATCCAATAAACCGAGTATTAACCAAATCCAAGCGGGGTAAAGGGTTTCAACAGCTTGTATCTAAGCCCAACTGATCCATAACATGAAAAAGCAAAAAGTCCCTTTTTCATCAAAAGTCATGCTGAAAAAAATGGTGGGAACCGGTTTTAAAGTATGGTGACGTACTATCCAATGGTGCGCATCCAATAAACCAAGTATTAACCAAATCCAAGCGGGGTAAAGGGTTTCAACAGCTTTTATCTATGCCCAACTGATCCATAACATGAAAAAGCAAAAAGTCCGTTTTTCATCAAAAAATCAAGCTGAAAAAAAATGGTGGGAACCGGTTTTAAAGTATGGTGACGTACTATCCAATGGTGCGCATCCAATAAACCAAGTATTAACCAAATCCAAGCGGGGTAAAGGGTTTCAACAGCTTGTATCTAAGCCCAACTGATCCATAACATGAAAAAGCAAAAAGTCCCTTTTTCATCAAAAGTCATGCTGAAAAAAATGGTGGGAACCGGTTTTAAAGTATGGTGACGTACTATCCAATGGTGCGCATCCAATAAAGCAAGTATTAACCAAATCCAAGCGGGGTAAAGGGTTTCAACAGCTTTTATCTATGCCCAACTGATCCATAACATGAAAAAGCAAAAAGTCCGTTTTTCATCAAAAAATCAAGCTGAAAAAAAATGGTGGGAACCGGTTTTAAAGTATGGTGACGTACTATCCAATGGTGCGCATCCAATAAACCAAGTATTAACCAAATCCAAGCGGGGTAAAGGGTTTCAACAGCTTGTATCTAAGCCCAACTGATCCATAACATGAAAAAGCAAAAAGTCCCTTTTTCATCAAAAGTCATGCTGAAAAAAATGGTGGGAACCGGTTTTAAAGTATGGTGACGTACTATCCAATGGTGCGCATCCAATAAACCAAGTATTAACCAAATCCAAGCGGGGTAAAGGGTTTCAACAGCTTTTATCTATGCCCAACTGATCCATAACATGAAAAAGCAAAAAGTCCGTTTTTCATCAAAAAATCAAGCTGAAAAAAAATGGTGGGAACCGGTTTTAAAGTATGGTGACGTACTATCCAATGGTGCGCATCCAATAAACCAAGTATTAACCAAATCCAAGCGGGGTAAAGGGTTTCAACAGCTTGTATCTAAGCCCAACTGATCCATAACATGAAAAAGCAAAAAGTCCCTTTTTCATCAAAAGTCATGCTGAAAAAATGGTGGGAACCGGTTTTAAAGTATGGTGACGTACTATCCAATGGTGCGCATCCAATAAACCAAGTATTAACCAAATCCAAGCGGGGTAAAGGGTTTCAACAGCTTTTATCTATGCCCAACTGATCCATAACATGAAAAAGCAAAAAGTCCGTTTTTCATCAAAAAATCAAGCTGAAAAAAAATGGTGGGAACCGGTTTTAAAGTATGGTGACGTACTATCCAATGGTGCGCATCCAATAAACCAAGTATTAACCAAATCCAAGCGGGGTAAAGGGTTTCAACAGCTTGTATCTAAGCCCAACTGATCCATAACATGAAAAAGCAAAAAGTCCCTTTTTCATCAAAAGTCATGCTGAAAAAAATGGTGGGAACCGGTTTTAAAGTATGGTGACGTACTATCCAATGGTGCGCATCCAATAAACCAAGTATTAACCAAATCCAAGCGGGGTAAAGGGTTTCAACAGCTTTTATCTATGCCCAACTGATCCATAACATGAAAAAGCAAAAAGTCCGTTTTTCATCAAAAAATCAAGCTGAAAAAAAATGGTGGGAACCGGTTTTAAAGTATGGTGACGTACTATCCAATGGTGCGCATCCAATAAACCAAGTATTAACCAAATCCAAGCGGGGTAAAGGGTTTCAACAGCTTGTATCTAAGCCCAACTGATCCATAACATGAAAAAGCAAAAAGTCCCTTTTTCATCAAAAGTCATGCTGAAAAAAATGGTGGGAACCGGTTTTAAAGTATGGTGACGTACTATCCAATGGTGCGCATCCAATAAACCAAGTATTAACCAAATCCAAGCGGGGTAAAGGGTTTCAACAGCTTTTATCTATGCCCAACTGATCCATAACATGAAAAAGCAAAAAGTCCGTTTTTCATCAAAAAATCAAGCTGAAAAAAAATGGTGGGAACCGGTTTTAAAGTATGGTGACGTACTATCCAATGGTGCGCATCCAATAAACCAAGTATTAACCAAATCCAAGCGGGGTAAAGGGTTTCAACAGCTTGTATCTAAGCCCAACTGATCCATAACATGAAAAAGCAAAAAGTCCCTTTTTCATCAAAAGTCATGCTGAAAAAAATGGTGGGAACCGGTTTTAAAGTATGGTGACGTACTATCCAATGGTGCGCATCCAATAAACCAAGTATTAACCAAATCCAAGCGGGGTAAAGGGTTTCAACAGCTTTTATCTATGCCCAACTGATCCATAACATGAAAAAGCAAAAAGTCCGTTTTTCATCAAAAAATCAAGCTGAAAAAAAATGGTGGGAACCGGTTTTAAAGTATGGTGACGTACTATCCAATGGTGCGCATCCAATAAACCAAGTATTAACCAAATCCAAGCGGGGTAAAGGGTTTCAACAGCTTGTATCTAAGCCCAACTGATCCATAACATGAAAAAGCAAAAAGTCCCTTTTTCATCAAAAGTCATGCTGAAAAAAATGGTGGGAACCGGTTTTAAAGTATGGTGACGTACTATCCAATGGTGCGCATCCAATAAACCAAGTATTAACCAAATCCAAGCGGGGTAAAGGGTTTCAACAGCTTTTATCTAAGCCCAACTGATCCATAACATGAAAAAGCAAAAAGTCCGTTTTTCATCAAAAAATCAAGCTGAAAAAAAATGGTGGGAACCGGTTTTAAAGTATGGTGACGTACTATCCAATGGTGCGCATCCAATAAACCAAGTATTAACCAAATCCAAGCGGGGTAAAGGGTTTCAACAGCTTGTATCTAAGCCCAACTGATCCATAACATGAAAAAGCAAAAAGTCCCTTTTTCATCAAAAGTCATGCTGAAAAAAATGGTGGGAACCGGTTTTAAAGTATGGTGACGTACTATCCAATGGTGCGCATCCAATAAACCAAGTATTAACCAAATCCAAGCGGGGTAAAGGGTTTCAACAGCTTTTATCTAAGCCCAACTGATCCATAACATGAAAAAGCAAAAAGTCCGTTTTTCATCAAAAAATCAAGCTGAAAAAAAATGGTGGGAACCGGTTTTAAAGTATGGTGACGTACTATCCAATGGTGCGCATCCAATAAACCAAGTATTAACCAAATCCAAGCGGGGTAAAGGGTTTCAACAGCTTGTATCTAAGCCCAACTGATCCATAACATGAAAAAGCAAAAAGTCCCTTTTTCATCAAAAGTCATGCTGAAAAAAATGGTGGGAACCGGTTTTAAAGTATGGTGACGTACTATCCAATGGTGCGCATCCAATAAACCAAGTATTAACCAAATCCAAGCGGGGTAAAGGGTTTCAACAGCTTTTATCTATGCCCAACTGATCCATAACATGAAAAAGCAAAAAGTCCGTTTTTCATCAAAAATCAAGCTGAAAAAAAATGGTGGGAACCGGTTTTAAAGTATGGTGACGTACTATCCAATGGTGCGCATCCAATAAACCAAGTATTAACCAAATCCAAGCGGGGTAAAGGGTTTCAACAGCTTGTATCTAAGCCCAACTGATCCATAACATGAAAAAGCAAAAAGTCCCTTTTTCATCAAAAGTCATGCTGAAAAAAATGGTGGGAACCGGTTTTAAAGTATGGTGACGTACTATCCAATGGTGCGCATCCAATAAACCAAGTATTAACCAAATCCAAGCGGGGTAAAGGGTTTCAACAGCTTTTATCTATGCCCAACTGATCCATAACATGAAAAAGCAAAAAGTCCGTTTTTCATCAAAAAATCAAGCTGAAAAAAAATGGTGGGAACCGGTTTTAAAGTATGGTGACGTACTATCCAATGGTGCGCATCCAATAAACCAAGTATTAACCAAATCCAAGCGGGGTACAAGGGTTTCAACAGCTTGTATCTAAGCCCAACTGATCCATAACATGAAAAAGCAAAAAGTCCCTTTTTCATCAAAAGTCATGCTGAAAAAAATGGTGGGAACCGGTTTTAAAGTATGGTGACGTACTATCCAATGGTGCGCATCCAATAAACCAAGTATTAACCAAATCCAAGCGGGGTAAAGGGTTTCAACAGCTTTTATCTATGCCCAACTGATCCATAACATGAAAAAGCAAAAAGTCCGTTTTTCATCAAAAAATCAAGCTGAAAAAAAATGGTGGGAACCGGTTTTAAAGTATGGTGACGTACTATCCAATGGTGCGCATCCAATAAACCAAGTATTAACCAAATCCAAGCGGGTAAAGGGTTTCAACAGCTTGTATCTAAGCCCAACTGATCCATAACATGAAAAAGCAAAAAGTCCCTTTTTCATCAAAAGTCATGCTGAAAAAAATGGTGGGAACCGGTTTTAAAGTATGGTGACGTACTATCCAATGGTGCGCATCCAATAAACCAAGTATTAACCAAATCCAAGCGGGGTAAAGGGTTTCAACAGCTTTTATCTATGCCCAACTGATCCATAACATGAAAAAGCAAAAAGTCCGTTTTTCATCAAAAAATCAAGCTGAAAAAAAATGGTGGGAACCGGTTTTAAAGTATGGTGACGTACTATCCAATGGTGCGCATCCAATAAACCAAGTATTAACCAAATCCAAGCGGGGTAAAGGGTTTCAACAGCTTGTATCTAAGCCCAACTGATCCATAACATGAAAAAGCAAAAAGTCCCTTTTTCATCAAAAGTCATGCTGAAAAAAATGGTGGGAACCGGTTTTAAAGTATGGTGACGTACTATCCAATGGTGCGCATCCAATAAACCAAGTATTAACCAAATCCAAGCGGGGTAAAGGGTTTCAACAGCTTTTATCTATGCCCAACTGATCCATAACATGAAAAAGCAAAAAGTCCGTTTTTCATCAAAAAATCAAGCTGAAAAAAAATGGTGGGAACCGGTTTTAAAGTATGGTGACGTACTATCCAATGGTGCGCATCCAATAAACCAAGTATTAACCAAATCCAAGCGGGGTAAAGGGTTTCAACAGCTTGTATCTAAGCCCAACTGATCCATAACATGAAAAAGCAAAAAGTCCCTTTTTCATCAAAAGTCATGCTGAAAAAAATGGTGGGAACCGGTTTTAAAGTATGGTGACGTACTATCCAATGGTGCGCATCCAATAAACCAAGTATTAACCAAATCCAAGCGGGGTAAAGGGTTTCAACAGCTTTTATCTATGCCCAACTGATCCATAACATGAAAAAGCAAAAAGTCCGTTTTTCATCAAAAAATCAAGCTGAAAAAAAATGGTGGGAACCGGTTTTAAAGTATGGTGACGTACTATCCAATGGTGCGCATCCAATAAACCAAGTATTAACCAAATCCAAGCGGGGTAAAGGGTTTCAACAGCTTGTATCTAAGCCCAACTGATCCATAACATGAAAAAGCAAAAAGTCCCTTTTTCATCAAAAGTCATGCTGAAAAAAATGGTGGGAACCGGTTTTAAAGTATGGTGACGTACTATCCAATGGTGCGCATCCAATAAACCAAGTATTAACCAAATCCAAGCGGGGTAAAGGGTTTCAACAGCTTTTATCTATGCCCAACTGATCCATAACATGAAAAAGCAAAAAGTCCGTTTTTCATCAAAAAATCAAGCTGAAAAAAAATGGTGGGAACCGGTTTTAAAGTATGGTGACGTACTATCCAATGGTGCGCATCCAATAAACCAAGTATTAACCAAATCCAAGCGGGGTAAAGGGTTTCAACAGCTTGTATCTAAGCCCAACTGATCCATAACATGAAAAAGCAAAAAGTCCCTTTTTCATCAAAAGTCATGCTGAAAAAAATGGTGGGAACCGGTTTTAAAGTATGGTGACGTACTATCCAATGGTGCGCATCCAATAAACCAAGTATTAACCAAATCCAAGCGGGGTAAAGGGTTTCAACAGCTTTTATCTATGCCCAACTGATCCATAACATGAAAAAGCAAAAAGTCCGTTTTTCATCAAAAAATCAAGCTGAAAAAAAATGGTGGGAACCGGTTTTAAAGTATGGTGACGTACTATCCAATGGTGCGCATCCAATAAACCAAGTATTAACCAAATCCAAGCGGGGTAAAGGGTTTCAACAGCTTGTATCTAAGCCCAACTGATCCATAACATGAAAAAGCAAAAAGTCCCTTTTTCATCAAAAGTCATGCTGAAAAAAATGGTGGGAACCGGTTTTAAAGTATGGTGACGTACTATCCAATGGTGCGCATCCAATAAACCAAGTATTAACCAAATCCAAGCGGGGTAAAGGGTTTCAACAGCTTTTATCTATGCCCAACTGATCCATAACATGAAAAAGCAAAAAGTCCGTTTTTCATCAAAAAATCAAGCTGAAAAAAAATGGTGGGAACCGGTTTTAAAGTATGGTGACGTACTATCCAATGGTGCGCATCCAATAAACCAAGTATTAACCAAATCCAAGCGGGGTAAAGGGTTTCAACAGCTTGTATCTAAGCCCAACTGATCCATAACATGAAAAAGCAAAAAGTCCCTTTTTCATCAAAAGTCATGCTGAAAAAAATGGTGGGAACCGGTTTTAAAGTATGGTGACGTACTATCCAATGGTGCGCATCCAATAAACCAAGTATTAACCAAATCCAAGCGGGGTAAAGGGTTTCAACAGCTTTTATCTATGCCCAACTGATCCATAACATGAAAAAGCAAAAAGTCCGTTTTTCATCAAAAAATCAAGCTGAAAAAAAATGGTGGGAACCGGTTTTAAAGTATGGTGACGTACTATCCAATGGTGCGCATCCAATAAACCAAGTATTAACCAAATCCAAGCGGGGTAAAGGGTTTCAACAGCTTGTATCTAAGCCCAACTGATCCATAACATGAAAAAGCAAAAAGTCCCTTTTTCATCAAAAGTCATGCTGAAAAAATGGTGGGAACCGGTTTTAAAGTATGGTGACGTACTATCCAATGGTGCGCATCCAATAAACCAAGTATTAACCAAATCCAAGCGGGGTAAAGGGTTTCAACAGCTTTTATCTATGCCCAACTGATCCATAACATGAAAAAGCAAAAGTCCGTTTTTCATCAAAAAATCAAGCTGAAAAAAATGGTGGGAACCGGTTTTAAAGTATGGTGACGTACTATCCAATGGTGCGCATCCAATAAACCAAGTATTAACCAAATCCAAGCGGGGTAAAGGGTTTCAACAGCTTGTATCTAAGCCCAACTGATCCATAACATGAAAAAGCAAAAAGTCCCTTTTTCATCAAAAGTCATGCTGAAAAAATGGTGGGAACCGGTTTTAAAGTATGGTGACGTACTATCCAATGGTGCGCATCCAATAAACCAAGTATTAACCAAATCCAAGCGGGGTAAAGGGTTTCAACAGCTTTTATCTAAGCCCAACTGATCCATAACATGAAAAAGCAAAAAGTCCGTTTTTCATCAAAAAATCAAGCTGAAAAAAATGGTGGGAACCGGTTTTAAAGTATGGTGACGTACTATCCAATGGTGCGCATCCAATAAACCAAGTATTAACCAAATCCAAGCGGGGTAAAGGGTTTCAACAGCTTGTATCTAAGCCCAACTGATCCATAACATGAAAAAGCAAAAAGTCCCTTTTTCATCAAAAGTCATGCTGAAAAAAATGGTGGGAACCGGTTTTAAAGTATGGTGACGTACTATCCAATGGTGCGCATCCAATAAACCAAGTATTAACCAAATCCAAGCGGGGTAAAGGGTTTCAACAGCTTTTATCTAAGCCCAACTGATCCATAACATGAAAAAGCAAAAAGTCCGTTTTTCATCAAAAATCAAGCTGAAAAAAAATGGTGGGAACCGGTTTTAAAGTATGGTGACGTACTATCCAATGGTGCGCATCCAATAAACCAAGTATTAACCAAATCCAAGCGGGGTAAAGGGTTTCAACAGCTTGTATCTAAGCCCAACTGATCCATAACATGAAAAAGCAAAAAGTCCCTTTTTCATCAAAAGTCATGCTGAAAAAAATGGTGGGAACCGGTTTTAAAGTATGGTGACGTACTATCCAATGGTGCGCATCCAATAAACCAAGTATTAACCAAATCCAAGCGGGGTAAAGGGTTTCAACAGCTTTTATCTATGCCCAACTGATCCATAACATGAAAAAGCAAAAAGTCCGTTTTTCATCAAAAAATCAAGCTGAAAAAAAATGGTGGGAACCGGTTTTAAAGTATGGTGACGTACTATCCAATGGTGCGCATCCAATAAACCAAGTATTAACCAAATCCAAGCGGGGTAAAGGGTTTCAACAGCTTGTATCTAAGCCCAACTGATCCATAACATGAAAAAGCAAAAAGTCCCTTTTTCATCAAAAGTCATGCTGAAAAAAATGGTGGGAACCGGTTTTAAAGTATGGTGACGTACTATCCAATGGTGCGCATCCAATAAACCAAGTATTAACCAAATCCAAGCGGGGTAAAGGGTTTCAACAGCTTTTATCTATGCCCAACTGATCCATAACATGAAAAAGCAAAAAGTCCGTTTTTCATCAAAAAATCAAGCTGAAAAAAAATGGTGGGAACCGGTTTTAAAGTATGGTGACGTACTATCCAATGGTGCGCATCCAATAAACCAAGTATTAACCAAATCCAAGCGGGGTAAAGGGTTTCAACAGCTTGTATCTAAGCCCAACTGATCCATACATGAAAAAGCAAAAAGTCCCTTTTTCATCAAAAGTCATGCTGAAAAAAATGGTGGGAACCGGTTTTAAAGTATGGTGACGTACTATCCAATGGTGCGCATCCAATAAACCAAGTATTAACCAAATCCAAGCGGGGTAAAGGGTTTCAACAGCTTTTATCTATGCCCAACTGATCCATAACATGAAAAAGCAAAAAGTCCGTTTTTCATCAAAAAATCAAGCTGAAAAAAAATGGTGGGAACCGGTTTTAAAGTATGGTGACGTACTATCCAATGGTGCGCATCCAATAAACCAAGTATTAACCAAATCCAAGCGGGGTAAAGGGTTTCAACAAGCAGCAGAGAGGGTGAACCCTACAACGTTTTTAGACAAAATTTGATTGAAATCCTAAAACGAGCCGTCCTATAATCTCATTTCAACCAAAAGATGGCGAACCCTACAACGTTTTCAGACAAAAAAAATTGATTGAATCCTTAAAACGATCCGTAGGATTTCGTTGAAATCTCCCTACGAAATCATTTTAACTAAAAAAATGAAAACGATTTTTTAATCAATTTTGGTCGCAACTTGTTGTCATCCACCCTCTCTGCTGCTTAGTGATTTCATCACTGGTTAACAAAAAATAATAAATGATTTTAACCAGTCTTTATGATGAAAGTCCTTAGGACGAAAATCCTTTAGGATCTCACAAACAAACTAATCACTAACACCTCTTCTTGTAAATCAATCAGATTATTGGACTGGTCGGTGAGTTTGAAATTAATTCTGGTTAATGAATTATTATGGCATCGCATATAGACTGGATTAACCGGAGACTCAATTATTAAAAATCCTGGAGGAGCTGTTGGTGCAAATGAATAAAGAATATACCCTTGCTGAGCTTGATTTGATCGTTCGAGATTAATTTGATAGCTTCCTTCAATAACATCACACACTAAATTGAGCGCAATCACCGATGAAATATTCACGTTGAACGGAGCGATATGCCTACCGCCACCGTCTGGGTCATTATTGTGTTTGAGGATTTTTATTTCCCCTGATGATGTTTTTTTCCATGCATCATGAATTATTTTAAAACCAACATCGATGGTGTCACTGAGAAGTTTTTTTAGTTCTGGTACGTTATATCCTGGTAGTTTGAATGTGGGGATATCTTCAACGCGGATTTTATAGTCTGATGCAAATTTTGTTCTCGATATGGGGTTTTTATCATCGAGTATTACTTGAATAAGTTGTGAATTAAATTTTTCCATATCGTCGATAATTTTATTGCATGTTTCTACGACGCTGATAAATTCATATCGGCTGAGAGAGCCGGATTTAAGAGATATTAACAACAGCGATAAATCATTATTCATTGCTGTGAAATTTTTAATGATTTCAGGTTCGTTAACAAAATTATATTGCAATGGTCCACCCTCCGCCCTATGTTCGTATGCTAACCCAAAAAACTCTATAAATAAGTTGTATTTTTTATAACTCTTTATTGGATTTTTAGGTTTTATTCTGTCGGTGATATAATCAGATTTTTTTGGTTCTGGTAATTTAACGGTTTCTCCCCGGGGTGGTAATTCAGGCCATCCTAGTACGGTTCTTATTGAGCTTTGATATATATCTACGACGTATTCTTCTGAGTTTATTTCAATGGCAGATGATAGCGTCGGCTCATGAACCGTTATAGCGATTTTTGATTCTTTTCCAGTAATCGATTTTATTCTACGCGCTAATTCATTATTGATTTGTTCGATTTGGTATGACCCTGTTGGTATCGAAACAACTTTCCAGTCTGGGGTTCCGTCGTCTTTATTCTTATTTGCAAACACTAAAGAATTATTGGGTTGTTGACCACCAAATGATTTTGATCTGATATTAGGCCAACTGTGATACACTCGTAGTTTTGCTAGCGCTATCTCCTTCACTGGAACCGGAGAGGGGAAATTCACACTGAATTCTGGATTCGTTGATGTTATTGATATCATGCTTGTTTGTACTGGGTTCGTGTTCTCCACTATTCGTTGAAGTAATTCCTGCGGTGTCGTCATTATATTCATGTTGTATTTCTAATTTTGGTATCGAGGAATCATAAATACTGACCATCACCGAGAACTCACAATCTGGTAATGTTGATATTATTGAGATCATTTTGTTTTTTGGGTTTGTTTTTTCTGATTCCATCTGTGTTGTCATTGTTATTATACTCATGTTGTTGCTCTAATTTCGATATCGCGGAATCAAAAATACTGACCATCGCTGAGAATTCACTATCTGATATAATTGTATTATCGAGTGACGATGATATCATCAATGATAACTGCGAATATGCGGTTGATGCAATATGAAATTGAAGTAAGTAATTCTGCAGTTTACTCTGGCTGCATGATGATATCTTTTTTGCTATCCCGGTTGATATACCCCCGATTGTAGCCACCGCAGAAATGCAAATTGGAACTACGACCGGGGCAATCATTATAACCGATCCAAGTATTATTCCGGCGCCAGTGAGAACGCTTGACACCGAGTACATAATAATATCAATTGCGGTGATTCTTCGTCGGTATTTTTTTATTTTTATTTGATACTCCTCAGTGAGGGTTTTGAGTCTATTCTGAAATTCTCTGACCTGATCATAGCGACATTGCGTCGATGACAAAGTCATTGTTGTTATTTTAAAAAAGCTAGCGTTTTCAATTGTGAAATCCTTTCAATTTAGTTATTTACTTAAATCCGCTACGAATTCCACATACCAGGTTACTGAAACCCCAATCAAATTTTTATCAGTAGCTGTTATAGTGAACTTTTCAGTTGTATCCTTGTCGATGATCGTTGAAATCGTATTATTAACCCCGGATGAACTCGACGATGATATATTAAATTGAGTTAATGGTGTTACTAGTGTTAATCGATAAATACCCTTAACGGTTGCAGTGATATTTAATTTGTTGTTTGTAGGTGTCCACTCAAATGATCCGTGTTGGATTGTGTATACCACGTTGTTGGTTTTCTCATGAGGAATTTTTGTTTTTTCAATGATTGTTATCATCCTCGAAAAATCACCTTTGACGGCTTCGATGAAGTTTTTCGTCTCATCGATGGATTTTTTATTATCAGGGAGTTTTATTTCTATTTTATCCAACTGGGTTCCAATAAATTTATCAATGATATTTCTACGAAATGATATAAACTGTTTTCCGTTTTCTTCAATTTTAGATTCAAGTGTTTTTATTACAACCACAGAATTGTTTAACTCATCGTTGATAGTTTTTAATCGATCTGTAATCGTCGAAATGAGTACACCCGGTTTGAGTTTACCCTGATCGGAAAATAACGCAACGGTGTTCTCGATTGCGTTTTGTTGTTTAACCAAAATATCATCCAGAGAAATATTACTGGTTTTCAATTTACCCTGTTTGTCTTGAAATACAACTATTTCATTAGGATCAACATTTGTTAAGTTCAACGTCTCAGCTATTTCATCTTTGATTAGTTTTTTTACATCCTTGACAGAATCAGGTGGTGCAGTGCCATCGGGTTTGGGTTTCAAAGATCTCCCCCAAATATCAATCATGTTATTGTAAAACTCTTTCTCTCTTTAAAATCGTTTTTGACGACTTCGTCGTTGCCAGCGATTACTAGTGTATTCATTCACGACAACATGTGGTGGTTTTCCGCTTGGGTTACTCAAGGAGTTAGAAATAGCATCAAGGACATTTAATACTTCGCTGCCACATATTGGTGGGTCATTCATTTGTTGTGTTGGTAGCGTAGAATACCAAGTCTTCATTGGAAGGGTTTTTATATAACGCAAAAACTCTTTTGGTGGGGCTAATCCATATGAATCGAAATAGACAATCCCACGTGGATCAATAGCGTATGCAACCCAGTGAGTTCCAGGTCCGGTGCTGTTATCGAGATTAATAATACCGGTTTCAACGCTGTTTGGTTGATGTGGTAATTGATCTTTCATAAAGACACCTCTGAAATTTTTAATCGCGAGTTTTTTAGCAGCATCCATTAAATCAAAATTGGACATAGGAATCTTCGATTCCCGAATTAATAAATCGTTCCTGGTAGTCTTAGACCCTTTCCGCTGTACCACGAATACGGGGTTCCTGGTAGTCTTAGACCCTTTCCCTTTTTTTTATACCCCTTCCCCGTTGCTTTCTGTAGTGCCATCCCTGCTGCAGTACCAACAGCCCCTAACGCCGCCGCCTTAGCCACCGCTGGGGCTGCTGCTGCAATCAATGCTGGTATCGCAGCTAACAACGGAAATATACCGCCTGTTTTAATCATATTTTTGATAGCAGCCGCAGAGAGAGTAATCTGAACACCTTTTTTGGCTGCAAGTGCATCATTGAAATGTTTCACCTGACGAGTTGTCAGCGATAATTTATTTGCACCACCAGTCATTTGGTTGGGTTTCAACGTGATTGTGGTTCCACATCGCTTAGCCGATTCTGATTGCAATTTTTTGATTTGACCAGGAGTTAACGCAACACTAATAACACTATATGACATTATACATAATTGATTGATTCTAAATCGTTTACAATTTCAATTACATGTTTTCCACTGGTGCATCTACCACTCTCATTCTTCCACCAACACCTTCAAGTAGCATTGATTTATCACTGAGAATGACAGCAACCGCTCTATAATTAGCAATACCACCAGGACGGGTTACACGGGCTCTAAAGTGTATATCAACGACAGATTGTCTCATCAAATCGAGATGTTCCAGTGAGAAGTAATAGATCGGATAGAGGCTTTTAAAATCCAATTGTGATATTTGCAAACCAGTATCCACATTTTGATCACGTGCCATAAACGACAATAGATTATGATAGACACGTGCAATATGGTTGTGAGTGTAATCGAGTTGTATATCCTCAGATGGTTCCTGTTGGCCGTTTATTCTCAGCGAGACTTCTCTAACACCTAACTGATCAAATATCATATGGCTTCGTTCTTGATTACCAACTCGCGCAGTATTCTGTAACGCCACAAATATATGACGTGGAGCTGAAACACCTTGTTTTGATGCCAGATGCCAAGTAAATATATCATCAACATTATCCTGTTTGATATCAGTGGTCACTGATAACCAACTCAACAACGACTTTCCTCCTTGTTCCATAAATGATAATAATTTTTCTTCTGCTGTGATTGATGGAGTTAATACTGGCATCCATAATGCTAGTTTTGATAAAATGACTTTACCCTCGGGAGCACCAACATCACGCCAGATTGCATCATTATCAGTACCCTTTCGTACAAGCGCTACTGTGTGTTTAGCTCCATAAATAACTTTTCGGACGTTTCTACAGAATCCGAATATATGATGCAGTGGAATTGCACATGAAAATTGTCGACGCTGTCCTTGCAACGTTGCTACACGTGTTGCAAACCCTAGGTTGTAGTTAATGATATTATTTATGACATCAAAAGTACCAGCTGGTCTTGTATATCCGGCTGGTGCTGGATCAACTGCGGTAGCTTGTGTTGCCTTGACTCTAGAATACTGGTTGTGTTCAGGGTGATCAGTGATATCCTTAGAAAACATCATAGATGGACCCGCTGATCTTGAATAATCATCAGAATATCTCGCTAACCCGATTATTGTTGTTGCAACATCAACTTCACGGTCAATGGATTCAATTTCTTTTCCATCAATGAGATATCTAGCGCTTTCAAATAACGCCATTATGCCGTTATTAACAAAACCAACTCGTGTAGTTGGGTTTATGTCATATGGGGTATCAGCTGCAACATTTGTTACAAGTTCTCCTTCGATTTCGATAAATGCCTCACACGGTAGGAAGTATTTACTGGTATCATGAACTTGAAGTTCAATTCGCGATCGGAGATCTGGTTGTACTGCGTGATAAGAATAAAATTGAAAATCGCGTACAGAATCATCCTTGCCAACTGGGGCGTCTATATCAAATGCTGGATCAGGTGACCTTTTGAACATTTTATTCTATTTATCAGAGTCTAAATCGCGATTTCCCATTTCATCGTCGTGTTTTTTTAAAGCCACTTCCTGCTATCATGTTTGCTATCATGTTATTTTGGTCCTCTTGATTTATCAAGGGAGTCACCATCGACGCTAATTTTTCATCTACTGCGTTATTTATAATTCTACTAACACTTGCAGGCATTTCTGCTGTAGACGGTAACGGTACCGGTTTCTTTTTTCGTCTCACTAATGATGTTATTTTATTCTTCGCAGTTGAAAACGCTTTTCCAGCAAGATCTCCAACAGCACCAATACCCTTATCACGAATAACATCAATTGCTTTCATTCCTAATTGTTTAGCCAACGGCATCACTTTTGGAGCCATTCTCGCAAATAACCCTGCAATGGTATTACCTAAACCATCTCCGTAGTATGCTCTATAAACCGGAAACCGTGAATTAACTACGTAGACGGGGGTTGGTTTATCATGATTGTAGTGTATGATCATTATTTTAAATCAGAAACAATTTTTCAATTGTTATTTATCTAATCGATTCAGTCACTATGATAACCATGGACGGTTTCACCGTCTACTAACTCGCCAATGAAATCTCGATATGTGCTGATATCCATGATACCACCCTGAAATAATCGTCTACAGATATCAGCTGCTTCATTAATTATTTCCGGTGAGTTATTTCCAGCTCGGAAACCTCCTACAAGAACTTCTAATCGTGATATATCATTGATAACACTACCAGGACATGTCGTGGTAGAGTCAAAGACATCATTTGGATTTCCAATCGAATATCCTTTTCCGCTTGTTTCCTTAGTTGTACCAGTTGCGCCTTCACTATCATCAAGTAATTGCCTTTGTCGGCCTCGTTCTTGTTGTTTTTGTATACCATAACTATCAACTCCTATTTTAAAAGTTCTGTACTCAACTGTATCCTTTTTCAAATTACCAGTAATCCCCTTATTCGTTTTATACAACCAATTAACCCAGTCGTCTCGGCTTATTCTACTGTTTTTATACTCGTCTTTTAAAAAGTCCTTTTTAGAATCAAAGCTTTTGGCGGCGAAATCACCAAAGGTCGTATAATCCTTGAGTTTCTCCAATTGAGGTTTTTTTATTTTTGTTATAGCTTCTTCGGTGAGTTTGTCTATAAAGGGGATACCTCTTGGGGTGACGACATCAACAGGTTGTGGTTCAGGTGTAGAAACTCTTTGAATTTCAGGCGCAGAATCATCAATATCAGCTAGTCGTTCATACTCGCGTTGAGTTTTTATATCACTGGATAGCTGTTGTATTCCTGCGCGTGTTTGTCCGGCCTCTGCTGCTATCTTTTCAAGCGTATCAAGCAGCGGCGCCTTCTTTACTCGTTCTCGCTCAGGAATATCTCCATATATCGCTGCTTCAGTTAGCTTTTTCACATCTTTGGTCGCACTTGTTATCGGAGAAAACAGTTGTTCACTTGACACAGAAAAGTCAGTCTGCGCTTGTTGTCGTTGTTGTAGTTTATTCCGTACAGAGTCACGAATTGGTACAAATCTCTTAATTGCATCCAGTCGTTCACGAGCCAATCGGGTTGTTAATGCTTCATTGACCATTATTTGAAATCAGAAACAATTTTTCAATTGCAAAACAATTTTTCAATCCGACCTAACACCATCGGATGGTCATGGAAGTGTTATTTCATCCTATAACGGCTTCTATCAATGATGGCGAAAGTCACATAATTGCTATAAATAATAATAATACTGTGACTTTCGCCATTCTATTTTTGATCAATCCGAACCAGCCATCAATTTTTTATTCACTGTTTCTGACATTATCAATCAAAAAATGCTAAAAAAAAATTAAAATCTCTATGAGGGACGGTCACAATCAAATAATGATAAATGGTCGGTCAATCAAATAATGATAAATGGTTAATCAATCAAAATTGTTCATTTTCTTGAATTAACGCCCGTAGGTTTCTAACTTTAGAATTAACCTCCTTTTTCAATTCGTATTCGTACCCCAATTCTTTTCGTATTCGTTCTACGATGGTATATAACGGAGCGAACACACTTACGTCACTGGAGAATGCGAGAGAGTCCTTAATAGAATTCTGAATTCTTTTGATGAGTGCATATTTCTTTGGCAGCATGTATTTATTGTTGTTAACTCCGTATTCTATATCCTGAAAATCAGACATGATTTGATCAGGATTTAACCCATCTGATAGTTCAATATCCCAACCTTTCAATTTTGAAATCTCGGATATGATGCTATTCATGTTTTCAGAATTCATTATTCTATAGCAATGACATATTTCTAAATGAAAAATATGACGTATTAGACGTAACTAAATTTAACTTTTTGTCCCGTCCTTTTTGAAATAGCCGATCGATAAATCCCCTCTGCAACAAATCGTACTGAGGGTGAACAAATATCGAAATACTTGCCGGCTTCATATATTGATTGAAATATTTTTTCTTCGTTAGTTGTTGTATTCAAAGATTTCACAGGTCTCGCTTTTTTTGAACAAGTGCCAGTCTTCCCTCTTTTCAAATTCTCACTTTGAGTAACAGCCTGCAGATTTGATAAAGAATTGTTCTTTGGATTAGAATCGATATGATCAATAACAAAATCATCCTCGATCAATCCATAAAAGCATTCATACACGAAACGATGATTGAGATAAAATTTCTTTCCAGCGCCAAACTTCAAATACCCCATACCATTATCAGAACCAACTGATTTCTTCAGTCTGCGATTTCTTACAACACCATCACTGGATGCTTCATAATTTGTGATCACAGGGTGTGGTCTGAATTCTTGGTTCATTCGTATATATAATACTATTGTTTGTCTAATTCATTGTTTGGTTTAATGATAAATCTTTCGATGTAGTCTTGAGGAGTTCTTATGATTTTATCCTTGATACTGACTTTGTCAGCGTCAAGAATACTGACTTTGTCAGCGTCAAGAATACTGACTTTGTCAGCGTCAGGGTCATAATTTCTGATTGATTGTCCATTTTTTATTCTTTTATCATAATATCGCTTCAACTCCCTGTATCGCTTTCCACCGCAATTCAAACACAACTGCGATTTTCCCCTGACCCCAACCCCACATAGAATACAAGGTAACGGACCAAGGCTTCCACGTCGAAAGCTTTGCATATGATACCCACAAAACTCACTTCTGCATGATTTGTTACACGGGATTACTGATCCAATCATAAGCCACTTGCAGTGATTCATTATATAAAAATCTTTCATTTAAATGCTTGTTTTAATTATAGCATGATGGAGTTCAAGAGATTGACTTCGAAAAATGCTGAATTTAATGTTGATAAAGAGTTTAAGAGATTATTAAAAATCAATCCTAGATTTAATCTCGATAGACCCAAAAAACGTATCAAACGTCCAAGAGACGGAAACATGAAAGAGTTTAAGAGATTATTAAAAATCAATCCTAGATTTAATCTCGATAGACCCAAAAAACGTATCAAACGTCCAAGAGACGGAAACATGAAAGAGTTTAAGAGATTATTAAAAATCAGTCCTAGATTTAATCTCGATAGACCCAAAAAACGTATCAAACGTCCAAGAGACGGAAACATGAAAGAGTTTAAGAGATTATTAAAAATCAGTCCTAGATTTAATCTCGATAGACCCAAAAAACGTATCAAATTTAATCTCGAGAAACCAAAAAAAGCGTCCAAGAAATTACCCTGGAAGGATGCTCAATTCAATCTCGATATAGTCTCTGATACACCAAAGAATAAAATTCTTGATAAAGCCATGATTAATAAAATCAGAGATTGTTTCAATGAATTTAAGCGTGATGGAGCATCCTATTGTTGGTCAACATTTCGAATTGATGGTGTTGTTGACGCTACCATGAATGATGAAAAAGCAGCAGTGATAATTTCACGTGTTGGGGAAAAACGGTATTTTTTCCGAATCAAATTCATTATCGAAGTCGATGGCAAATGGATTATTAGGGATAAATTTGAACCAATCCTCAAGAATAAAAAAGCTGTCATTGTGAGTAGAGATTCCAAACCAGGGATTCTAACCGGCATTGACAAACCATACTACGAAAGATCTTATCCCGTAACAGCAATGGTTTATGGGCTATATCCGTTAAATGATAAACCCGATATCGCAAAACTAGCTCCTATGAAATATTCGTCAGGGCTTAATTGTGTAGCAACACGGGTAATGGAGCACTTCACAAATGCATCCCGAGGAAATAAACTAACTGATCTAAGACGAAAAAAAATAACCGAGTGGGAACTGACAGTGAAACAGAACGGTGCAAAGATTTCTGATATAGCTAAGTTAGAAACATCATTAAGATTTCCAATAACAGTTATGACGATAACCGGAGAGGTTTTATACGAACCGAAATATAACAAAAATGGAGCACCAATACAGATTATTGATCATAACAAACACGCGTGGACACCTGCGGTAACAGTATTTCCACGAGAACGAAACGTGAAATATATCCCTAAGGAGTTCGTCGGGGATGTTTTCTATGAAGAGAGATTATTTGATGCTATTAATGCGTTGTGTAAGGATGATCCTGTGTCAGTGTGGTTACTTAGAAGTGATGAAGGATTCGATCAATTTGTAAAACCAAATGGTGAATTATATCGCGTTGAAGAATTAGATAACAGAATGAGAAAAATCGCTAATGATTTTTCACCGGAGAGTTTCCATGAAAAACTACTCACGGATAGTTTTACTATTCCATCAGTGGTAGCTCACTTCGCAAGAGAAAAAAACTCATGGCGTCCAACACGAAGTGATTTTCTTGAGGATGTTAAATCGAGTTGCGTCGAATTTGGTCATGGAGGATTGTGGAATACGAAATACTCACGTGATGGTATGATTTCAATTGATATAGCCGCGTGTTATCCCGGAAGTTTTCTCGGGTATGGGGAATGCGCTGAGTACTTCAAACGATTTGGACACCCAACACATGAAATGACTCGTGTTGCGATTAATGGACCATTACCTGATTTTGATTTAACCGGATTCGCTCGTGTGATATCATTCGAATTAGCTACAGGGTTACATCCGTGTAGTTATGTTTGGCTCGGTAGACATCTATCTGAAAAGGCCTGGATGCCAATAGTGCTATTGAGATATATGATTGATTGTGGTATGCTAATATCGTTGATTGTTTCCGAGGCTATTATATGCTATCGAGCTCAGAAAGAAGTTTGGCTACCACAACCCGATCTAGATCGTATAATCAACGAACTACGAAAACAATTCCCTGATTTCAATGAAGAAGAAATCATGAATTGGTCTAAGAAGTTATTTGAAATTAAAAAAGAACAAGCAAAGGATCTCGGACGAAGAATAATCGGTAAATTCACTCAAGGTGGACGGTACGACAACGCAAAATATTCTTCGCGGTTGATCATAGATGTCGCTGAATACGATTTTCTTGTAGCGGATTTAATGAAGCAGGGAAAACTTGTATCCCGTAAGGATGCTTTTCTATCCAATGGTGAGAAAATGGGTACGGTTGTTACCTACTGTGATGGATATAATTCCCAGTACACACATTTGAGAAGTTCAATGCTAGCCTATGCTTCTATTAATCTATTTTCGATGATAAATAGATTTCCTAATACCGCGGTTAGAGTGGCCACTGATTCGATGTATATACACAATAAATACAAATCAGCTGTAGCTAAATTCACAGATCCCGAGGAAGCGTGGGGGCGTTGGCGATTTAAAAGGGAGATGCTACATGAGTATTGTGAATCCGCAGACGTTGCCATGGATGATAAATATCTTTGTTGTAACCGCGCTGAAAATCAATCAGAATTTTCTAATGCACCACCGGTATCTGATCCAATATGTCGATACAAGACAGTTTATTTAAACGGTTGTGGTGGGTCAGGAAAGACAACTCGTGCAATTGAATTATTTCGTCGGTCAACCATGATTGTGCTAACACCGACTCACAGACTCGCCAGAGAGATGATACAACGAGGGGTAAATGCCTGCACCTACCATAGTTTCTTTCGATGGAAGGGTGACAAATGGACTCCTGATCGAATGGGTGATAAATTCATTCCTGAAATCATAATCTGGGATGAAATATGCACAGTGTCATTAGATGTATTACAGACATTTCTCGAGTGGTTATTAAACAAAAACACAAAAGTCGTCATGTGCGGTGATCACGGCCAACCACCACCATTTGTCGGTGCATCTCCACATGAATGGCTAAGGGGTTTTGTAGACTATTATGAAGAAATTACCACTGATTATAGATCAATTGATGAACGATTACGAGAATTCAAAGCGCTAATTAGATTACAACCGGATAGAATCCAATGCGAAATAGCGCGTAAAGTGATTTCAGAAACTCAAATAAACGATTTCTGGGAAACATGGAGACCAAATGATTTGATAATTGCAAGTAGAAAAATAGTCAGGGATACACTTCAGATGAAGTTATTTGAATTGCATAAAGAAAAATTTGCAACGCTTCCAGTACCCCTTTGTTATAGGCCATCGGATACACGAAAACAGAATATTGAAGTTGATATTCCAGGACAGAGTGAAAAACAAATTCTGGTATTAAATGATATTGTGCTGGTTGATATCAATGTCGTCGAAAATGCTTTGCGTGCTAATAAATCCCCGTGGACTCTAGGATACGCAGCAACAATACACTCTTCACAGGGATTGACTATATCGGATACAATTGTTTGGATGGTGGATAATCACATCGAATGGTCGAATTTAGTCTATCTCGCAGTATCCAGAGTACGAAAAATAAATCAACTTCGAAGAGTTGTTTTCGATGATAATGACACAACAATGGATGATATTGATGTTAGCATCATTAATAAAAAACTCTCCGGTTACAAACAACAGGACAAAAAAAAACAACGAGAATTTGATATTGATGCTGAATTAATAATCACTTTGAAGAAACAACAGAATAATCACTGCGCGAGTTGCAATTGTATAATGCGTTGGCAGTATTCGGATAAGGATCCTCGCCAATTCACCGTAGACAGAAAAAATAACAGTCTCGGTCATGTCAGAAATAATGTGATGTTGACTTGTCTTGAGTGCAATAGACGCAACGGTGCTAGTTAAGACCATGCGGTGGCAATTGAGTATCCTCGGGAATCACTTGTAATTGTTGTCGAGTAAATCCACGTTGAGGGGCAGTTGAATCCAGTTTATAGACTGGAGGTCTACCAGTTGATCGTGTTATAGTAGATATCTTATGCGTAGTGACGCTCCAAATAGGATCAGTAGCCCTTTTTCTACCCCCTTCAAGCTCTCCTGGTTCGTATAAGTACCTCACAATGACATTACTACCAAGAATTGGTTCTTTGAAATCTTTTTGTGGTTGTACGGGTATTGACTTCTTTTTAATCGCGTTAATAGGTTTCATGTTGATTGTTCTAGTAATCTCGTTATTCAGTGCAGTAATCACAGATGGTAATCTTTTAACCCATTCACGGGATCGCTTTTCTTGAATGAATTCTTTTGCGTATTGATATCCAAATAACCGTTCAGCAAGAGTCCGATTAAATCGTTCTACAATGGCCTGATCGCGATGTAGCGCAGTATGCCCTCGTCGTATGGTGACATTATGATGTTTCATTGTAGATAATACTGCACCCTGAAATTCCTTACCAGGATCAACCTGCAATAGATTTGGCCAGTGCAGAGGACCTCGTCGATAAATCCTCTCAAATGCAGAAGCAACTTCAGTGGCTGATTTTGTTTTTAACGGTTCTGCTTCTTTGTATCGACTTGCAATATCAACTACGGTTAAAGCGTATTTGTAACCACGATCATGTGGCAGAAATAATATATCAGCCTGATGAACTTCATTAGGAGCGGTCACATCAAAATGCGAGAATTGAATTTGTTTAGGCGGTGGTAGATAAATTTGCCATAGTGCCTGTTTGGATAACCAATTAGCCGCAGTGGTTTTTTTCACTTTTGCAGCGCTAGCGAGTTTATGGACTGCTGATTTGCCCCTCCAGTATCCTCTTGGGGAATAATAAATTGATTCCATATTATTAATTACCGGCACCTAACATCAATTTGCTTTTCATAGCCGATTTTATCAAAAATGAAGCCAATTTTTCTTTGAAGGATTTATCAGGAATAGCATTTAACGCATGAATTAATTTCACATCTGCTAGATGCCTGTGTTGCAGATTGCTGCTTTTATAAGCAACATCATGAAGGTGACAGGCCTTATCAATGGCGTTTATTGGTTCTTCACCGGGGTTGGGTTGATTTTGATTATTGAGTCTGATATCAAGTCTGGTTCCCGGTCCACAGTAGCTATATCCTGGGAGGTGCTTTTCTCCGGGGTACTTTGCCCATGGGGTTCCAGGGAGCTTTGCCAATTTGGCTGCGATATCACCTCCTCGTTTTTTTTTAAATCAGATTTCATTGACACAAATCTAAATTTCTTTGTACCACATTGCATGCATTTACCAGAAAGCGCTGATCGGTTATTTTTAGTTGTAACCGTCGTCACATCTTCTGTGCCAGTACGCGTTTTGCACTTCACACAATATAGATCCATAATTTATGTATAGAGATATGGATATAATTGATTTTTCAGCGACTAAAAGAAGAGAACCAATTAAGCATCATGCAGCGCTACCAAACTCTATCCGGATGATTATAATCGGGCCATCTGGATCCGGTAAAACGCAATTGTTGCTCAATTTAATAATGAGATGGATGAAGTGGGATAAGTTGTATTTAATTGCTCCTAGCGTAGATGATCAACGATGTTATGAAGTGCTAAAAGATTTTAACGAGAATGCATCAGAAATTAGCGGTGAGAACGCCATTGATTTTATAACCGATATCGATGAAGCACCGAGTATTGATGATATTGATGGAGATATTAACAATTTAGTCGTATACGACGATATAATGTTGGATAAACAAAAAAATCCTGCTAGGATCTTTTCCCGGGGGCGTCACAAAAACACTGACGTGATATATGTCACTCAACGCTACACTCAGGTTCCAAAAGTCATCAGAGATAATTGCAATATTCTTTCTGTATTCAACGGCGTTGATACTCATACTCTTAGAAATATATGGCAGACATGGTGTTCTGATATGGACTTCAATCAATTTCGAGATTTCTTTAGTCATGCTCAGTCGACTCCGCACGGATTCGCAACAATAAATCTACATGATCCTCGGACACGATATCGTATCGGACTGGATCAAATATTCGGTTAAAATCATTTATTATTTTTTGTTAACCAGTGATGAAATCACTAAGCAGCAGAGAGGGTGGATGACAACAAGTTGCGACCAAAATTGATTAAAAAATCGTTTTCATTTTTTTAGTTAAAATGATTTCGTAGGGAGATTTCAACGAAATCCTACGGATCGTTTTAAGGATTCAATCAATTTTTTTTGTCTGAAAACGTTGTAGGGTTCGCCATCTTTTGGTTGAAATGAGATTATAGGACGGCTCGTTTTAGGATTTCAATCAAATTTTGTCTAAAAACGTTGTAGGGTTCACCCTCTCTGCTGCTCAACAGCTTGTATCTAAGCCCAACTGATCCATAACATGAAAAAGCAAAAAGTCCCTTTTTCATCAAAAGTCATGCTGAAAAAAATGGTGGGAACCGGTTTTAAAGTATGGTGACGTACTATCCAATGGTGCGCATCCAATAAACCAAGTATTAACCAAATCCAAGCGGGGTAAAGGGTTTCAACAGCTTTTATCTATGCCCAACTGATCCATAACATGAAAAAGCAAAAAGTCCGTTTTTCATCAAAAAATCAAGCTGAAAAAAAATGGTGGGAACCGGTTTTAAAGTATGGTGACGTACTATCCAATGGTGCGCATCCAATAAACCAAGTATTAACCAAATCCAAGCGGGGTAAAGGGTTTCAACAGCTTGTATCTAAGCCCAACTGATCCATAACATGAAAAAGCAAAAAGTCCCTTTTTCATCAAAAGTCATGCTGAAAAAAATGGTGGGAACCGGTTTTAAAGTATGGTGACGTACTATCCAATGGTGCGCATCCAATAAACCAAGTATTAACCAAATCCAAGCGGGGTAAAGGGTTTCAACAGCTTTTATCTATGCCCAACTGATCCATAACATGAAAAAGCAAAAAGTCCGTTTTTCATCAAAAAATCAAGCTGAAAAAAAATGGTGGGAACCGGTTTTAAAGTATGGTGACGTACTATCCAATGGTGCGCATCCAATAAACCAAGTATTAACCAAATCCAAGCGGGGTAAAGGGTTTCAACAGCTTGTATCTAAGCCCAACTGATCCATAACATGAAAAAGCAAAAAGTCCCTTTTTCATCAAAAGTCATGCTGAAAAAAATGGTGGGAACCGGTTTTAAAGTATGGTGACGTACTATCCAATGGTGCGCATCCAATAAACCAAGTATTAACCAAATCCAAGCGGGGTAAAGGGTTTCAACAGCTTTTATCTATGCCCAACTGATCCATAACATGAAAAAGCAAAAAGTCCGTTTTTCATCAAAAAATCAAGCTGAAAAAAATGGTGGGAACCGGTTTTAAAGTATGGTGACGTACTATCCAATGGTGCGCATCCAATAAACCAAGTATTAACCAAATCCAAGCGGGGTAAAGGGTTTCAACAGCTTGTATCTAAGCCCAACTGATCCATAACATGAAAAAGCAAAAAGTCCCTTTTTCATCAAAAGTCATGCTGAAAAAAATGGTGGGAACCGGTTTTAAAGTATGGTGACGTACTATCCAATGGTGCGCATCCAATAAACCAAGTATTAACCAAATCCAAGCGGGGTAAAGGGTTTCAACAGCTTTTATCTAAGCCCAACTGATCCATAACATGAAAAAGCAAAAAGTCCGTTTTTCATCAAAAAATCAAGCTGAAAAAAAATGGTGGGAACCGGTTTTAAAGTATGGTGACGTACTATCCAATGGTGCGCATCCAATAAACCAAGTATTAACCAAATCCAAGCGGGGTAAAGGGTTTCAACAGCTTGTATCTAAGCCCAACTGATCCATAACATGAAAAAGCAAAAAGTCCCTTTTTCATCAAAAGTCATGCTGAAAAAAATGGTGGGAACCGGTTTTAAAGTATGGTGACGTACTATCCAATGGTGCGCATCCAATAAACCAAGTATTAACCAAATCCAAGCGGGGTAAAGGGTTTCAACAGCTTTTATCTAAGCCCAACTGATCCATAACATGAAAAAGCAAAAAGTCCGTTTTTCATCAAAAAATCAAGCTGAAAAAAAATGGTGGGAACCGGTTTTAAAGTATGGTGACGTACTATCCAATGGTGCGCATCCAATAAACCAAGTATTAACCAAATCCAAGCGGGGTAAAGGGTTTCAACAGCTTGTATCTAAGCCCAACTGATCCATAACATGAAAAAGCAAAAAGTCCCTTTTTCATCAAAAGTCATGCTGAAAAAAATGGTGGGAACCGGTTTTAAAGTATGGTGACGTACTATCCAATGGTGCGCATCCAATAAACCAAGTATTAACCAAATCCAAGCGGGGTAAAGGGTTTCAACAGCTTTTATCTATGCCCAACTGATCCATAACATGAAAAAGCAAAAAGTCCGTTTTTCATCAAAAAATCAAGCTGAAAAAAAATGGTGGGAACCGGTTTTAAAGTATGGTGACGTACTATCCAATGGTGCGCATCCAATAAACCAAGTATTAACCAAATCCAAGCGGGGTAAAGGGTTTCAACAGCTTGTATCTAAGCCCAACTGATCCATAACATGAAAAAGCAAAAAGTCCCTTTTTCATCAAAAGTCATGCTGAAAAAAATGGTGGGAACCGGTTTTAAAGTATGGTGACGTACTATCCAATGGTGCGCATCCAATAAACCAAGTATTAACCAAATCCAAGCGGGGTAAAGGGTTTCAACAGCTTTTATCTATGCCCAACTGATCCATAACATGAAAAAGCAAAAAGTCCGTTTTTCATCAAAAAATCAAGCTGAAAAAAAATGGTGGGAACCGGTTTTAAAGTATGGTGACGTACTATCCAATGGTGCGCATCCAATAAACCAAGTATTAACCAAATCCAAGCGGGGTAAAGGGTTTCAACAGCTTGTATCTAAGCCCAACTGATCCATAACATGAAAAAGCAAAAAGTCCCTTTTTCATCAAAAGTCATGCTGAAAAAAATGGTGGGAACCGGTTTTAAAGTATGGTGACGTACTATCCAATGGTGCGCATCCAATAAACCAAGTATTAACCAAATCCAAGCGGGGTAAAGGGTTTCAACAGCTTTTATCTATGCCCAACTGATCCATAACATGAAAAAGCAAAAAGTCCGTTTTTCATCAAAAAATCAAGCTGAAAAAAAATGGTGGGAACCGGTTTTAAAGTATGGTGACGTACTATCCAATGGTGCGCATCCAATAAACCAAGTATTAACCAAATCCAAGCGGGGTAAAGGGTTTCAACAGCTTGTATCTAAGCCCAACTGATCCATAACATGAAAAAGCAAAAAGTCCCTTTTTCATCAAAAGTCATGCTGAAAAAAATGGTGGGAACCGGTTTTAAAGTATGGTGACGTACTATCCAATGGTGCGCATCCAATAAACCAAGTATTAACCAAATCCAAGCGGGGTAAAGGGTTTCAACAGCTTTTATCTAAGCCCAACTGATCCATAACATGAAAAAGCAAAAAGTCCGTTTTTCATCAAAAAATCAAGCTGAAAAAAAATGGTGGGAACCGGTTTTAAAGTATGGTGACGTACTATCCAATGGTGCGCATCCAATAAACCAAGTATTAACCAAATCCAAGCGGGGTAAAGGGTTTCAACAGCTTGTATCTAAGCCCAACTGATCCATAACATGAAAAAGCAAAAAGTCCCTTTTTCATCAAAAGTCATGCTGAAAAAAATGGTGGGAACCGGTTTTAAAGTATGGTGACGTACTATCCAATGGTGCGCATCCAATAAACCAAGTATTAACCAAATCCAAGCGGGGTAAAGGGTTTCAACAGCTTTTATCTAAGCCCAACTGATCCATAACATGAAAAAGCAAAAAGTCCGTTTTTCATCAAAAAATCAAGCTGAAAAAAAATGGTGGGAACCGGTTTTAAAGTATGGTGACGTACTATCCAATGGTGCGCATCCAATAAACCAAGTATTAACCAAATCCAAGCGGGGTAAAGGGTTTCAACAGCTTGTATCTAAGCCCAACTGATCCATAACATGAAAAAGCAAAAAGTCCCTTTTTCATCAAAAGTCATGCTGAAAAAAATGGTGGGAACCGGTTTTAAAGTATGGTGACGTACTATCCAATGGTGCACATCCAATAAACCAAGTATTAACCAAATCCAAGCGGGGTAAAGGGTTTCAACAGCTTTTATCTATGCCCAACTGATCCATAACATGAAAAAGCAAAAAGTCCGTTTTTCATCAAAAAATCAAGCTGAAAAAAAATGGTGGGAACCGGTTTTAAAGTATGGTGACGTACTATCCAATGGTGCGCATCCAATAAACCAAGTATTAACCAAATCCAAGCGGGGTAAAGGGTTTCAACAGCTTGTATCTAAGCCCAACTGATCCATAACATGAAAAAGCAAAAAGTCCCTTTTTCATCAAAAGTCATGCTGAAAAAAATGGTGGGAACCGGTTTTAAAGTATGGTGACGTACTATCCAATGGTGCGCATCCAATAAACCAAGTATTAACCAAATCCAAGCGGGGTAAAGGGTTTCAACAGCTTTTATCTATGCCCAACTGATCCATAACATGAAAAAGCAAAAAGTCCGTTTTTCATCAAAAAATCAAGCTGAAAAAAAATGGTGGGAACCGGTTTTAAAGTATGGTGACGTACTATCCAATGGTGCGCATCCAATAAACCAAGTATTAACCAAATCCAAGCGGGGTAAAGGGTTTCAACAGCTTGTATCTAAGCCCAACTGATCCATAACATGAAAAAGCAAAAAGTCCCTTTTTCATCAAAAGTCATGCTGAAAAAAATGGTGGGAACCGGTTTTAAAGTATGGTGACGTACTATCCAATGGTGCGCATCCAATAAACCAAGTATTAACCAAATCCAAGCGGGGTAAAGGGTTTCAACAGCTTTTATCTATGCCCAACTGATCCATAACATGAAAAAGCAAAAAGTCCGTTTTTCATCAAAAAATCAAGCTGAAAAAAAATGGTGGGAACCGGTTTTAAAGTATGGTGACGTACTATCCAATGGTGCGCATCCAATAAACCAAGTATTAACCAAATCCAAGCGGGGTAAAGGGTTTCAACAGCTTGTATCTAAGCCCAACTGATCCATAACATGAAAAAGCAAAAAGTCCCTTTTTCATCAAAAGTCATGCTGAAAAAAATGGTGGGAACCGGTTTTAAAGTATGGTGACGTACTATCCAATGGTGCGCATCCAATAAACCAAGTATTAACCAAATCCAAGCGGGGTAAAGGGTTTCAACAGCTTGTATCTAAGCCCAACTGATCCATAACATGAAAAAGCAAAAAGTCCCTTTTTCATCAAAAAGTCATGCTGAAAAAAAATGGTGGGAACCGGTTTTAAAGTATGGTGACGTACTATCCAATGGTGCGCATCCAATAAACCAAGTATTAACCAAATCCAAGCGGGGTAAAGGGTTTCAACAGCTTTTATCTAAGCCCAACTGATCCATAACATGAAAAAGCAAAAAGTCCCGTTTTTCATCAAAAATCAAGCTGAAAAAAATGGTGGGAACCGGTTTTAAAGTATGGTGACGTACTATCCAATGGTGCGCATCCAATAAACCAAGTATTAACCAAATCCAAGCGGGGTAAAGGGTTTCAACAGCTTGTATCTAAGCCCAACTGATCCATAACATGAAAAAGCAAAAAGTCCCTTTTTCATCAAAAGTCATGCTGAAAAAAATGGTGGGAACCGGTTTTAAAGTATGGTGACGTACTATCCAATGGTGCGCATCCAATAAACCAAGTATTAACCAAATCCAAGCGGGGTAAAGGGTTTCAACAGCTTTTATCTATGCCCAACTGATCCATAACATGAAAAAGCAAAAAGTCCGTTTTTCATCAAAAAATCAAGCTGAAAAAAAATGGTGGGAACCGGTTTTAAAGTATGGTGACGTACTATCCAATGGTGCGCATCCAATAAACCAAGTATTAACCAAATCCAAGCGGGGTAAAGGGTTTCAACAGCTTGTATCTAAGCCCAACTGATCCATAACATGAAAAAGCAAAAAGTCCCTTTTTCATCAAAAGTCATGCTGAAAAAAATGGTGGGAACCGGTTTTAAAGTATGGTGACGTACTATCCAATGGTGCGCATCCAATAAACCAAGTATTAACCAAATCCAAGCGGGGTAAAGGGTTTCAACAGCTTTTATCTATGCCCAACTGATCCATAACATGAAAAAGCAAAAAGTCCGTTTTTCATCAAAAAATCAAGCTGAAAAAAAATGGTGGGAACCGGTTTTAAAGTATGGTGACGTACTATCCAATGGTGCGCATCCAATAAACCAAGTATTAACCAAATCCAAGCGGGGTAAAGGGTTTCAACAGCTTGTATCTAAGCCCAACTGATCCATAACATGAAAAAGCAAAAAGTCCCTTTTTCATCAAAAGTCATGCTGAAAAAAATGGTGGGAACCGGTTTTAAAGTATGGTGACGTACTATCCAATGGTGCGCATCCAATAAACCAAGTATTAACCAAATCCAAGCGGGGTAAAGGGTTTCAACAGCTTTTATCTAAGCCCAACTGATCCATAACATGAAAAAGCAAAAAGTCCGTTTTTCATCAAAAAATCAAGCTGAAAAAAAATGGTGGGAACCGGTTTTAAAGTATGGTGACGTACTATCCAATGGTGCGCATCCAATAAACCAAGTATTAACCAAATCCAAGCGGGGTAAAGGGTTTCAACAGCTTGTATCTAAGCCCAACTGATCCATAACATGAAAAAGCAAAAAGTCCCTTTTTCATCAAAAGTCATGCTGAAAAAAATGGTGGGAACCGGTTTTAAAGTATGGTGACGTACTATCCAATGGTGCGCATCCAATAAACCAAGTATTAACCAAATCCAAGCGGGGTAAAGGGTTTCAACAGCTTTTATCTATGCCCAACTGATCCATAACATGAAAAAGCAAAAAGTCCGTTTTTCATCAAAAAATCAAGCTGAAAAAAAATGGTGGGAACCGGTTTTAAAGTATGGTGACGTACTATCCAATGGTGCGCATCCAATAAACCAAGTATTAACCAAATCCAAGCGGGGTAAAGGGTTTCAACAGCTTGTATCTAAGCCCAACTGATCCATAACATGAAAAAGCAAAAAGTCCCTTTTTCATCAAAAGTCATGCTGAAAAAAATGGTGGGAACCGGTTTTAAAGTATGGTGACGTACTATCCAATGGTGCGCATCCAATAAACCAAGTATTAACCAAATCCAAGCGGGGTAAAGGGTTTCAACAGCTTTTATCTATGCCCAACTGATCCATAACATGAAAAAGCAAAAAGTCCGTTTTTCATCAAAAAATCAAGCTGAAAAAAAATGGTGGGAACCGGTTTTAAAGTATGGTGACGTACTATCCAATGGTGCGCATCCAATAAACCAAGTATTAACCAAATCCAAGCGGGGTAAAGGGTTTCAACAGCTTGTATCTAAGCCCAACTGATCCATAACATGAAAAAGCAAAAAGTCCCTTTTTCATCAAAAGTCATGCTGAAAAAAATGGTGGGAACCGGTTTTAAAGTATGGTGACGTACTATCCAATGGTGCGCATCCAATAAACCAAGTATTAACCAAATCCAAGCGGGGTAAAGGGTTTCAACAGCTTTTATCTATGCCCAACTGATCCATAACATGAAAAAGCAAAAAGTCCGTTTTTCATCAAAAAATCAAGCTGAAAAAAAATGGTGGGAACCGGTTTTAAAGTATGGTGACGTACTATCCAATGGTGCGCATCCAATAAACCAAGTATTAACCAAATCCAAGCGGGGTAAAGGGTTTCAACAGCTTGTATCTAAGCCCAACTGATCCATAACATGAAAAAGCAAAAAGTCCCTTTTTCATCAAAAGTCATGCTGAAAAAAATGGTGGGAACCGGTTTTAAAGTATGGTGACGTACTATCCAATGGTGCGCATCCAATAAACCAAGTATTAACCAAATCCAAGCGGGGTAAAGGGTTTCAACAGCTTTTATCTATGCCCAACTGATCCATAACATGAAAAAGCAAAAAGTCCGTTTTTCATCAAAAAATCAAGCTGAAAAAAAATGGTGGGAACCGGTTTTAAAGTATGGTGACGTACTATCCAATGGTGCGCATCCAATAAACCAAGTATTAACCAAATCCAAGCGGGGTAAAGGGTTTCAACAGCTTGTATCTAAGCCCAACTGATCCATAACATGAAAAAGCAAAAAGTCCCTTTTTCATCAAAAGTCATGCTGAAAAAAATGGTGGGAACCGGTTTTAAAGTATGGTGACGTACTATCCAATGGTGCGCATCCAATAAACCAAGTATTAACCAAATCCAAGCGGGGTAAAGGGTTTCAACAGCTTTTATCTAAGCCCAACTGATCCATAACATGAAAAAGCAAAAAGTCCGTTTTTCATCAAAAAATCAAGCTGAAAAAAAATGGTGGGAACCGGTTTTAAAGTATGGTGACGTACTATCCAATGGTGCGCATCCAATAAACCAAGTATTAACCAAATCCAAGCGGGGTAAAGGGTTTCAACAGCTTGTATCTAAGCCCAACTGATCCATAACATGAAAAAGCAAAAAGTCCCTTTTTCATCAAAAGTCATGCTGAAAAAAATGGTGGGAACCGGTTTTAAAGTATGGTGACGTACTATCCAATGGTGCGCATCCAATAAACCAAGTATTAACCAAATCCAAGCGGGGTAAAGGGTTTCAACAGCTTTTATCTATGCCCAACTGATCCATAACATGAAAAAGCAAAAAGTCCGTTTTTCATCAAAAAATCAAGCTGAAAAAAAATGGTGGGAACCGGTTTTAAAGTATGGTGACGTACTATCCAATGGTGCGCATCCAATAAACCAAGTATTAACCAAATCCAAGCGGGGTAAAGGGTTTCAACAGCTTGTATCTAAGCCCAACTGATCCATAACATGAAAAAGCAAAAAGTCCCTTTTTCATCAAAAGTCATGCTGAAAAAAATGGTGGGAACCGGTTTTAAAGTATGGTGACGTACTATCCAATGGTGCGCATCCAATAAACCAAGTATTAACCAAATCCAAGCGGGGTAAAGGGTTTCAACAGCTTTTATCTAAGCCCAACTGATCCATAACATGAAAAAGCAAAAAGTCCGTTTTTCATCAAAAAATCAAGCTGAAAAAAAATGGTGGGAACCGGTTTTAAAGTATGGTGACGTACTATCCAATGGTGCGCATCCAATAAACCAAGTATTAACCAAATCCAAGCGGGGTAAAGGGTTTCAACAGCTTGTATCTAAGCCCAACTGATCCATAACATGAAAAAGCAAAAAGTCCCTTTTTCATCAAAAGTCATGCTGAAAAAAATGGTGGGAACCGGTTTTAAAGTATGGTGACGTACTATCCAATGGTGCGCATCCAATAAACCAAGTATTAACCAAATCCAAGCGGGGTAAAGGGTTTCAACAGCTTTTATCTAAGCCCAACTGATCCATAACATGAAAAAGCAAAAAGTCCGTTTTTCATCAAAAAATCAAGCTGAAAAAAAATGGTGGGAACCGGTTTTAAAGTATGGTGACGTACTATCCAATGGTGCGCATCCAATAAACCAAGTATTAACCAAATCCAAGCGGGGTAAAGGGTTTCAACAGCTTGTATCTAAGCCCAACTGATCCATAACATGAAAAAGCAAAAAGTCCCTTTTTCATCAAAAGTCATGCTGAAAAAAATGGTGGGAACCGGTTTTAAAGTATGGTGACGTACTATCCAATGGTGCGCATCCAATAAACCAAGTATTAACCAAATCCAAGCGGGGTAAAGGGTTTCAACAGCTTTTATCTAAGCCCAACTGATCCATAACATGAAAAAGCAAAAAGTCCGTTTTTCATCAAAAAATCAAGCTGAAAAAAAATGGTGGGAACCGGTTTTAAAGTATGGTGACGTACTATCCAATGGTGCGCATCCAATAAACCAAGTATTAACCAAATCCAAGCGGGGTAAAGGGTTTCAACAGCTTGTATCTAAGCCCAACTGATCCATAACATGAAAAAGCAAAAAGTCCCTTTTTCATCAAAAGTCATGCTGAAAAAAATGGTGGGAACCGGTTTTAAAGTATGGTGACGTACTATCCAATGGTGCGCATCCAATAAACCAAGTATTAACCAAATCCAAGCGGGGTAAAGGGTTTCAACAGCTTTTATCTAAGCCCAACTGATCCATAACATGAAAAAGCAAAAAGTCCCTTTTTCATCAAAATTCATGCTGAAAAAAATGGTGGGAACCGGTTTTAAAGTATGGTGACGTACTATCCAATGGTGCGCATCCAATAAACCAAGTATTAACCAAATCCAAGCGGGGTAAAGGGTTTCAACAGCTTTTATCTAAGCCCAACTGATCCATAACATGAAAAAGCAAAAAGTCCGTTTTTCATCAAAAATCAAGCTGAAAAAAAATGGTGGGAACCGGTTTAAAGTATGGTGACGTACTATCCAATGGTGCGCATCCAATAAACCAAGTATTAACCAAATCCAAGCGGGGTAAAGGGTTTCAACAGCTTGTATCTAAGCCCAACTGATCCATAACATGAAAAAGCAAAAAGTCCCTTTTTCATCAAAAGTCATGCTGAAAAAAATGGTGGGAACCGGTTTTAAAGTATGGTGACGTACTATCCAATGGTGCGCATCCAATAAACCAAGTATTAACCAAATCCAAGCGGGGTAAAGGGTTTCAACAGCTTTTATCTAAGCCCAACTGATCCATAACATGAAAAAGCAAAAAGTCCGTTTTTCATCAAAAAATCAAGCTGAAAAAAAATGGTGGGAACCGGTTTTAAAGTATGGTGACGTACTATCCAATGGTGCGCATCCAATAAACCAAGTATTAACCAAATCCAAGCGGGGTAAAGGGTTTCAACAGCTTGTATCTAAGCCCAACTGATCCATAACATGAAAAAGCAAAAAGTCCCTTTTTCATCAAAAGTCATGCTGAAAAAAATGGTGGGAACCGGTTTTAAAGTATGGTGACGTACTATCCAATGGTGCGCATCCAATAAACCAAGTATTAACCAAATCCAAGCGGGGTAAAGGGTTTCAACAGCTTTTATCTATGCCCAACTGATCCATAACATGAAAAAGCAAAAAGTCCGTTTTTCATCAAAAAATCAAGCTGAAAAAAAATGGTGGGAACCGGTTTTAAAGTATGGTGACGTACTATCCAATGGTGCGCATCCAATAAACCAAGTATTAACCAAATCCAAGCGGGGTAAAGGGTTTCAACAGCTTGTATCTAAGCCCAACTGATCCATAACATGAAAAAGCAAAAAGTCCCTTTTTCATCAAAAGTCATGCTGAAAAAAATGGTGGGAACCGGTTTTAAAGTATGGTGACGTACTATCCAATGGTGCGCATCCAATAAACCAAGTATTAACCAAATCCAAGCGGGGTAAAGGGTTTCAACAGCTTTTATCTATGCCCAACTGATCCATAACATGAAAAAGCAAAAAGTCCGTTTTTCATCAAAAAATCAAGCTGAAAAAAAATGGTGGGAACCGGTTTTAAAGTATGGTGACGTACTATCCAATGGTGCGCATCCAATAAACCAAGTATTAACCAAATCCAAGCGGGGTAAAGGGTTTCAACAGCTTGTATCTAAGCCCAACTGATCCATAACATGAAAAAGCAAAAAGTCCCTTTTTCATCAAAAGTCATGCTGAAAAAAATGGTGGGAACCGGTTTTAAAGTATGGTGACGTACTATCCAATGGTGCGCATCCAATAAACCAAGTATTAACCAAATCCAAGCGGGGTAAAGGGTTTCAACAGCTTTTATCTATGCCCAACTGATCCATAACATGAAAAAGCAAAAAGTCCGTTTTTCATCAAAAAATCAAGCTGAAAAAAAATGGTGGGAACCGGTTTTAAAGTATGGTGACGTACTATCCAATGGTGCGCATCCAATAAACCAAGTATTAACCAAATCCAAGCGGGGTAAAGGGTTTCAACAGCTTGTATCTAAGCCCAACTGATCCATAACATGAAAAAGCAAAAAGTCCCTTTTTCATCAAAAGTCATGCTGAAAAAAATGGTGGGAACCGGTTTTAAAGTATGGTGACGTACTATCCAATGGTGCGCATCCAATAAACCAAGTATTAACCAAATCCAAGCGGGGTAAAGGGTTTCAACAGCTTTTATCTATGCCCAACTGATCCATAACATGAAAAAGCAAAAAGTCCGTTTTTCATCAAAAAATCAAGCTGAAAAAAAATGGTGGGAACCGGTTTTAAAGTATGGTGACGTACTATCCAATGGTGCGCATCCAATAAACCAAGTATTAACCAAATCCAAGCGGGGTAAAGGGTTTCAACAGCTTGTATCTAAGCCCAACTGATCCATAACATGAAAAAGCAAAAAGTCCCTTTTTCATCAAAAGTCATGCTGAAAAAAATGGTGGGAACCGGTTTTAAAGTATGGTGACGTACTATCCAATGGTGCGCATCCAATAAACCAAGTATTAACCAAATCCAAGCGGGGTAAAGGGTTTCAACAGCTTTTATCTATGCCCAACTGATCCATAACATGAAAAAGCAAAAAGTCCGTTTTTCATCAAAAAATCAAGCTGAAAAAAAATGGTGGGAACCGGTTTTAAAGTATGGTGACGTACTATCCAATGGTGCGCATCCAATAAACCAAGTATTAACCAAATCCAAGCGGGGTAAAGGGTTTCAACAGCTTGTATCTAAGCCCAACTGATCCATAACATGAAAAAGCAAAAAGTCCCTTTTTCATCAAAAGTCATGCTGAAAAAAATGGTGGGAACCGGTTTTAAAGTATGGTGACGTACTATCCAATGGTGCGCATCCAATAAACCAAGTATTAACCAAATCCAAGCGGGGTAAAGGGTTTCAACAGCTTTTATCTATGCCCAACTGATCCATAACATGAAAAAGCAAAAAGTCCGTTTTTCATCAAAAAATCAAGCTGAAAAAAAATGGTGGGAACCGGTTTTAAAGTATGGTGACGTACTATCCAATGGTGCGCATCCAATAAACCAAGTATTAACCAAATCCAAGCGGGGTAAAGGGTTTCAACAGCTTGTATCTAAGCCCAACTGATCCATAACATGAAAAAGCAAAAAGTCCCTTTTTCATCAAAAGTCATGCTGAAAAAAATGGTGGGAACCGGTTTTAAAGTATGGTGACGTACTATCCAATGGTGCGCATCCAATAAACCAAGTATTAACCAAATCCAAGCGGGTAAAGGGTTTCAACAGCTTTTATCTATGCCCAACTGATCCATAACATGAAAAAGCAAAAAGTCCGTTTTTCATCAAAAAATCAAGCTGAAAAAAAATGGTGGGAACCGGTTTTAAAGTATGGTGACGTACTATCCAATGGTGCGCATCCAATAAACCAAGTATTAACCAAATCCAAGCGGGGTAAAGGGTTTCAACAGCTTGTATCTAAGCCCAACTGATCCATAACATGAAAAAGCAAAAAGTCCCTTTTTCATCAAAAGTCATGCTGAAAAAAATGGTGGGAACCGGTTTTAAAGTATGGTGACGTACTATCCAATGGTGCGCATCCAATAAACCAAGTATTAACCAAATCCAAGCGGGGTAAAGGGTTTCAACAGCTTTTATCTATGCCCAACTGATCCATAACATGAAAAAGCAAAAAGTCCGTTTTTCATCAAAAAATCAAGCTGAAAAAAAATGGTGGGAACCGGTTTTAAAGTATGGTGACGTACTATCCAATGGTGCGCATCCAATAAACCAAGTATTAACCAAATCCAAGCGGGGTAAAGGGTTTCAACAGCTTGTATCTAAGCCCAACTGATCCATAACATGAAAAAGCAAAAAGTCCCTTTTTCATCAAAAGTCATGCTGAAAAAAATGGTGGGAACCGGTTTTAAAGTATGGTGACGTACTATCCAATGGTGCGCATCCAATAAACCAAGTATTAACCAAATCCAAGCGGGGTAAAGGGTTTCAACAGCTTTTATCTATGCCCAACTGATCCATAACATGAAAAAGCAAAAAGTCCGTTTTTCATCAAAAAATCAAGCTGAAAAAAAATGGTGGGAACCGGTTTTAAAGTATGGTGACGTACTATCCAATGGTGCGCATCCAATAAACCAAGTATTAACCAAATCCAAGCGGGGTAAAGGGTTTCAACAGCTTGTATCTAAGCCCAACTGATCCATAACATGAAAAAGCAAAAAGTCCCTTTTTCATCAAAAGTCATGCTGAAAAAAATGGTGGGAACCGGTTTTAAAGTATGGTGACGTACTATCCAATGGTGCGCATCCAATAAACCAAGTATTAACCAAATCCAAGCGGGGTAAAGGGTTTCAACAGCTTTTATCTATGCCCAACTGATCCATAACATGAAAAAGCAAAAAGTCCGTTTTTCATCAAAAAATCAAGCTGAAAAAAAATGGTGGGAACCGGTTTTAAAGTATGGTGACGTACTATCCAATGGTGCGCATCCAATAAACCAAGTATTAACCAAATCCAAGCGGGGTAAAGGGTTTCAACAGCTTGTATCTAAGCCCAACTGATCCATAACATGAAAAAGCAAAAAGTCCCTTTTTCATCAAAAGTCATGCTGAAAAAAATGGTGGGAACCGGTTTTAAAGTATGGTGACGTACTATCCAATGGTGCGCATCCAATAAACCAAGTATTAACCAAATCCAAGCGGGGTAAAGGGTTTCAACAGCTTTTATCTATGCCCAACTGATCCATAACATGAAAAAGCAAAAAGTCCGTTTTTCATCAAAAAATCAAGCTGAAAAAAAATGGTGGGAACCGGTTTTAAAGTATGGTGACGTACTATCCAATGGTGCGCATCCAATAAACCAAGTATTAACCAAATCCAAGCGGGGTAAAGGGTTTCAACAGCTTGTATCTAAGCCCAACTGATCCATAACATGAAAAAGCAAAAAGTCCCTTTTTCATCAAAAGTCATGCTGAAAAAAATGGTGGGAACCGGTTTTAAAGTATGGTGACGTACTATCCAATGGTGCGCATCCAATAAACCAAGTATTAACCAAATCCAAGCGGGGTAAAGGGTTTCAACAGCTTTTATCTATGCCCAACTGATCCATAACATGAAAAAGCAAAAAGTCCGTTTTTCATCAAAAAATCAAGCTGAAAAAAAATGGTGGGAACCGGTTTTAAAGTATGGTGACGTACTATCCAATGGTGCGCATCCAATAAACCAAGTATTAACCAAATCCAAGCGGGGTAAAGGGTTTCAACAGCTTGTATCTAAGCCCAACTGATCCATAACATGAAAAAGCAAAAAGTCCCTTTTTCATCAAAAGTCATGCTGAAAAAAATGGTGGGAACCGGTTTTAAAGTATGGTGACGTACTATCCAATGGTGCGCATCCAATAAACCAAGTATTAACCAAATCCAAGCGGGGTAAAGGGTTTCAACAGCTTTTATCTATGCCCAACTGATCCATAACATGAAAAAGCAAAAAGTCCGTTTTTCATCAAAAAATCAAGCTGAAAAAAAATGGTGGGAACCGGTTTTAAAGTATGGTGACGTACTATCCAATGGTGCGCATCCAATAAACCAAGTATTAACCAAATCCAAGCGGGGTAAAGGGTTTCAACAGCTTGTATCTAAGCCCAACTGATCCATAACATGAAAAAGCAAAAAGTCCCTTTTTCATCAAAAGTCATGCTGAAAAAAATGGTGGGAACCGGTTTTAAAGTATG
>JARLTB010000399.1:10000-198578 GCA_030141615.1 Unio pictorum
CCGAACTTTTGTCCTCGGTCATGATACGCTTATACAAGGGCAACCTTTATTTTAAGACTGATTCATTATGTTTATATACATCAAGTTCAATGTGTTAAGATGTTATTTTTTTTTAAATGACCCCGAGGTCAGGCAATCAATAGTTCTGACTTTTCTTGATAAACAGTATAAAGGGAACGGTTTGTGAATGAAGATATTAATTCTTACTCATCGGTCAATCTGAACAGAGATATAATTCATTTCCTCACGATGGAAGATTCCGTTGTATATTTTCTGCTTGTAAATCTTCTTACGATCGTCATTATCATGGGTATGTATTTATTGATTGTTTGTTATTACAATCCTACATATATCTTAAACATGTATTTCGACAGTTACTGTTCAAGTTTAGAATTTTTTCATTATATAATGTTAATGATTAGAAGAAAAGTCGAAGTTTAAGTGTTGTAAACATTTGGGATACATATTAGGCGTTGATTTAGGAGCATACATATTACCATTAACAATATTTCCTACTGATAAAAATTAAAAAATGTTTGCAAACCAGGACAATCGACCACTGAAATACTTACAGTCTGGTGTAATTTAACTTAGCATGATGGCATTTGGTGTCTCAACAGAAAGTTTACCACTACCACATTATGCACTATATGTATTATTCACTGTTACTTATGTAAAAGCAATTTGCACGTTGAGCAGCAGATGGGGTGAACAGACCAACTTTTTAGGCGTCAACGAGGCTTCCTTCTCGTTAATATTTAATAGAACGGTCTATTTGACAAACCAAGGCTTCCTAGTAAAATATAATATAAAGGACTATTTGGTTCCTTGTAAGGGTCCATTTGGCAAAATAAAAAGACGCCATTGTCCTTGGAAATCACCCCCTCTGCTGCTATGGATCAACAATTCTTTTACGAGATTCAGTAAACGATTTTAACCGAATATTTTATCAAGTCCGACACGATATCGCGTCCGAGGATCTGATAAATGTATTGTCAAAAATCCATGTTGGATTGACTGAGCGCGACTAAAGAAATTTATAAAGAGATTATGATCCATATCACCGCTGCACCAAGTTTGCCAATATTTATAATAGTATGTGTATCAACTCCGTTGAATACGGTAAGAATATTGCAGTAATCTCTTATTACTTTTGGTATTTGTGTGTCTCGATTAGTGACATATAACACGTCAGTTTTTTATGCCTACCTGTGGAAAATATCCTCGCGGGATTCTTTTGATTGTCTAACATGACATCGTCGTATACGATTAAATTGTTAATATCTCCATCAATGTCATCAATGCTCGGTGCTTCATCGATATCGGTTATAAACTAAATAATACCCTAGCCGGATTCATCTACAGCTTTTTCGTTAAAATCTTTTAACACATTGTAACATCGTTGATCATCTAGACTCGGAGCTATCAAATACAACTTGTTCTATTTCATCCATCTCGTTATTAAATTAAGTAACAATTGTGTCTTGCCACTTCCAGATGGTCCAATAAGCATTTTAATTGAATTCGGCAACATCGCATGGTGTTTAATAGGTTCCCATCGTCGGGTAGCTGAATAATCAATTAAATTCATGTTATTATAAATATATTATGGATCTATATTGTGTGAAGTGTAAAAAACGTACTGGCAGAGATGACTTGACTACGATTACAACTTAAAATAACCGATCAGCACTTTCTGGTAAGTGTGTACAATGTAGTACAAAAAAAATTAAGATTTGATTCCAAGGATTTAAAACAAAACGAGGAGGTGATATTGCAGCCAAGCTAACTAAATATCCGGGAATACTATGGGAAAAGTATCCAGGAGAAAAACACCTTCCAGGGTATAGTTATTGTGGACCAGGAACCAGACTCGATATCAGACTCGATAATCAAAAATAACCCAGACGTGGTAAAGAACCAATAAACGCCATTGATAAAGCGTGTCATGCTCATGATCTCGCTTATAAAAGCAGCAATCTGCGACATAGACATATTGCAGATGTGACATTAATTCATGCGTTGGATTCTATCACTGATAAATCCTTTAAAGAAAAATTAGCTTCATGGTTAGTAAAATCGGCAATGAAAGGTAAATTGATGTTAGGTGCCGGTAATTGATAATAACATGGAAACTTTTCATATTCGCCAAAAGGATACTGGAGGGGTAAAGCAGCAATTGGTAAACTCGCTAGTACCGCAAAGGTGAAATTTACCACTGCAGCGGATTGGTTATCTAATCAGGCGATATGGCAAATTTATCTACCACCGCCTAAACAAATTATCTACTCGCATTTTGATGTGACCGTTCCTAATAAAGTTCATCAAGCTGATATATTATTTCTGCCACATGATGGTGGTTACAAATACGCGTTAACTGTAGTTGATGTTGCGAGTCGATACAAACAAGCAGAACCCCTAAAGACAAAATCATCAACTGAAGTGGCTTCTGCATTTGAAAGAATTTATCGAAGATGTCCTCTTCGCTGACCAAATATGTTACAAGTTGATCCTGCCAAGGAATTTCAGGGTGCAGTGTTATCAGCAATGAAGCATCACCATGTCTCCATCAGACGAGGACATACTGTACTACATTGCGATTAGGCAATTGTTGAACTATTTAATCGGACACTTGCTGAGCGGTTATTCGGATATCAATATGCTAAGGAATTTATTCAGGACAAACGATCTCGTGAATGGGTTAAGAGATTACCAGCTGTGATTACCGCGCTAAATTATGAGATCACTAGAACAATCAACATGAAACCTATCAACGCGATTAAAAGGAAGTCTATACCCAGACAACAGCAAAAAGATTTTTCAAAACAAACAATTCTCGGCAATGTCACTGTTAGATATACGAACCAGGAGAGCTTGATAGTGGTAAAAAAGAGCTACTGATCCTTTTTGGAGTGTCACCGCGCATAACATATCTAGTATAACACGATCTACGAGTAAACCAGCAATCGATAGCTTGGATTAGACCGCTCCTCAACGAGGATTTACTTGTGAACAATTTCAAGTGATACCCGATGATACTCAATTACCGCCGCGTGGTCTTTATCAGCACCTCTTCGTCTGTTGCACACAAGACAAGTCAGCATTACATTATCACTGGTATGACCTACACTGCTATATTTTCTGTCTACGATAAAATGTCGAGGATCTTTATCCGACCAACACCAAAGCACTTAACAATTGCAACTCGCATAGTGATTATTCTGTTGTTGCTTCAGCGTAATTATTAATTCAGCATCAATGTCAAATTCGCTATTATTTTTTTTTATCCTGCTGTTTATAACCAGAATTTTTTTCTTCTGATTACATCATTATCAACAATATCACTTATTGTAGTGTCGCTATAATCTAGAACAATTCTTCGAAGTTGATTTATTTCTTGTACTCTGGATATTGCCAGATAAACTAAGTTTGACCACTCTATTTGATTATCCACCATCCAAACGATTGTATCGGATATAGTCAATTCCTGTGAAGAATGTATCGTCTCTGCGTAACCTAGCGTCCACGGGGATTTATCAGCGCGCAATGCATCTTCGACGACGCTAATATCAACCAGCACAATATCATTTAGCACTAAATTCTGTTTTTCACTCCTGGAATATCAACTTTAATATTCTGTTCTCGTGTATCCGAAGGCCTTTAACACAACGGTACTGGAAGTGTTGTAATTTTTTTCTTTGTGTGTTTTAAATAACTTCATCTTAAATGTGTCTCTAACTGTCTTTCTACTTGCAACTATCAAATCGTTTGGTCTCCACGTTTCCCAAAAATCTTTTAAATGAGTTTCCGAAATTATTTTACGCGCAATTTTACATTGGATTTTATCCGTTTGTAATCTGATAAGTCTTTTGAACTCGCGTAATTGTTCATCAAGTGCTCTATGATCAGTATTAATTTCTTCATAATAGTCTACAAAATGTTTCAACCAATCATGTGGAGATGAACAGACAAATGGTGGTGGTTGACAATGATCGCCGCACATTATTACTTTTATGTTCGCTAGCAATAACCAATCGAGAAATGTTTGTAATATATCTAATGACACCGTGCATATCTCATCGCATATAAAATAATAAAATGATAAAAATATACAACATTTGGTGACGTTTCGAGAGGCAATTTAAGAATAATTTCGAAGTAAGGTGAATTTTGATCAGAGGGAATGGGATTTATTCTTCTGTGTATATGTTCATAATAAAAAATTTGAAAACTCCAATGTCAATTTGTCTACGTTGTCTATCGTATCGTAACAGACTATAACAACACAGTGGGATGTTTTCAGAACGAAGTGTCCCAGCACATCTCCTTCTAATTACATCAGCACTCATTTTAAATTTAAAATAAATCACGAAACATGATACAGTGCGAAGGGTTCATTCATTGCGAATGTTACAAATTTATTTTTCTCCATGCAATAATTATAATAAAAGTTACATTTTCATTCACTCTGTCACGCAAAAGAGGAATAATAACGTCATGTTTTGTATTAGAACGTAATTCATAATGATTGGATACACTGATTATATGCTCTTTAATTTGATGTTCTGGAAGCCAGTCACGTAAACATCAATCCGTATTCTCAGACTCTGCGTTAAGTTTTTTTTTCATTTGACCCGTTTATGCTTTTGTTCCATCTTGCTAACTCGATAACCTTGACCTTCACCAAGGACGTGATTTACATTTTGTAGGCTATGAACAAAAAAAAATTAGAACAGACAAAATGCTCAAACAAATATCAAAACCGATCAATGACAATAAAATCATTGACAAATGTCCTCTTCAACAATTGAGCACTTCGTGTATAATATTGAACTTTCTTCCTTTGTAAATGCATGAAAAATCATGGTTTCGTTTCAGGCAATGAAGCACCTAACGTACACAGGCAGACACAGCTATCCAAAATGACTCGAGGTGAAGTAAAAGAGATTCACGAAAACTTCACCAATCACACAGAGATAGAAGGGAATATCAGTATAAGAGAGTATGTCTTTGTTTTAGTATCTAGTATGCAACACTCGGAAGAAAAGCAAATATAATAGTCCAGGAGTTAATTCCTTCTCCATTGATTTACATTGCAATTGTTTCAAATTGGTTTCTCCATAGTGCTTGTCTCTACCCTAAAGAAGCAGACTACCCTACCATATCACAATGACTTGAAACGGATTTACTAGTCTTGGGTTTAAGACACTAACAATGAATGTCATATTTATATAACTACAAGAAGCTAATATTGTGTTTTTGTTTAGTCAGATCTAGAAACAAATATTGACGTGTGCAGCGATGGCATTTAATGAAAACAAACTCGTTCACAAGAGACAGCACTCATGTTTTATGTAAGTTTCTATAATCAGTTACAGTAAACATAAATGCATATCTTATGATATTGTAATCGTGGTACAGATTATATGATATGGCAGCTAATTGACGTTTGCAGCGATGCGTTTTAGTGAAAACAAATCTCGTTATCAACAGACAGCACACGTGTTTTAAGTAAGTTTCTAAAATCAGTTACAGTAAACAAAAATGCTTATCGTATATGTTATTGCAACTAATTTCATTGTCAATATATTTATGCATAAGTATGGCTTTAATCCATCGTTCGCCTAAAATTGACAACTAATATACGGTTTTTGTACCTATGCTATCGCTTCATAAGAATATTCGTCTGAGATATCTCGTAAAATGGTGAAGTTAATATTTAACAAAGGCAGCTACGTCCATACCTTATTGATGATGGCCATATATTTGTTATGTATATTATCTATCCAGATGCTACTTCTGTCTGTTTGCAGTCCTATTCTTTATATTTGTCATCGATCTTTATTGCAGTTCGCAAACGATTGGCTTAATCAAGGTCAAATATGTTTCCATTGTGTTTGATCAAGATTGCCCCAGACATTAGTTACCAATATTGTTGTTCTTGTTATAGAATTCAGCATATGTTAAAGAATGTCATAATGACACATTTGTCTGGATTGTTGATGTCTTAGTAGATGATAAATTATGGATGATTCTTTTACCGTCGCATTTAACAATTACTTTAATTTTCTTACATATAGCAGTAGCTTCGCAGACATACACACATGTTGCATGCTTATGATAAACGTGATTTACTTATATAGACTTAAAGGGTTACCACCAACATCTGCTGCTTCTTTAATAACTTGATTTAAATTGCGTTGTTCAGCAAATGAAATAGCATTTTATTAATATTTGTTTTAAGTGATTCTTTACATATCTAATGGCAATATTTTCCACAGAATTCAACATTTCGAATATAATCAACACGTATGATTAATGCTTCATTGCAAACGAATTTCGTATTAAAAGTGACACTTCAGACTCTATTAATTGATATCAATCTATACATTTCTTAACTAAGGAATACTGGAGCAGATCCTCTAACGGAAAGTAACGCTAAAGATGGGGTTGTTCAAAGAAGTAATGGAGGTAACTTAGTAATACTTATAAATTCATAAAATACAGTTTGGCAATAATACTAATATTACTGCTACTAATAATATTAATTATTATTAGTATCTATTAATTGTAATAGTTGTAGTATTAGTATTATTTTATTTCGGAGAAGAACATTTTGTTGTGAGATACATTGATTTGTGATAACGTATTTTTCTCCGTTTTGCCTTTCACCAAGCAAATCGTACCAAACCCATAGTCGGAATAAATTGCAGTAACACATTATATGTATGTTAGATAATATCATGAGCTTGAACTTTGCCCATGATTGAAGCGATTGGCAACGTAATGTTTATCATGTTGTTATGATATCTACTAAATTTTGAGTTAAATCCTGCTTGCAAGTATAATATATTCTTGAAACGAACGTGATAATTATTTTCTGGAGCGTTCCTATATAAGTGATTACAGTTTGGTTATTCCGAAAAACTCTGATGCATATTCAGTGCATTGTGTATTCAAGCAAATAGTTGTTTGGGAAAGAGATTTATCACTCCTGTTAATATCACGTTTTGAAATTGTATTGTCATAATGGAAAGTTGTGTTCGGGTATATTTATAATTCGGACATAATTTTAGAGGTATGAATTTAAATTAAACATGAGAACTAAAGTTATACTTTTTATTATGGTTAAAACTACAGAATCAAAGAGGAAATATCCATATCTTGTTATCCAATTCACTTGACGTTGCTAATGGAAATGACAATTTTGCCAGACACGTGTCGTTGGCTATATTTGTGACACATCGATCCTTGTAATATGTAGTCATATGTAGTTAGCCACTTCATTATAGAAGTTAATGCAACAAGAAAGTATTTAATTAGACTTTTTTGAATTACTCCATACTTTATCTGGTTGCAGTTGTACAAGACTCAGCTGAAAATGGTACTTGTAGCATGTAATGTATTATTGTTTCATTCTTATTTCTCTTACAAGGCTAGGGACGCAGATATTAATATTCGAATGTTTAAGGGGAAATTATTAATGAATGTTCAATTGAGTTTACTTCCTCAGATAGATAGATAGATAGATAGATAGATAGATAGATAGATAGATAGATAGATAGATAGATAGATAGATAGATAGAGAGAGAGAGAGATAGATAGATAGATCTATGAACCTATCTAACTATCTTTCTCTCTCTTTCTATCTCTCTCTCTCTCTCTCTCTCTCTCTCTCTCTCTATATATATATATATATATATATATATATATATATATAGTTTTAAAATAAAATGACAACACATATTTTAGTAGCACCTTTTGCAGCGACATTACTTCAGTTTTGTTATCCGAAATTCAAACGTTAATTGCAGTTTTGAAGATTGTAACTTCAGATTAAATCATCAGAAGGCATTTTTATACATTTAGATGAGAAACTTCAAACACAAGTTACCTCATAATGACAACACTATGTGCAAGCGTACATAATATTGTACAGTGTTCGGTTGTATTACAGCTGTTTTAATGACACGATTAGTACAGTGATTGATTAATTATCGCTGTCTCAGTGACATGATGGTATACCGTATTTGATTTTATTACAGTTGTCACAATGACAAGATTCTTTACAGTATTTCATTTAATTAAGCTGTCTCAAGGAAATGATACTATGCAGTATTTTATTTCATTACATCTGTCTCAATGCCAAGATGTTTTCCAATATTTGATTGTATTACAACTGTCTCTATAACATAATGGTATGCATTATTTTATTGTATTACAGCTGGTTCAGTGTCTTGTCAGTTTGAAGAAGCTAATCAGTGTGGGTACATAAAGCATGAGAAAGGTGTCAAATGGGTTCAGAGATCTGGTCATTTCTTTAAAATCCCACAATATGATCACACTTTCGGCAATAGCACAGGTACGATAATAAGTAGAATTATGTATCATTCAATAGCACAGGTAAGATAATCGTTATAATTATCTGTAATTCAATATCACATGTAATATAATCAGTATAATTATGTCATTCAATAACACAGGTAATGAAATCAGTATAATTACTTGTCATTCAATAGCACAGGTAATATAATCAGTTTAATTATGTGTCAATCAAAAGCAAAGTTAATATAATCAGTATAATTCAGTTTCGTTCAATAACACAGGTAAAATAATCAGTATAATTCAGTGTCATTTAAAAATACAAGTAATATAATCAGTATAATTCAGTGTCATTCAATAACAGGTAATATAATCAATATAATTCAGTGTCATTCAATAACACAGGTAATTTAATCAGTATATGTCATTGTCATTCAATAGCAGAGGTAATATAATCAGTATATTTCATTGTCATTCAATAAAACAGGTAATATAATTAGTATATTTCAGTACCATTCATGCAAATGGTTCATCAGTCTACTTATATCGTGTCTACCACTATGATGTCATTTTTCAGTATGGACAGTGTTGATATCAGCACTTTTAATAACATGACATCTCTGGAATGCATTTTTTCTAGAAGTAATTGAACACCGTCAATAAGAGGGCAGCGTTTAGAGTTCAACATCACATTGATAATGTTTGCATGCTTTGTTGCTAGTGTGGGCAGATTTTTTGGACTGCCGTGAAATCATTTAATTTATGTCTAAATATATGTTTAAGATAAGTACACGATATGTTACATAACAGTATACTTAAATGAACACTTCTGATGTATACAAATTCGTAGTTTATTCGGACACGCCAAGTTAAATAAAAGCATTCATTGATTCCTTCATACCTCATTCATCTTTTAGCACACGCTACCACATCTTCTCTTAATCTAAAAGGATTATTGTCTTAAAAATGTGCATACACATTTATCCTAGGATCAAACTGGTCAAATAGATAAATGATGCTTCTAAGATATCCACAATTCTATGTACGTTTTACGTGTATTACGTTTTAGAATGGATTGTCATACTTATATAGTTTATTTACAGAACGACTTGTTGGTTGTGACAGAAAATGGTGATAACTAGACATACAGTATGAAAACAAAGACTTATAATATCCGTATTGCTGCTCGATCTAAAAGTATGCTCATATTTGTATATTCATTACAAGAAATCATGTCTAGTTGATCCCAAATTAAAATGATTTTGACATTAAATATCGCCTCCATGATGGCCATCTTCAACTTAATGTAATATGTATATTTGTTGAAAAGACGGTCATTCAGGCGTTGGATTTTTACAAAGAAATTATGCTAAACAGACCAGATGAAAACCCTACTTGCCATCTTAGATAAACCTCGTAACGGCTAGTGTATAGTAGATAACTATACCACTATGTAAAAAACCAGGACTCCCCCAAAAATATAAATCTTTGTAACATATATTCATTGCATGTACTTTCAACATAAAAATAATTCTAAATGAATTTGTATCAATCTGACCACCATCAGATGACAGGACAAAGGGTTTTGAAAGCCATTACTAGCTGACCATGACATCAAGTTACTGGCCAATGCTTTCATTTTCATACATCATGAAGCTTATGTATACCATAACAACATACGAAAATGAATTGTGTTCAGAAATTGTATTTATCTTCATTCCAATGATGAAGTTTATAGTCTCGGTGAAATTGGTTCTATAATCAGAGGTTGTAACTCTCAAACTTGTATTGTCGCTGGAGTTTGAGGATCATAACACATGCCCACTATCTAGCCAACCATATTTAGTGATATATTTGAATAATATATTGAATGAAGACACTTTACATTTATGACGTTTGCCATTAAACTGTGTCATAGTCTGGCCCTATATTATCTCTTAATATTTCTGAGCATTGCATGTTAGAGTATGCCTTTTTTATATGTGATTTATTCTAGTACAATGTACCCTCACCGATAATATTCTTAATGTGTCGTACTGCCTAAATATGGATTATAGCAACATAGACATCAAATGTGCTGACAATTGATTGGAAAAAAAGATTTAACAGTTCAAACACAGATCTGACATTGTATTGAAATGGACTATACGATAGTCATGATGTCTATTAAATGAAGTGACTGTTTTTCTATGTTATTTATCCTGCTATAATTTAGACTTTCCAATACTGTTGACAACTTGTATCACCACCCCGAATAGCACTATAGTGATAGAGGACTGACACGGCATCTGAACAGATACATAGGACTAAGACTGAAGTCATAACCCAGACATCATATAATGAGCTGACAGTTCGTATTATGCAGTGGTCATCGGTAATGATAAATAGAGCTAACATTGAAGACAGAAACATTGATACTTGGTAAAACTACCTATCATGGCTGTCCGTTGAAAGGTTCAACATATCAAACTATGAAATAAGGTATACCGACCTGACGTAGTTGCGAAATTGGTGGATGAACATTATCATCAAATTGCCATTATTTTGGTCCTCCATTCATGTATATCGTCACATTTAAGAACCGATTCCCGATATGAGATAATATCAGACACTTTGTTTCAACAAGTGTTTTATTTGGGGATTTTATTGTGATGATAGCTTCCCAATCAAGAATAGTCGCCCCGATAAAGCTTAAATTCTAGCAACTGTATTTCACGTCTCAAACAGATGATGTTCTATCATTGACAAGAACTTAAATGATTAAGAGCCCATTAAATGGACGGATTCTCTTCTGGCTGAATTTCCACGAATTCAATATAAGATCAGTTTGTTATTTTGAATGTTCAAGTGCTGAAACTACCTTTGATATTTTTCAGGGTTAACAATATTTTCATAATAACATCTATCTTGGGTATACTAGGTGTAAGCAGTGCACCAATTTCCTTTAGTTTCAACAAAGAATATTGTTACGCATATTTGATATAAGTCATTTATATTTATTTTTATTTTTGTTTGTTTGTTAGATTTAAATGTGGCATTTTAAATTTTTAGATTCGTTCATTAAAAGGGGGAGTGACCTTTACTTTACAGAGTGAACACCAGGTGTTGACCTCATTTCTGATCTGATTTCAGAGTTGTAAACAAGCTTTAAAAATGATTGGTTGGTTCCAAGGACAAAATATAGCTTTTGTATAAACATCTTTTTAATTTTATTTGGGTCATACGTTGAGTACGTGAGGTTTTGAACGTAAATTTCTTCTGATAGTTTCTAGAAGATCACGTGATTCCTTGTTTACGTAAAAAAACAGGTATATAAACTATGTTTTGGAGCGAGTTATTCAGTAAAAGTTTGGGCTTTAAGAGTCGTAAGAAGTGTGTGTCTTTATTGAGTTATTTTTAATTACCTTGTACTGGAAATCGTGTCAATTCGTTTGGATCAAGAGGAATTATTTTGTTACTTATCTGGAAATGAATATGTGCAAATAGGGGTTTTTATTAACAAGAACTGACTTCATCACGTGGCATAGTCTTCCATATTAGATACGTCGCTGGAATTCGAACTTGGAATTATTTGGACATTTTATTACAAGGATCTTGGCAATTTCTCAAGAGTATAGAACTTTGAATCTTTTGGGATTAAATTTGAAATTCATACCTAACACCGTTAGTTTATTTTTCTCTCTGAAAAAAAATATTTGAACTCAATAAATTATTTATTAAGTTTTACAGGCTTGTTATTTTCACTCTTTCTATGTTACTGTTTCTTCTAGCCTAAGCACATAACAATATGTGTCGGTGTTTTTAAATCAACGATTTAGCATCATTAAAGTTTCAAGGTGTAGTGAACACAGTTGATGGATGGCCGAATATTATATCATATTAATTTGGTATATACAGCTTCCACCATCTTTAGCATATTTTAAGTAAACTTGTTAACATGTTAACACATGGTGTTAAGATAATGTAAATAAGGGTACAATATGCAGAAGATTTTAAAAAACAGACGCGATAAATTAAGTTATGATGTGAAAGTGTCTAAACCAAGGAATATGACCAATTAATCAATAAATGAGTCTTATTAGTCTGTTTCGAAACAAGTTTAAACACCAGATATTTAAATTAATTTATTTTTTTTAAAAAACTTATATTTGCAGTATGTATTCAATGAACAAATTATAATTGTAAATTATTTTAAAAACAATCGTAAATACTTTAAAATTAAATGACAATAAACGTAAAAAGATTGTTAAATCCAACTATTATATGTCCGAATAGAAGCTAATGGATGCAATAATGAGTTGAACATTGGGGATATGAATCATGCCGCTGTTATGCAGCATCATGTCCCATCCAGTCACATTATCTTGTCAAGAGGTCGACAAATCTTAACACTAACCTTTCAATGCTGAGTCCCTATCGAGGCCGCTTTTAGTATTTAGTATGACTCGGTTGAGCTTAAACCCTCTGGACGCTCTGATTTGTATTACACCTAAGAGGTCAAATTAGAACAGTTGATTTGAAGAAAAGCAGCTGTATCAAAAACTAGATTAAGTATTCAACACCCTTCAAATATTTTGATGCAGTTCAACTGGTGAAAATATTCTCCAGAGAACTATTCAAAAGACTTGTGCCATTATAAATCTTTACATTTACATTCGTTTACATTTTAACTCTGCTATTGCTAGAGTTTGCATTTAACAATTACTCGGTGTGATCTAAAATATCATTAATTACGCTGCTATATATTTTCAGTATTATTTGGGAAACTAACAATCATTAACCTACCATAATTGCAAAAAAAAGTGATACGAGAACCCAAATCTTGCAATGAATGGACTAATTATTTTAATTATTGTTTCAAAACTAAAAAGATGTATTTGCAAACACATGGCATGAATAAAGCCTCCATTGATATACTGAATCTGACAGACCATTATCAGATGATCAGTGTTTAATTAGGCATCTGAGGGTTTATGAATTTATTCGAAAACATTACATAACCAACTGACATTTAGCTGCCATCGTTTCATAAATTAAGTGTAGATATATAAGAAAAAAAGAAATCAAACAAATGATTTCTTTATCTCGTCCGTATTCTATCATGAGCTATTGAATATCAACAAATACTTACTCCCTTAAACCGTTTTTGAGACAAGGCTATAATACCCAACCGTGTATTTAGTCCCAAATATAACACCTTTAGACATAAATACCCTATATTGTCTTTAGACGTAACTACCCTACATTGTCTTTAGTCTTAGCGAAATAGTGAGGTCGACGAACTGCGTGAATCGTCATCACTTAAAGCAAAGTTGCTGTGCAAGTCATTATTTTTATCCACCCATCCCATGTCATCACCCATTTACGTCCTGTGGAGACTTGCAAGTGAGGGCGTGGCTGGTGTGTTTAAACTGGCATCAATAGTACAGCTGCCCCTTGAGTGACTGAGCAGCCCTATTCAGGAATGCACTGCTCCACAACATGGCATAATGCAGTGGCAAGAAAAAGTGCCCTAAATATTATCTAATCTATACTTCCCTAGCTAGCGGTGAAAATACAAAGAAGAAAATGAGGAGTGTTCTTCTCACACTTCGAGCATGGAATGTGCGCACCTTACAGAACAGAGGATAACCGTCCTAATAAAGGAACTTAACTCGCCAGATACAACAACATATTCATTGATGCCGTGAGTGAGACCATCTTTCAGGAAAAGACGACTTTCTTTAAGAGCGGCAGAGGAAAGGAAGTGTTACGTGAGGCTGGTGTCGACAACACTGATTGTCAAATTGGCCGAACGTCCCAAGGTAGTAAATCACAGACACATGACCATAAAATAAGGAACAAATCACATTTTCACAATCAGTTGCTATGCTCCAACCATTATCAACCAAGACGAAGTGAAAAGCAAGTTATATGAGGACCGTTACTCCATTATTGCTAATTGCAGACCTGCGGCCATTATTGGAGATTCGAATGTAAAAGCGAGTTGCGATCATGTTGCACGGGATGGAGTGCTAGGAAAGCATTGAATGGGTAACTGTTACAATAACTGTCACCTTTTGATCATGACTTGCGAAAGTCATGGATTGCTGATCACCAATACAGTCTTCCGCCTTCCTATCCGTAACTAAAAGTCATTGATGTAGAATCGCTCTAAGAACCGGCAGCTTTCGTTGATATATTGGAGGGTGGACATACAGAATGCACGCGTGACCAAGTTCTTGTGCGGCGCTGACTTCTGGACAGACCACTGTTTCATCATCACCAATGTCAACATCCGCATTCAGTTAAATATGTGACCATAAGGTACGTCGATTCATAGACAACTAAACATCACCAAGCTCAAACGCACCGATCCCTAACAGTCTCTCGTGGATGCTCTGGTTAAACGTCTCAAATCTACCACACTCGACGATCAGAATGTGGAGACCGAATGTACGGCATTGAGAGAAATGTCCAACAGCATAACTTCATAAATCCTAGTACCCTCAAGCAGAAAGCATCAAGGCTGGTGTGCTGAGAACTGTAATGAGATCACCTGGATGAGAAACAACGCCTTTTTCAAAATTACTTTAACAACCACACGTTTACCTCGAGAAATGATGCGTACAACAACATACGCAGAACTGCAGAACAGAAACACCGTCAGAGGAGAGACACATGGCTGAGTGACAAAACTGACGAGATGCATTTCTACACAGACCAGCATGACATGAAGTACTTCAACAATGTGATGAAAGAAGTCTATGGAGAATGTCATCTGGATCAGATCATCCCCTTCACAGCGCATACGGGAACATAGTAATTACTGACAAAAAGAAGATTCATCAACAATAAGATGAACATTTTGAGAGCTTATTGAATTGCCCTTCATCCATCAAAGATGAAGCCAGAAATTATCTTAACCAATTAACCAAAGAACTAAGCACTTGATGACCCTCAAACCTTGTTCAAGACACAGAAAGCAATACGTCTCCAGTGCCAAGCACCTTGTTCAGACCCCCATCACAGCTGTTGTCTACAAGGAAGGGATCAAAGCCCTGATAGAAAGACTCCAACAGCTGTTTTTACTTCTGTGGAGTGGAAATGCAACAGGAATTCAAAGATGCTTGCAGTATGCACCTGTATAAGCCCAAAAAGAACCAACTGACCTCCGGAGTATAACCTTATACTCAATTGCAGTAAAGATAGTCGCCAGAATCTTACTGAACCGCCTTACTACTCACCCTGACCGAAGAGTACTCCCAGCAAGCCAGTGTAAATTTCAAAACAAACATGGGACCATATACATTGTGTTGGCCGCAAGGAAGTTACAAGAGAAATTTCAAGATCTAAACTACAACCTTTTCAACATCTATATATTGTGGAAAGTGATGGTCTAAGACATACGTCTTGGACGAAATTATTTTAAGTTTACTAGTTTTATTTTCAAATTTAATTATATTGTGTTAGATGTTTTGTTATTGATGGTGTATGTTAAGCACTGATAAATCAATGCTTAGACAGATTATAGGCAATTGATTCTTCCATTCTGGTTTAATTATATAGGACATTTCCAAGAAAACATAATTTTCAAGAAATAACTTTTGTAATGGGATGATGGACTCTCATGTAATAAGGGAATAAGGGTGACAGCCAAACCGACAAATGTGAGTAAACATATATTGTCATAGACGTCTAGGGTGGCCACAGGCTAAAATAACATCATCGGTGAAAATATAATGGGACTGACTGTCTATAACCCTACACTAAAACATGTTATACATATATTATAACACATGCTGTATATTGAACAATAAATGGAGTACTTACTGGCCAAGCCATGTGCAAATTTATACAAACTGTTGGTGGCTGAACCTAAGAAGAAAACGTATGGACCTGACTTTAAATAATAAGTATGAATAATAATATGTATGAATAATAATTTTAATAGTTACGTACAAGATTGTATGATTACATATCGAAGATAATCTATAGATATTTAATAAAGCCAGAGGTCTTTAAACCTTTGCTTCTCTGATGTTCGTTTATAAGTGGCCGTTTGAATTATGACTGCTGGGCTTGAGTGTACGCAGCTGGTGAATCCCACATATTTCTTCGATTTTCTTCTTCCAGTGCTCCGTTGTGATCTATGGGGGATTAAAGTTAGGATTGCATCATTGAACACCGGCCAGATGTTCTAGTGGTTAGATTGTCGCATCGGAAGCGATAGGATGTCGTTTCGAACCTGGGCCAAGTCATATCAAAGACTTTGAAAAATGGTTCTAGCAGCTGCCTCACTTGGTGCTCAGCATCAATAGGGTGGTGTTAGGACACGTTGGACTGGTGTTAAGATAATGTGAATAAGGGGTACCGCATGCATGTCTGTGGTCTATGGCATAATTCCTCAGCTCTATACATCATTATAAAATGCCACACTGCAAACATCGTATCAATGTGACTTACAATTATGAAATCTACGTTACAGTTACAAATATCTCACCCAAATCACAAATGCAAAACCTTATACCAACTAAATATTTACTGCTATAAGGGTATGGTACTAATATCGTTATTTGTGATGCTTCGAGGGAAAACATTACTTGAGAAACAAACTTACTTTAGTCACGAGTGAGTATTGTCGTACTGTTAAACATTCATTAATTTAACCAAACTATTAAAATATAACATGTATGTTATACTGGCCATATTGTCGTGTAATGGTGAGGTACTAATATAGATGTATATAATCACATAATCTCGTGATTCTAGCTAGAACAGTACTACCTGTACAATCAAATATACAATTTACTCATCATTAATTACAGATGAAGTATTGGTCACGGATACAAAATTCTGTAATGAGGAAATAAGTTCCTCTCCGACTGTATTGATTCTACGTATAACATTTTTTATACAGTGTGTACATATCCTAAGCTAAAGAATATAAACCTGTTTCAGTGGAACTAAGAGAACATGTGTGATTCGGTGAGATTATACTTGTTCATATGCGTTTTTATCTGCATGGTTGATAATGCTCGCGTGATTACAATTTCTTATGTATACTTTATAATTCTTTCTAAGAAAAACATTAGTCTCCTGCCATGTGTTTAATAATCCCCTTTGATGGACTTAAAACACCAAATGAAATTGACCGAAGATTACCATCTTTGCATTTGAATTGTCTAGCTTGTACCTCTAAGACATATGACTCTAAATGCAAGATATCGACAAAGATTGAAAGATTGATTAAGAAACATAATCTATAGCATTCTTTTCTACACAATCGACCATTTATAGCAAAACAGAGCTTGATATCTGATTTGACAAATCAATACACCGCTTCAGTACCTTAAGTACGTGGCCTTCACACACCTAAGACAATATATGTGGTCTCGAATAATACAAAAATCGCTTTTTCTCTTTCTTTCAATGGCCTTGACTCCCAAATTGATTGGTATATTAGATCAAATGCAAATTATCCATAAAGTGTTCTCATTGACTTGCATTGTAATGCTTTGACTCAGTGACCTTGATATTTTGACCCCAAAACGAAAAGATGTTTGTTTTAAAGTACGAAGCAAGATGTAAGAGGCAAGATTTCAACTATTTACTGTAAATGATGGAAAGCAGAAGCTATTGTCTGTCACAAAATATTCTTATTTTGGTGAGTTCATTGTTTTATCCTAAGCTGAGATGTTTCCTCCGTATCCCATGTGAAATCCTTCCACTGAGATGAAAAAAAACCAGTGACCCCAGATGATGGATAACTCAAGTGATTGTTTGTAAGCTTAATGTATCTGAAGAGTTACTTCTTTACTCTGTGTACAATTATTTAACAAACTTTCAATAATATATGTTTATTATCTCAAATAAATTCTGCTGAAAACATTTTATTCTGATATGCTAAGATTGACCTTTGGGCAGTTGACCCCGAAATCAACATGGTTCTTCTTTACCAAAGTACAAGCAAACTATCCACACTGGATGGCAAGTTATTTCACAAAAATGAAGGTGCATTGACAAAAATTGCAAGTTTTTTGGTAGGAACAATATGAACAAACCAAAATCCAACAGAACATTAGTGTCTTTGTTTTATATATATATATATATATATATATATATATATATATATATATATATATATATAATATACAGAGAGAGAGAGAGAGAGATGCAGACATACGAACACAAACACACTCTATTCGTAATCGTTTTACTGAATGTCTTTTGTACACATGTTTAAAGTGTTTTACCCACACCTTATCTGATGAATCAGCTATTGAAACAAGTTATATCATGCTAATCACATAAATATGGAGTCGATAACAATGGGTGATGTGGCACGAATTGTACAATAATCACTGCTTAGTGATGATGGTTCTCATTTAATCCTTCAATTTTGCTTCTCGTAAAAAGTAGTTAATGTTTATACTAAAAGCATAAAAATGGTCAAACGTTTTTGAAGGATAGTTTAAATTGAGCTTGTGAAACAGGTAATATTAAATAACAGTCGTTTTAAAGGTCAAATACTCTACTGGTTGAAAGGATTTTCGAATTCCAGATAAGACCATTTCTTACTTTGTACCACTGGACGTTAATGGTGTCACTGATATTCGTCAACAATAGCATATTCAAACGATATTCAATCTAGCATCCTTGTTATGAGAATGGCATATCAGATGTCAAATTTACACACTTTTGAAATGGCGTCGTCATGTATATTCAACATGTTGATATGAGGTTTCTTGGTATGTACAATATGAAGAAACGAAACGAAACGAAATTTTGTATAGAGAGAGAGAGAGAGAGAGAGAGAGAGAGAGAGAGAGAAGAGAAGAGAAAGAGCTATGTTGAATTTCTTTTTCACATATATGTTTAAAGTGTTTTATCATACCTTATCTGATGAATCAGCCATAGAAACTTGTTATATCATGATAATCACATAAATATGGAGTCGTTAATAACAGGTGATGTGGCACGAATTGTACAATAATCACTGCATAGTGATGATGGTTCTCGTTTATTCTTGCTTGTTTGCTTCTCGTAATAAGTAGTTTATTTTTATACTAGAAGAATAAAATTGGTCAAATGCTTTTGGAGAATAGTTTAAATTTAGCTTGTGAAACAGGTAATATTAAATCGCAAGCTTGTTAAAGAGTCAATACATTGGAAGTTGAAATTGTATTTTCTAGAATCACATTCATAAGGTCCAATATTCAACTGGCTGAAGCGATTTTTGAATTCCATATAAGACCATTTCATACTTTGAACCACTGGACGTTAAATGTGTCACTGATATTCGTCAGCAATACAATGTTCAAACAATATTCAATCTAGCATGCTTGTTGTGAGAATGGCATATCAGATGTCACATTTACACACTTTTGAAATGCCGTCGTCATGTATATTCATAATGGTGATATGACTATTTTTTCCGATCGATGTTGAAAAATGTTAATTTTAAGAAACGTCCCTTTTATAACCATCCTCGATTTTGTAGATATTAGAAGCAATCTAAAAGATGCAACTATAACAAATTCTTAAATATGGTCATTGAGGCAGCCATCCTAATAGTAGGAAAAGCATCATTTTTATTACAGATCAACTAGATATGATATGAAGTCTTTGAGTGAAAATCCCATGTTTATATAACATAGATTCAAGAGGAGAAGCAATATCATGGTGACCGCTTTTCTTAATCTTAAATGAGCATGATTGTCCATTTCATGCTTGTTCAGCATGCAAATTGGTATACAATAGGTTATGCATTTGGTGGAGGAAGAATTTGGATAAGCATTCATTAGCTAAGCCCAAACTAATTATCCAATGGTGAGTGTCATATCTTACGTGGCCACGTGGTCACCATTTCCATTTACGACCAACTAAACATCAGACAAATGATTTGGAGTGAAATCCACATGTCAGTAAAACATCATACAAATGATATGGAGTAAAATTCATATGTCAGTAAAACAGAATACAAATTATATGGAGTGAAATCCGCATGTCAGTAAAACAGTAATCAAATGAAATGGAGTAGAATCCTTATGTTAGTAAAACAGCATACAAACGATGTAAGTAAAACATTATACAAATGATATGGAGTACAAACCGCATCTCAGTAAAACATCTTGCAAATGATATGGAGTGAAATCCACATGTCAGTAAAATATCATTAAAATGAGATGGAGTAAAATCCACATTTCAATATATATTTCCATTTGCTGTAGGTAGCAATATTAATACTTGCAATATGGTTAATAATGTGGATAAATCAAAAGTCAGATTACCACTACTTTATTAGGATCAAATATGTTGTTATTGTAAGGTTTTTCGCCATTTTCAGCACAAGATAGGCTATATTTGGCGGCCCAGTATTAATGATGGAGGAATAACCTGGGAAAACCCCCGGAAAGAACCACCGACCCACGAAAAGCTAGTTGGCAAGCTTTCTCATATACTCACATTGGTTGAATCTGAGATACGAACCCACGCAGACTGAGGTGAGATTCCAATGATCGGAAATTGATAGCCTTTAAGACCACTCGGCCACTCGCGGCCCCAGGACCAATTATAAATCATAAGTCGTTTGGTACAATCCATGTCAATATATCCTTCATATCTGAATTATAGTAGTAACAAGATTTTCAAGATGGCCTTTATGATAGGTTTATTAGTTGTCTAAGCAGCACAGATTTATATAAGACCACTAAACCACGTCACAAATGTGTGCATGTGAAGTTTCAAGTCAATCCTCCAAGTAATTCCGGATTATCAGTGACAGCAGATTTGACTCTGCTAACAAATAGACATCTGACAGTCAATGATCAACAGAAAATCGCAAATGTCTGTCCTATCAACAGTCAATATACAAATGTTGATACTAATTAAATAACAGGAATAAAGGCATGTACAAAGTAAAATAAAAATATTAATAAGCAGTTTTGATGGCGATTGTATTTTGGTTTCAATATGCACTTGTCCAGTACAAATAGTTTTTCATATATTGTATTGATTGTTTTGTCTTTTTAATGTCAAATCAGAAACAGAGACAGGAAACAGTCATATGTGTTATAATGGGGTTGCAAAACTAAGTTTGGTCTAAATGATGTAGTATTTCTAGTGTTTCATTATTATTGCATGAATTTTCATGCAAATGTATCTGACAAAATGGGACAAAACTAACAAATGAAACTGACAAAACACAAACATAGCAGGAGTGTTGACCTTGTTATATTGGGAATTTAATTGTTTAACAAAATATACATCAGAAGTATTAAGATTTGGTATCCAGACAGAAAAGAAAAAAAGACACAATTAAGATATATACTGTGTTGTTTGTTATGGAAATAGCAGCTTTGAACTAAAAACCTTACATGCAAGTTTTCAAAATTTGAAATGTTGGAAAATATGTTTTGGGGCATTGAATATAAATCTTCTATGGGCTCCAAACGGTTGCTTCGATAAAAATGACGAAATATATATTAATTCTAAAGTAACTGAAAATTAATTGCTTATATCAGAATTCCTTTCTATTAATGTATGTATATTATCCGAATAGAAAATAATAATCAACATAAGCTATGCATATTTCACTGATGTTGGGGATTCTTGGTACTCTCTTGGAGGTGGTGCCTAAAAAATAGATAAACAATGGAATATTCAACACAAAAAAAAAACTTTATATAAGACATAGACACTATCTCAAATGTACAAACTTTAGATATACACTAATAAAATACCAGCATTCAGTTTAATACATCAATTGACAAAGAATTTTTATCTTGATACTGTTGATGATGTAAATACTGAACTATGTTTGCCATATGAAATACGGTATCTTCATCTTAAAATCAGTGTAGAAGATAAAAACACTACTAAATGCATTTATAAGAATCTTGATTTGCATTTTGGCAATATAAATAAGACGTACAGAAATCATTATGAACTTAAAAGTTATTATGCTCACTCACAAAAAAATTGTGTTCTATGTAAATTTGAGGACCACTCATAAACTATCACTCACATTGATGTTGACATACAGTTCAGCACATATGGGTCTAAACAGCTTGAAGTCAGGTACACCCAGGCTTGCTGATGGTAAAGCATTGCTTTTTCTGCTTGTTCACCAGGCTTGCTGGAGGTGCAGCATACAGCATGTATTGGTCTAAGCTGCTAGAGGTCAGGATGATACAGGCTTGCTGATGGTACATCATACAGCAGGTATGGGTATAAAGTGTTTGAGGTTGCTGACGGTACAGCATACAGCCGATAATGGTATAAACTGTTCGAGGTCAGGTAGACCTAGGCTTGCGGATAGTACAGGATAGAGCAGGTTAGGGTCCAAACAGATCGGAGTCAGTTAGACCCAGCTTTTCTGCTTGTGCATCATACAGCAGATATGTATCTTAACTGCTTGATGTCAGTTAAACCCAGTTTTGCTGCTTGCACAAAATACAACACATATGGGTCTAAATAGCACATAACTAGGCATTCGGTTTTCAGACTATACACTAAATATGAATCTAAACTATATGTGGGAAAGAAGACCCATTCATAATCTTGCTGCATTGTACAACAGATTTGGGTCTTGACATCAAAGACTCAGGCTCACTGTTATCACAAGATACCGCAGATCATAGACTAAACTGTTTGCAGTCACATAGACCCAGACTTACTAGTAATACAAGATACAAAATATATGGGTCTTAACATAACATACTCGGGTATATTTTTATCATACTCCAGGTATGAGACTAAACAGTGTTTACTTATTTAGACCAAGGCATGCCTCTGATACAACATACAACATATATGAGTCTAAACTGCTTGTGGTCAGGTGAAAATTCCACTTCAGTCAAAGCTGTTTAATGTTAAGTACTTCCCTATATGATCCAGTTGCGAATAATAGATGACAACACATTGATCTAATAATTTTTAGCCTTCTATACATTTTGTATAGTGATTGAAATCAAACTTTGAATTGTGCCAACATGAAAACATTTGATAGGACTTTGATATCTCTCCTGCTGAATGAAGACATAACTTGATTTAATAATAATTGACATAACATACTTATTTATATTTGTTCCCAATGTTTCCACGCTTTTCCGGTGTCTACCTCTACACAATTAAAGAGTTGACTAATTAGAGAGGAAACATCTCTTGTGAAGGATAAAAGGGCAGAAATGTGTGGCACTATTTTGGTGTATGACAAAGCGGCGTCTAAATAAAGATATCTTTCAATAAGATAAATCCACATAAAAGCGAATTTGAGTTCTTGTTCAAATTTTCTTTCAGAAATATGAACGGGATGCAAATGCAAGTAGGAATGTATGCACAGTTGGATATGATTATAAATGGATACAAGTCCTACACATTTATTTAAGAACATACAGAAATGAATGCATTAACACAGACTAACCGATGGCATTGAAAAAGATATTTTTCTCTCCCTAATCGTTTTCCATAGTAAGATCCGAGAAATCCAGACCTGAAACAAAGGACACAATTACATAAGACGTTTAAACTGTACAATAAAAAAATCAACTACTATTATAGAGTTCCACGATTCCTCAATATCACATCATCCCTCGTGTAGTCTAGGTGTGGTGTGTGTGTGTGTGTGTGTGTGTGTGCGTGTTTCTGTGTTATTATAATTTTTAACGTAGCTTTAACAATTTTGGTCATATTGTCATTGTGATGTCTAGCACTGGGGCATAATGGTACAGACATGTACTATGATGTCCCACCAAGTCACATTATCCTGACACCCGGATGACCAGTCCTAATACTAACCTTTTAAAACTGAGCGCCCAGCATGGCAACTGTTTGTACCATATTTGGTATAACTTGGCTGTGGATCGAACACACGATCACTCGCTTCTGTGGAGGACACTCTAACCACTAGACCACCGCAGCAATCGTTACGGTTTGGTAAATAACCGCATTAAATTGCCTACATTCTGTCATTTCACTGCTACTTGCTTTAAGTAGCTTGGCATTAATTGGTACCCTACATTTATGTTTATAAATACTTTTATACCTTAAATGATGAACAGCGTTCCACAATATAAGGTTCCTTCATGTATGGCTACGATACACATCGTAGAGAAGAAAAACTGTAATACAACCACTACTAAGGTAACTACTACATGTATTAACGATGATAAATCAACTGAGAGGTCAAACATAACTACATTGATCAGTATAATCTATGAATGGAATCAAGTCCGAACATACAATTTGAATTAGTTAAATTGTTATCCAAAACTGTATTGTACAAATTAAACGCATTGATTCACTATACTGTTTGGTTTCAACAATTATCTTCATCACAATGTAACGTGCTCACGTCCAATGAAAAATAAATGGTATATAATCTAACGCTAGAAATTTGTCACAACATATTGTCAAGATATAACACATACCCACTGAAATGACATTCATGTCACATACTTTTGTTCAGTTATACCCAGTAAAGTAAAAGTTATGTCGTCACATAGTATTGTTCAGATATAACACCCCCAATAAAATAACATTTATGTCACATATTATCGTTCAGATAAAACAAGTACTCACTGAAATGACATTTATTTCACGTATTATTGTTTAGTTATAACACATACCAGCTTTCATGACAATTATGCCACATTTTATTGCTTTTCTATTAGACATACCCACTGAAATAACATTTATGTCACATATTATTGGTTAGATATAAGACATACCCACTGAAATTACATATGTGTCACATATTAATGTTAAAATATAACACATTCCCACTGAAATTTCATTTATGACACATATTTTCCTTAAGACATAACACATTCCCACTTAATATTTTTTTAGGTAGCTTTCCTTGCATTTTCAGCCGTATCAGAACAAAATAACAACATGATGCATAAATCATATGAAATGACCCATCTTTTATTAGATAAGTCGCATAAGGGGCATCCATAAGTGACGTCATGTGATTTCGGCTGATTTCCACCCTCTTGACACGTTGTCACAAAAAGTCAGACACCTCAAATATGACGTCACAATTCTCTGCTCACCTCCCCCCGAAAAAGACATTTTTTTTTTAAAATGAAAATTTTAATTGTAAGCAATCAAAACATGAAGTGGTACTTTTTTAAAGATGTGCATTTTGATGTGACGTCACAAACATTTTAACTAATCACACTGCATGAATTCCACCTTTGACTTGGTTTGGTATTTTTCGTTTAAAATTATTATTTAATGTGTTTTTTATGCATTAAAATGATTTGAAATTTGCCTCACTTTTGAAATATGAAACTCTAAAGCAAAATGTGCGGTACTTTTTTTCAATATAAAACTATGATGTTAGATTTGCCTTTCCTTTAAAATGTAAATTTCCAAAGTAAAATATACCATTCTTGTTTTAAATATAAGCTATGTTAGATGTGCATTCTTTTCACATATAATATAATGATAATTCATAGTGATGTATATATTTCTAAGTATAAAACTATGATGCTAGATTTACCATTGGTGTCAAATGTAAACTAATATTAATTTTAGAGTGATGTATAATCTTCCATTATTTTGAAATGTGAAAGAATGATAATTTAGAGTGATGTAAAAAGTTCCATTATATTAAAATGTAAATAATGCTAATTTTGAGTGATGTATAATGTTCAATTACTTAGTAAACATGACATTATCCTAATGTTTCTTCATTTAATTGTAAATTCTCATTTTTAAGGAATATATCTTTCTAATGTTTAGTAAATTCAGAACAATTTATTCAGAACAATTACCACAGATTTTACCTGTAATCTTTTTTATCCAGCTTTCATAAGGGTAAGAAAGTTGATAAACAGGAGGGTAGCCATCTTCAAAGCAGTTTGGGGAGCCCCAGCTTAATGAGCCCAACGCTTCAAATCTCCCATAATTGTTCCGACAGATCAGTGCGCCCCCAGAGTCACCCTGTCAATCAATTTATAACATGAAATTGTAAACCCATAATAGGTTCAAAATCTAGTTACTTGAATTTGGTCTACAATGTTTCTGTTTTGTTTCCTTTCGTTGTAAATGATAAACATGACAAACGCTGACATTACTATTATATGGGGGTATCAATTTTGATGGCTGTCATCATGGATATTTCTACATTTTTTAAAATGAAGCCTGGTTATAATAAATTCTGAATTAATATTTCCAAAAACATCAAGGTAGGAAATACTGATTTTCCTTTACATAACGTTACTTCACGTGTATGCATTACCAACCAGATATAAATAATATTTAAACTGCATAGATTAAGGTTATCATTTGGATCTATTAATATATTTATTAATATTTTTTCCTCTACAAACTCTTTTGGAAAGTTCTAATTAGGAGTTATTCACACATACTATAGAACATATAGACAATTTAAAATGAGGAACAATTAAAATTCAAACACACCAGTAGAAATATACCTAGTTAATGTTCCAATAACTTAAAAATTGAACAATGATTTAACAAAAGATCCTTTTGCGATACACTTAAAAATTCCAAATCATTGCTTTTGTTACATATGAAAAACTCTATTTATTTTCATCATGGGAATTCAGGTCTGTACAACACTTCATTTTAGCAGACATTTATCAAAGATGTATGCAAATCAGCAAGGCATGTAACCATCTAGTAACATCTCAGCATGCATGTACCAAGTTCCCACCTAATAATCACAAACCTCAGACAGTCAACCTTTAATAATCACATAAATCAGTCAATCCCCACTTAATAATCACATGCATCAGCCTATTCCCACTTAACTACATACATGAAACCAGATTACATTTAATAATCACATACATCGGCCAGTCCACTTGAATGTCACATACAACATCTAGTCCCCACTTAATCACATACTTAAGTCAGTTTCCACCTAATAATCACATACAGCAGTTATTCCCACTTAATAGTCACATACATCAGCCAGTCAACACCTAGTCACATTCATCAGCCAGATCCCACTTATTAAACGCATACATTAGCCAGTCTCACTTAATAAAAACATACACCAGCCAGTCCCCACTTAATCACTGAAACCAGCCAGTCCCCACTTAATCACACACTTCAATCAGTACCCACTTAATCACATACATAAGTCAGTTTCAACTTAATAATCACATACAACAGTTAGTTCCACTTAATAGTCACATACATCAGCCAGACGCCACTAAAAAAACATGTACTTGAGCCAGTCTACACTTAATAATCACAAACATCAGGCAGTCCCCTCATAACAATAATATACACAAGACAGTCCCCACATAATAATATCATACACTAGCCACTCACTACTTAATAATCACACACAGCAGTCAGTCCCCACTTAATCACATACTCCATCATTGCCCACTGAATCACATACTTCCGTTATTCCCCACATAAGCACATGCATAAGTCAGTTTCCACTTAATAATCACATACATCAGCCAGTCCCCACTTAATAGTCAGACACAGCAGTCTTTCATGGTCATCTGTTGGATGATTCCTGCATATATATGGAGTTGTATGGTATGGAGATATAGCATAGTTTATAGGCTTTCTCCCTATGAATCAGTATTACATTCAAATAAAGATTCAATAAAAGTCAGGGCTGTTAATATGGCATCATAGAGATGGTAATTTTATACGATAGACTGCAGTCTGGTATAATTGCTATTGATATAGTAGCATAACCCTCAATGTGACATATTAGCTGGTACCTGTAGCAGCATATCTGGTACCGTAACAAATTAGCTTATACTGAAGCGGCATATATTGTGGCAGTATGCATTCATGTATTAATGTGAATTACAAACTGTACAAAACGACATGGACAATTAGTAATTCTGATCACAAGGACATGACCAATACTATTTCATTTATTTTTCTTAAAAATTTAATGCAAGGTGGTTTCATATCAGTTAAAAACTGATTTTGCTTCCTTAACACATTCAGTTACACCTAGTTAAGTGTCATAACGTGGAAGGTAAGTCATTTAAAATTTGTACGTGTCATTTGGCAGTGTTTTACTATATATTTCTGCATCATGAATTTGACAATGACTTACATATGAATTACTGATCTTGTTCTGAAAAAACAATAATCCTAACACAAACCTACCCAAACATTTGCAGCCATTCATTTGGATATGTAGTATATTGTGGGAAGATAACGAAGTAAACAAACTTTTGTTTAATATAATATTTGTATATTTTCTATATCAAACACTATAATAGTGTTACATAAACATGGTAAACATACACACCTATAATAGCCTGCCTACATAATGTCTTTAATACTTAGAGTGATAGTATTTTGCTTTAGTAAATGTCTCAAGAGTCATCTATGCACATTTACTAATTATAAATTAAACATAATCTTTAAAATACATACACTATTAAATGTCTATTGAATCATGATTATTGAATGTTATGCTCCTTAACTCTATTCCAGAAACGTACTTATGAAAACAATGTAGCACTATGGTCTTTGACATTGTGTATGTTCTATGATATATAATTTGATATAACGACTTTTGAAAGTAATGATGATGTATCATAACTAAAAAAATGAATTATCGCCACTTGATATATGGTGAAGGGTACGCGCTCACTAATCAGTTAATACAAGGTAAGTCTAACGTAGAAATTAATTTAAGCAGACAATAACACTTGACATAAAAGATGATATAATTTCGGTTAATGAATGCTATGATAGCAAATAAGTTCATGTAAAATATAACAGAGTTTTTAATTCAATATATGACAGCAAATCTATCGATGCATTATAAATAAATTATAATATGATAATGATATCTGATATATATATATATATATATATATATATATATATATATATATATATATATATATTGTTTCCAATGGCTTATATGCCAATGCAATATGTAATGGCTGATATGTTTATGCATTATTTCTTAGCTGACATATATATGCACTATCTAATAGCTAATTTGTGATCAATGGCTCATATGATAATGCTTTATCTTATATCTAAGTTGTTATTAATGGCTTATATGATAACGCTTTATCTTATAACTAATTTGTTATCAATGGCTTATTTGTCAATGCATTATATAATATAAGATATGTCTGTGCAATATATATGTTAATGCTTTATCTGATAGCTAATTTGTTATCAATGGCTTATATGTATATGCATTATATAATCGCTTTTATGTCTAAGTAGTATAGATGGGGAACCCTACAACTTTTTGTAAGCGTTTCTAGATGCATATTCCTTAACAGTCGCTACGCTGTCAAATTCCAAGTGTACCAGGTATAAAGCAGAGGAACTAATTATGTAAATTATTGCATCGACACATTTTTCTCTGAAATACACGGAGAACGAAACACTACCAGATGATAATATCCTCAGAGACAATAATGATCCATTGGGAGATGTTAGACATTAATCACCGGGAAAGAAATTAAATATAACCTCAGCTATCACATTCAATCTGGTGTGTTATGCCATTGATGGAAGTTACAAAACGAACAAAAGAAATATCGAAAAAGGCACAGAAAGGATATATTCTATATACTTCCACTCCTCAAGTATCCCTGGCAGTTTGATTATACAAACACCCATCAACCCCGTGTATTTACGACTCCATAATTCACTACTAACTAGAATGACTTTCAACTTTCTGACCATATCGTTACTTTGATTGATTGATCCCAAGGGAAATTACAATTAAATCTGTATGTAAGATCATTAACGCAAAAATATTTGGCACTATGATGAAATGATTATGTAGCTTAATTACTCTTTAAAATTATCAAATCTGTCGATGTTCATTACTAGAAATTCCCCCTTGAGAAATAACATTATTTTGACTAGCATTTACCTTATCAGAACGAGGAAATATGTCATAATATATTTCAGTCGCATAATAAATTTATTATTATATATTATTGTGACCTTGATGAAATCAGAATTGGTGATACTCTATCAAAGTAACTTAATCAGGCGATTTTCATTATTTTTAGTGGTAAACACCCTATCAAAGATACGACATTAGACGACTTTCATTATTTTTTATAGTAAATACCCTATCAAAGTTACGAAATAAGACGATTTTCATTATTTTTAGTAGTATATGACTTTTAGTAGTAAACAAAATACTCTGAATCATTATTTTTATGATCTGACCTACATCGCACTGTTATTAGGTTACTGGGAATCCGGTTATGTACCTTCGCTTTCTATAATCTTTTTTAGCAGTCTGATATGTGAATTATTGTTTTTGTTTGTTTCCTATTGTTTTTGATAAATACGCTCTTGCTGTAAACAAGGCCGGCAATTATTTTGATATCTGCACAACTTCAGTACATATTATCTTTGTCACATTAGTGTTAAATACATAACTCGGATACAACTCCACCGAGGATATATAACATTGTTAACAGAGATATCAACCAAATTCTAATGTACTATCGCGCTTATATATTTTGTACCTAGACTTATTATTCTTTCCTTTAAAAATAATTGCTTTGTGGAAATGACAAACACGGAAGTAAAATAACTACGGAATATAATATGTGTGACAAGGAAGTTGTCTCACCATTATCTACCCCGCCCTTAATTTGTATTAAGTACTGTCCACACGGGTAGATGTATTCGTTTATGTATCGAAACTACTATTGTTTTCACAGACAATACAAATGTTTTACTCAATCCGTTTGATTTTATGGTTGATCCATAATTTTACTTAGATTATATTTTTAAAATAAAACAGCACAGCAAGTAAGCCATGGCAATCGCGAATGAATGTTTTGAATTTCCAAGTCTCAATCTGCTTCTGACCGCTAAGACTCGACTGCTTATTTGGGATTTACCGAATCTCAACAGATAAACACACCTTCCCGACTGATTCGCTCATGGCGTATGCCTTTTGCATCATCCAGGCGTAGATTATGGGGGGGATGGTATGCTTTTCTGTTGAGCGTAATATATTTCCTCTCTCTAAATAGTATGGAGAATGTGCTTGGAGTTCAAGGATTTGGACAATACCACACACAAGATAACACGAGTTTCGATTAAAGTCCCACTACCCGATTGTGATTTATCTGGATTCGCTCGTGTGGTATCACTCAAGTTCATCGACGGACTCCATCCGATTTGTTATATTTGGTTTGGTAAACACTTTTCTAAAAAAATACTGGGCACCAATAGTGTTATTACCATATAGGATTGATTGTAAAATACTGATATCGTTGATTGTCGGTGTGGCAGTTATATAATATAAAGTGATTACCACAAAGCGATGGCGACAGTCTTGATAAAATTATTACCTATTATAAGAAACGATTTTCTGATCTTGACGAAGATTATATTGTTAAACTCTCTAAATTGACCCAATATGTAAAAATAAGACTGTCAACTTGAAAGGACTAGACAGTTGGGGAAACACAACGCGAGTGATTGAATTATTTCGAACAAAATCAGAAATGACATACACTCAACAGAGAGATGAAATAAAGAGGTATTATTTGCAGCACTTATTACAGCTTTTTTTGGTTTATGGGTGACGCATGGACTCCTCATCGACTGGGTGAGAAATATATTCAAAAAATCATCATTTGCAATCAGATATGTACAGTGTCATTGCCTTTATTGAAATGTTTCCTGGTTGGATCTTACTCGAAAATACAGCAGAGAGGGTACGAAAACAAATTTGAATCTTGGTTGGTCAGAAATCTTAGTTTTGTTTTCTAACACCATTGTTTCGGTTTCCTATGAGGCCTTAGTTCGCTAAATATACGCCTATAAATAGTTGTATGGTTCACTACTACCGTCTATGCAATATATAATGTTTAATAAGTTAATGGGTTTTTTTAAATCTAATGTGTCATCAATGGCATATATGTCAATGCTTTATCTTATAGCTAATTTGATATCCATGGCTTATATGATAATGCTTTATCTTATAGCAAATTTCTTATAAATGGCTTATCTGATAATGCTTTATTTAATTGCTAATATGTCAATGCATTGTATAATGGCTTGTAGGTCAATGCATTATATAGTAGCTAATACGTTAATGCTTTATCATATAGCTAATTTGTATCAATCTAGTATATGTCAATGCATTACATAATGTCTTATAAGTTAATGCATTATCTTCTATCTAATTTGTTAGCATGGCTTATGTCAATGCATTATATCATGGATTATATGTCAACGCATTATATAAGTGCTAAAATGTTAATTATTTTTCTTAAAACTAATTTATTATGAAAGGCGTGTATGTTAATGTATTATATAATGGCTGATATAATAATGATTTATCTTACAGCTAATTGTGTCAATGCCTTTTACGTTAATGTATTTTTTAATGGTTGATATGTTAATGCCTTGTCTTATAACTAATTTGGTATCATTGCTTTCTATATCAATGCATTATATAATGACTTGTATGTCAATGCTTAATTTTATAGTTAATATGTTTTCACTATGTTGTATGTTAATGCTTTATATAACGGCCGATATGTTAATGCATGATATAATGGCTTACATGTAAATGCATTATATAGTCTATAATATGGTAACGATTTACCTTAGAGGTAATTTGTTATCAATGGCTTATATGTCATATAATTGCTGATATCTTATTGCTTTATAATATATAGCGGAAATATCTAAACATTATATAATATACCTTTTGTCAACGCGTTTTCAAAGGCAGATATCTGAATGCTTTGTTTTCTAGCGAACTTGTTATCACTGGCGTATATGTTAACATATATCATAAGGGCTGATATGTCGCTGCATTCTATATTGGCTTAAATATTTATGCAGTTTATAATGGTTGATATGTCAATGCATTATACAATGGCTGATATGTTAATGATTTATCTAAAAGCTAGTTTGCTATCAATGGCTAATTTGTGAAAGCATTATATAATGGCTGATTTGTATTTGCGTTTTTTAAAGGCTTATATGTCAATTCATGATATAATTGCTGATATGTTAATGCATTATCTTATAATTAATTTGTTCTCAATGGCGTGTATGTCAATACATTATATAATGGTTGATACGTCCATGCATCATGTAATGGTTGATATGTCAATGCATTATATAATTGCTGATATGTCAATGCATTATCTTATAGCTAATTTTGTATCAGTTGCTTATATGTCAATGCATTATCGTCAAGCTAGGTTTTATCAATGGATTATATGTGAATGCATTCTAGCATACCTTATTTACTAATGCATTATATATGTCAGAAATTTGAAGGCATTTTAGTATGCCTGATCTGTTAATGCCTTATATTATAGCTTATATGTAAGGACATAGCCTATATTTTTATCAATAATTATATTTTAGTAATTTATCAGTTGCAAAGTGAAATTAACTAAATATTATTAAAATACATAATTCATTGATGTACAATTCCAAAGATATTCCATTTTAAACTTACAAATTGTGGCTAAGACATTTGAAAGAAATAATATTGAAGAAAATTGGTCAATGTGACTGTGGAATGATATGGACTTCGCAAAACTTACATGACATAGTGGTGAAGCAAAGTTCTGGTTATCCACACAGACAGTGTTTTTTTGTGGAGTAAACCCAAACTTTTTTCTGTAGATCTGGTCACATTCATCTTTCTGGTAAAGGTAAACACGGACTACCTGGAGCTGTCCTAACCAATTATCTATTACAAAGAAAATCATCCCATTTTACAAAAAAATATTAAAAAGAAAATATTCCATGCTGCCCAAAGTGCAATGTCTTCAATCATATTAACTCATGACACAACAGCCCCTTAGACCGTGACCTAAAACAATAGCAATACCCGCCATTTCCGACACGTGCAAAATCAAATTCTAATATATGTATACAATTTAAAGAGGCAACACAAGGACATCATCACAATTAACATTAGAAATGAATGTCTCAAATTGATCCCAACACCCTACTCTTCTCCAAGGGTAAAATTCATCTAGAGACATTAATCTAGAATGCATATATCACCATTCCCGATAATTTAAGATTTACAATAGAAAATCTGGTTGAATGTTTCATAAAACTACATACCTATCAATATTGTACATTTTCACGAAAAAATAACAAAAATCACAAATTTGACCATCATCTTTCATTTCGTTATCTTGAGAACAGTAGCTAATATTTGTATTAATACTTGTATCACCCTACACCACCCATAGGTTACAATAATGATTATTGAGATAAAGGGTTAAAAGCATAATGTGGTTGCAGCAAGTGTGATCACTATATTACAGGCACGGATTACAGCTATCATTGAAAATATATACATGTATATATATATATATATATATATATATATATATATATATATATATATATATATATATATATATATATATATATATACATATATATATATATATATATATATATATATATATATATATATATATATATATGTATATTGTGTTTTGAAGTTTTTGTCGATAACTGTATATTCAATATTTAGATATTTAGATACAGCTATAAAAAGACCTTTACGAATTTTAAGTTTTGAAATAAGCCTTAAGATGGAATGAAAACATTATTTCATTTAAAACTTTACACATGGTTGTCATTAAACATTGAAGAATGGTTGGTTTACTAATTGTTGTGACATTTACATAGTAAACAAAGTCAGTGAAGCATCACTAGCTTCACAAAACATGTTGCCATAATGTATATTATTAATCTGAAGGATAAAATACAATTCATATGCTGAAGATTGGTGATTTAAAAATAAATATAGTATTACTGTGATTTTCCTCTTTTGGAATTATGTATTACCTGTATTTACTAAATTATGATCATATCCCCATCCACTGACATAACATTCTGCATTATGTCCTGCATTCAGCATTTCTTCAACAGTTCGTCTGGATGCAATGCAAATAGGCCGCACATAGTCATTAAAGGAAACTGGTTGACTGAAGTAGAGTAAACCGATGTCATTTGTTATTTGATTTTTGTGGAGTGGATGCCTATGTGACCGCGTTGCCATGTATACATGATTATGATTACCATTAGGAATGTATTGTTCAACTTCTATTGCCCCAACTCTTATAGAGTATCTAACGTTCTCCCTAAAAAAGAAAAAAATTGGAATACAAGCATTTGAAATATGAACAAGATACAGTTTCATATATATATATATATATATATATATATATATATATATATATATATTGATGAAATCTAATTAACACTATAAACTGTTGTTTTATAGTCAGTCAAGGAGCTGAATGACATATTCTTTTCACATGTTTTATATGAAAATTGACTGTAACTCCAATTGTTAATCAGTCATCTGAGTTAACATATCTAGGTTTGAACATCTTGTATGAGTCATGCGAATGAATCGAATGAAGTTTAGAACAGCTTTCGACAGTCGTGTAAATCGTTTGCTTATTGGCTTGCAGAGCCTTTGCCAGTCATGGGAATGAATGGATAACAGTTTCGATAGCCTTAGTCAGTCATGTTGATGGACTTGAATATCTTTCACCAGTCATGAAAATGAATCCAATATGGATCTAAATCAGCCATAGTCTGCGTTTTGAAAGAATTGTTTATAATTCTGAACAGCTTTCACCAATTTCATGAATGGATTACATCTGGGTTTGAATAGTCGTTCTCTAGTCATGTGAATGGATAACAAATTAATTTATATAATATCAAGATGCCTATATTACATTTTCACAATCTTTATAGGTAGCATAAGTAATTAAATCATTCTTAGTGAATCAATGCCTTGAACTTGCTTGTAGTAGTCTCAGTAGTGTTTTTCTCTTCTCTTATGAGATAATGCGAAATGTGATAACTGTATTTATGTTTGTTGGTGTTCTGTCAGTGTCTGATGCAAATGTGCTAGTGTTAATGACTCAAAACTGTCCACCAAAATGTTTTCTGCCTCGTCTTAGATTATTGTTGCTGACTGGCTGTTGAGACATCCAATGACATGTATTCTCCAGTCAAATTTTCAACGTTCTTTAAATGTACATTGTACACAAAGCATAATCAATTCCATTTTACCTCGTTCCAAACAATGACACTTTTGTTTTCATTCAAAGATTCATTCATGTGATACACTGGTTATTTAGATTTTGCCATCTTACCATTGAGAACCAATAATTGCTTAAATATTAACAAAATTTAAATGTTGATGCCAAAAACTAACATAATTTATGCCATTCAAGATAATGAAATGTCATGCACAATCGGTGAACCCAGTTATGATCACATGCTCACAAGAAGACGTTTATCAGAAACATACAACACTCGAAACATGCTGTAAGGAAAATATGCCAAGGAGAAAGGAAATGCTTAACAAGACAAAGATGTACTGAAACAACAGTCACATACAAATGCAATGTAATAAACGTTCATTTAAGCTGTGCAGTGAGCAACTGTGATAACCAACATTTTAAAGGAAACATAATAATGGAGCATGACAACAATAATATCAGCTAGAATTAATATCTGTGATGATCCTATTAGGAAGTATAATCCATTCATCAGAGGCAAAGTACGAATAGGTTTGCTTACTTTAAGCAATGGGCAGCCGTGTGGATCCAGTTTGGGTGTATAATGAAACCACCACAAGAATACTTTCTACCATGATAGATTGCTACCTGCCAAGGTAACTGCCCAAGTACTGCATCACGACCGTGAAGAAGTTTCTGCATTCTGCTATCATCAAATATGGTGGCTCCACATTCTAAGGAAAGGAGAGTAGTGTAAATCAAATTTATATCAATTACATTAGTTATCAGTGTCTCTTGGTTTCATATTTAGTAAACATAACCTTATGCAAAATAATGTTTCATATTATAACAATGATTGCCAATGGCTACGTGAGATGTGATTTTATGAAATATATGAACTGACGTGCATTGTGTGTGCATACTGATACATTATGTTGAAGTAAAAGGAAAGGTTCACTGACAGTACAGACAGTACAGTTCAAACAAAATCCAATTCATTAAACGTTATACATATTAAACGAATGGTACTGTCTTTATATTAACAGCTTATGTCTGCCTCGTACAGATTGTAAGAAGGGTAATATAGCCAGCATATATAATGTAATTTAACAACTGCTGTTTTTGGAATTTCTGCAGATACGTGAAAGTACAACCAATAGAGTTGGAAATACAGTAGTGTTTTATTCCGGTTTAATACAATTTTGCATGCTGTGTTCTCCACATTTGCCAATAAATCAGACGATGACAAAAGATAGACAGATAGATAGATAGATAGATAGATAGATAGATAGATAGATAGATAGATAGATAGATAGATAAATAGATAGATAGATAGATAGATAGATATATAGATAGATAGATAGATAGATAGATAGCTAGATAGATAGATAGATAGATAGATAGATAGATAGATAGATAGATAGATAGATAGATAGATAGATAGATAGATAGATAGATGGATGGATGGATGGATGGATGGATCGATGGATGGATGGATAGATAGATAGATAGATAGATAGATAGATAGATAGATAGATATATAGATATATAGATAGATAGATAGATAGATAGATATTATAAACTATATAGATATATAAATAGCTAGATGGATAGATAGGTAGAGAGCTAGATATATTATAAAATATATAGATAGATATATGTAAAAGATGTAGATTTTAACAATTAGAGTAAATATTCCTTTTACATATGTGTGTGTGTGTGTGTGTCTGTAAGTGTTTGTGTGTGTAAAAGGATACTTCTAGCTTTGATGGTAGCAGACCTATCAAGTGACCCATCTTCCATCATTGTTATAAATGTGTTGCTTTTGAGGTTTGTTCCTTCCATTATCTTCACTATGGTCAACTACGATATAAATCTTTTAGTAACATTTGTTTATGGAAATATGTACGTTTTCAAATATGCTTGACCATGGATAAAGAACCCATCATGACTGTGTTGTGTCATTATGAATTATAATTGGCAGACACACAAGTCAAATATTGTTTAAAAAAATCCTGTATTCTTTTATGTTTTTTAACGTGGACACACTTAGCAGTAATAAACTACCCACTTGTTCTGATGTTTCAAGGATTTTATTTTCCTATGTATATCCCATAATCTGAAAAACAACAACAGAGTTAGAAAGCAATGGACTAAGCAAAATATAGTGTCAACCATGTACATTATTATCGGTAGAAATGGCCAAAGGGTACAATTTTATTGTAAGTCCTGCTCTGTATATTTAGTATGAAAACTGCCACAATATTGTTTATTGTGAACTTGTAAAAAGTTTATATTTATCGATAATAATTCTTACCAAAGCATGTGCACTTAATCAATGCAAACGTACAGGATCCACTGGAAAAAAAAGAACAACGTAGAATAGAAACAACATCTAGATGAAATTTTGTAGCACAAAGTGAGTATGTAAACGTGTTTGCCCATGAATGCCATTACACAGTGAGCAGCGTTGTCAAGGATATAATTCAGCTCATTGAGAAACATTCAAAACTACATTATTCCAATGCAAGCAACATACACAAACTTTAATGAATGAAGCACTTTAATATAACAATAAGGCATGCAGGTTTTAGCAAGTTAATATTTGTTTCTTATATTCCAAGACTGCACAGGAAAAACACAGTTGCTATTTCAGTGTAACTAAATTAGCATGCATTCAAAACAAATCTATTGATAAAAATATTTAAAAAGGACTCACACTGATAGATGATAGCCTGGGACAATAGAGGTAACATAATTCGAATGAGGGGTCAAAATTGTACCCTGACCATCGGTGTATGATTCGTAATGGCTAGCTTTCCTGAAAAAAGGTACAATCGATATTATTTAAGAAAAGCAATATCACAAGAATGGAATTATAGGTGATAATAAATCTGAGATGTATAATCTAAAGAAAGAAAAATGCTAGTCATTACCAGAACAATTGTATTACTATCACAGATATTTAGCTTATGTCCATCTATCAGCTCTTTATCATGTGAAATAGCAAAAATAAACAATGTAATCCTTAATTTTGCCATCGTCATTTACTTTATTATAAAATCGTATCTGCTGTCAAACCATGTGTCGCAAAATGAGAGTAAATGAAAAACACCTGGATGACAAAGATTTTATTTTACGATTATTGCTTGTATAAATAAATGTTGATAAAATGACAAATTTAATCTGTATCAATAGTATGCCTTCGACAATGAATTATCCGATCGATTCTACTAACCCCTGTCCTGATAATGAACACAGCGAGTCAGCTAGACTTTTATTCATGTTGTTATAGCAAACTGGGAGATAAGTCGACAATTGAGAATGGTAGATCTTTGAGAGGTTGTCTGTAACAATCACTGAAAGAAAACAAATCAGAGTCGTATTTAAAACTTTATCGATTAATTGGCACATTATCAAGATGTTTATTCTTGATTCTTCCTAGCGTAAACTTGTCATCTTAATTCTTTGATTTATATAAATTTATACCGCCGTGTCTTCTTCTGGAAGACCAAACATATTAATCATGTCATAACTTAATTTATTATTGTTTAATGTAAGTACTAGATGCGAGTCTGTCTTGATTTTTCCACAAACATTCACCAACATAAATCCAAAGTTATTATGTACTTCTAAAACATGTATGCATGAAGATGATATCCAAATTTATTGTGTATCTATAAAACAAGTATGCCTCCAGGTAATATAAAAAATTAGTGTGTACCTATAAATTATGCATGCTTCCAGATGATATCCAAATTTAGTGTGTACCTATTTAGTGATTTACGTTTATTTGATCTAACAAAGTTGTAATCAAAATTAAAATTTGCTCTCATGCCAAAATGTAAACCCAGAAATGACCACATAATCCTGACCACCTTACTTACAGTTATATAACATATCACCACATCATTTGATCACCTGAATTACAGTTATCTAACAGGACACCATATCACATCATTTCCTGGCCTACAGCTATCTAACAGATCACCATTTCACATGATCTCATGGCTTACAGTTATCTAACAGATCACCATATGACATGACCACCTGGCTTCCAGTCTAACAGACCACCATACCATATCATTAAATAGACTTATAACGAGCAAAAACTATTTATATTGTTTCCTTAACGTTATACCATTTTACCTAAATTAATAGTGATTGCATAAAGATTATTTCATTGAGTTAATACATGCTATACTTTATGGTGAATATTTCTTATTTTTCAAACTAATAACTGATCCATATCAAAGATAAGTAATTTAAAAACTTGTATCTTGTGCTAGCTATATCCTGTATATCTCATGATGTCTGTAATGTTTGTAGTTTTAAGAGTTTTACTTGCCCCGAATTTTCATTCTGTGTGCAGGTAATATCCATTATGTATTTCAAGCGTCTACGTACCCATTTTAGATATCTGGGCATTTATATTTGTGTCCGGTGTATGATGTAATGTCCAATCGAAACGACATGTACGTTTGCGCAATGATGTTGTGCATCAAGTTTAAAAAAAAATAAATGTTCGTTGTTCTTGTAGGATTTCACGCTATTTCTGAGCACACGGTAGACTATACAAGGCGGCCAGTAATAATGGTGTTGGCATAACCAGAAAGAACCGCCGAACCATGAGAATCTACTGACAAACTTTCTCACATACCCATGGGCCGAATCTGAGAATCGAACTCACACAGACCGAAGTGAGAAGGCAGTGATCTGTAACTGAGTGCGCTTTAGATCACTCGGCCACTTGGGGCCCCTAACATTGTAAATGAAATAACATACTGTTTGTAAAGAAATGAAAGATCGCCTGAGTTTCAAAATATGTGTTGAAATAATCAACAAAAACATGCATCTGCAACCTGAATAAAGCCCGATTTATCAGGTGTTAGCACCTGTCAAGACGATAGTTACATTCTGCAAGAAAACCATCGTTAACAATTGATTTAATATCAAGGAATCTGACTTTCTCCAAGTTCCTTTCAATGTAACAAATGGAAACTAAATGCCTTTTTCTAGGAGAGACCGAGGCAGACAACATATGCCAACCTGGAAAAGTGTCCAACTTGATCATTCCCAGAGCCTGCATCACTCCTGGCACGATAAATCTTTTAAGACTATCACTATAGTGAACCATCAAACATTGGCTGGAAATCCAGCCATTTCCGGTACAATTAGGCTTTTGTGATCAAATTATCTGATTGGTATGTAATTAGGGGTATACAAATGTTGAAATAAATATGCAGAAGTTTTGAAATTTATTTAATTAACAAAAATTCATATTAAAGATATTTTGTGAAACCAACATAATGTTGACTCTAGGAAACGCAGCTCGATGGATGGACAGGCAAATCGATAAATTGGTTACATAATTAACAGTGAGTTCGGCTGATTTTGGAACCTAACAAACCCCTGTTAAATAACCACATGTCATTAGAGCTCACATTTCAGAGAGAACATAATATATGACCACACATACAAATTTTAAAATTATGAAATTGCCACCTTGTAAGCTTGACTTAAGAAAGATGTTTGATATTTGTATTAATATAATATCCCTATATTGTATGATCTATACGAAAAGGAGATGGGCAATGACAAGTTAGAATAATATGCAGATACATAAAACAGACTGATTTATATGGTATCAGTTGTGACTTACCACAGCCATACTCATCTGACTTGTCACCACACTGTGGGATTCCATCACATCGTAGGGAAGCAGAAACGCAGTCGTGGTTAGTACATTCAAATTCACTGGAGGAGCAGTTAGCTGTAAATGCATATCAATAAATGTAATTGTATAGGACAGGTATAGACTAACACTGACAATGAAAAGAAGAAAATAAGTGAAAATGTGATCACAATCAAGGTTAGTAAATTCAAATTCAGGGGGGCCTGGGGGCAGTCACATGAAAATATATAATAGTAAAATTAATTTCACAGGACAGTAGAGGATACAACTTATTATTAAATTTGTGTTTGCTTCATTAGTTTGATTAGGGTTTATAACGTAGTTATTACATATCTTAAGTCGTATCGCTACGATGTCTGTAGTGAGGCAGTTAATCATGAATCCAGAACTGGGTATCGTCCCGCAGACATGTAGCATGATGTCCCACCCAGTCACATTATCCTAACACGAGGCCGACTAGTTATAATACTAAACAATTAGTGATGAGCGCCAGGCGAGGCAGCTGTTAGTACCATTTTTGTAAGTCTTTGGTATGACTCGGCTGGTGATCGAACACACTTCTTCCCGCTTCCGCGGCCGACATTCTAACCACTAGGCCACTGGAGCGGATCGATGACGAAAAGAACAAAATCAATACAGACACAAAAATATATTTACAAGGCGAGAAATGAGCAACAATGAGAAACATATGAGATAAATACTTATAAGAAGAAAATATAAAGGGACAGATATAGCGCGAAAAGAAAACATTAAAAGATAAGCCTACAAACAGATAACGCATGATATAATGAATATATTGCTGAAACAAAATGTGAATATACTGTCAAGAGAAAGCAAGCATATAATGAGACTGATATGATAAGAAAACAATAAAGTCTCAAAAAAATGAATCTGAAAGGTAGTATTGGTTTCTCGCAACAATATAATCAAATTATCAAAAATTGTTTTTTGCAAGTCACACGTATTTGAAAAATATTCACCACAAGGTCCTGTTTATTTTATTTCTTCAATATCATCATCTTTTGTAAATAAGAATAGATAGTTCGAACTGTGGCTGTTGACACACAGTGAACTCATAAGCCTGGTTCCTTCTTTATGATTCAACGTATTAGTCATTACTATATGTATAAGACTCTAAACTAATATAATATTTCTGACACGTGCCGCTACACTGCTAGGTGGATAAAACAGACAATGTTGCCAAAGGGTGGACAGCTAAACCTGGTTTCCTCTGTAAAGGAATTTCTGCTGAATCATGCGGCAGAGTTCTTAATGTTTATTCTTCTGGCTGACAATCATTTGGCACATTAAAATAAATGTAAATATCTTGTAATGTAACAACACTGGTCTAGTTGATGTGATAAACTTTCATTATATCAAAGATTCTCTTCATATGTCTTGATCTTTTTGTGTTAGTGAATTCACGATGTACTCGATAAGGCTGCAATTTTCCCTCACTTAAGTTTAACACATATGCGAATAATGATATGATCAACTATCACCCCATCATGCCCTGAGGTTAGTTGCACGATGCAAAGCTATTCCTGCAGCTATTGCTACACATGCCTGTAAGTGGTTATGGAGTTTTATTGTACTGGACTGAAGTGTCAGACGGAAAATTTAATTATCATTGGTCACTGAGCAGATCTATTTTACTGGTCGAATTCCTCTCCTCTGTAACACAAGGAAGGACTCGGAAAATGGGCTCTATATATTTCCAGCAGCAACAAAACCTTGATTAGAATGTTGTGGGCATTGCAAGCTTTCTAACATGAAACAAAAAACTATTTGTGTCCAAAAGCCCGACACGATTTTATTCTGAATACAGTATCTTCTCCAATATTACCTACAAGGTTTTATCAAATACGACATGAATGAAAAACTTTAATTGACCATTGTGCTTTAATTATAAATGTTATCCATATTTATAAGCAGTAAGCCATTTTGCTCAAAACCGCTCCAGTATCCTAGTGGTTAGAGCGTCCGATCGCGGAAGCGGGAGGTGGTGGCTTCGATCCCCAGTGGAATCTTACGAAAGACTTAAAACATTGGTTATACCACCTTCCTTGGATGGCAATCAGTATTTATATGTTAGTGTTGGTGTCAGGATAATGTGATTGTGTGTTACATCATATTAACACAGTGGTAGATACCACTATAAGCTACCTCACATTAGACATCATAAAAGTCTTAATCAAACAAACAAACATTTCGCTCAATGAGAAACTAAACATATACTCTGATCATACAGCTGAAAAGGGAATCAAGTAAAACATATGATGATATGTGATAAACAACCATCTTTTAGATAGGTTTAAATTCTACATTAGGCCTGCTATGGTGATGTGTTGAATCTAATTCAAATGTGAGTGAGTACAATTTGCTAGTTTGCACAGATTTATGTGAACAACGTAGAAGGCAATATGTCAAGTTAAATTGATTCAATGGACACGGTGATAAACCGATGCTATCGATTCCAACATGCCTATTTCGCCTCACAGGTTTGTACACACCAGCAAGATACTTACGCTCCTCTTCTGACAATCATACACTCATTAGTCCCACCTTGAAAAGGAAGTCATATGGACAATGTTCATTTGCATACCAAGTCACATCAACTTCGAGCAGATTGCCCATTGATATCATTCACAATGTTCCTTTTCAAGAGTGCTCTTAAAATTCACTTTTTTCAACTACAAGAACAAACTTTAAGATCTAATAAAGTTTCCTACCTTAATATTTTCATCAATTCTTTTAATGTTTTATCATTTCATGGTGCTTGTTGTATGTTTGTTTTTGTAGCCATTTCATGATAAAGTTTAAGCTATACAAAGTTGTTTGTATTAGTAATAGTAGTAGTTTTAGTACTAGTAGTAGTAGTAGTAGTAGTAGTAGTAATAGTAAAAAGCAGTAGCTAAAATGCAAATTTTAATTAAAAACCCACCCCAAATCATAAGTACCCATAACAATAAATTAAATGAAAATATTAAAAGAGAACACAAGAAACGTACCACAGTTCAATTCATCTGTACCTCCTTGGCAATCCGGGATCCCATCGCAGAAGTACATGGTTGATATACACTTTTTACTGGATGGGCTGCTTGTGTTGGCCCGGTCTTGGGGACATAGCTGTTCACCTGAGAAACACTCTGAAGAACAAAACAGAACCAGCAGCAAACAAGTATATAGCATTGCACAATTATGCAGTATATCCACATGCCAAGTCCAGGGATATATTACTGTATCTAGTTTATGATAAAACCAGGGACCTATTACGGCATTTCTCCCATTACAAGGCTAAATGTTATAATAGCATTTCCTCCCAACTTGGATTGAAAATAAATAGTAGGGTTTGTCTCAGTCAATCACCTTGTAGCTTTCATAGAGTTAACACAATCACTGCACTCTCCAGTAAAAGTAGAGTTAAAATGTAAAGGAAAACATTTTCCTTTAATTTGTAATTGTACAAGTCCTTAGAAGAATTCTCTGGATAATTGTGTTGCCAGTTGCGCTGCATTTAAATATGTGAAGGGATCGAATAATCTATCAAAACGTTTGATACAGTTGAGCATTCTGATATCTAAATATTATGATCATTTATGGCAACATTTCTGGCTTTGGTGATAAAAAGAATAACACTTATTAACATTCTAAGACAACAGTTGTTTTGTCATAATAAACAATTTTTGTCAATAGCAATTACGGAAATACATGGCATTCCGTTACAAACAGTTGCAGAATTTCTTACACACCATAAACGGAGCATAACTCTAGCAACATTACAGAAGCAGAATTATTGATGAGCATTCTCATCTTGGGACAAAGCCAATAAAGCATTCTCAAAGTGTTATGGCTGTCCGTCCATAAGTGTGAGATCAGTATTGCGTTCACTGTTTCATGGAAATGAATTAAACGTCATGCTAGTTGCATTAGTATTTGGATATCAGTGAATCGTAAAACGTTTACGGGTAGCTTTCATAGTTGTATAGTAGTCCATCAAAATGTATCCTGGTGTCGTTCATAGTTGTAGGGCAGTCCATGAAAATTGATATTGAATTCATTCATAAAAGTTGATATAATTTGTAGTCATAATTTTTTGCCAGTTCATCAAACATTCCTACTGGCTTCATTAAAAACTGTATGGCAGTCCATCAATAATTGATATTATTTACATTCCTAAGACTTTGTCACCTTTAGCAGCAATTTGAAACTGACAATAACTTCTTAAATTAAACTCAGATGAGGATCATAACATTTAGTTTCATATAATCTATCAGTCAATACTGGAAAAACTGTTACCTAAATTGCATAGTTTCCCCTCTCCCAGATCAAGCAACTTGTTAATTATAGATCATTATATGACAATATCTGTTCAATGAGAATACTATTTCTTATGAAAATTTCTTGCCATCATTACTACAATTTTAAATGATACAAAGGGACATAAACAGTTCCTAGATCAGAATGGTCTGTTAATATATTGATCTTCAGAAAATCGCTTAAACATCTATTAATTTTCATTGTGATCTGTCAGCATGTCTTACCATCATTTATACGTGTGTCATACAATCATTACTACAAAAGACATCCGGGTAATAGTCGCAAGTCAGGTAACATGGTAAGTACAGATAATATCTATGAGTTTCTAACCATCATTACTACAAAAGGCTTCATGTAGTATTATCAAGTCAGGCAACATGATCGTTGCAGATATTTTCTAAGTATTTTGTTTACCAGCAGTACTACAAAAGGCAGCCTGGTAATAGTAGCAAGGTAGATAACATGATATCAAAAGATCATTTCTAAGTGTTTTTACTCTTTCACTACAATTAGCAGACTGAAAGTAGTAGTAAGTCAGGTATAATGATAATTGCAGATCATTTCAAAGTGTTTCTTACCATCATTACTAAAGCAGGCAACCTGTTACTACTAGCATGTAAGTTAACATGATAATTACAGATCATGCTTAAGTGTTTTGTACCATCATAAATACAAAAGGCAGCCTGATAATCACACCAGGAAGCATGAAAATTACAAATAACGTGTATGTGTTTATTGCCATAATTAGTATATTAGGCACCCTGGTAATTGTGTAAGTCAGATAACATGACAATTACAGATCAATTCAAAGTGTGTCTTACCATCATAAATATAAAAGGCAGCCTGGTAATTGTAGTGTAAGCCTTAATCTAAATAGCTTTCAGATATCACTTGACAGTACAAGTAAACAGATATCCAGCACATCACTAGATCTGATACACACTGACAGCTGATTTATGATATACATTCACTGGGGTCTAAGGCACACGGAAAATATACTCTAAATACTAACTTTGCACCCGTTTATAGCTTTTTTGATGTATTATATTCAATACATTCTATATTACGGCTTCTGCAGTTATTATTCAATAACAAATAATTTTACATAAATATAAGCAAGTCAGGTAACGTGATAATAAAGGATGATTTCAAAGTGTGTTGTACTATCATTGCTACATAGGGCAGACTAGAAATAGTAGGAAATCAGCTAACATGAAAATTACAAATGATAAACAATTGTTTCTTACCATCATGACTACATAAGGCAGCCTGGTAATAATAACAATAGTCGGTACTTTTTGTAGTCTTGGTAAGGATCATACTACAACTGGAAAGGTCCATATCATTACTACTGCAAGATACTTCCATGGCTTGCTGTACTGGCTGGTGCCATGAGTTGACAAACGCACCTTGGAATCTTCCACTAAAATGAATTTAATCATGTTTATTTTCTTGAATCGAATTATCAACTGATTGGCATTACTGTCACAGCATATCCAATGAAATTCTTCATTTTGAGAAACTGAAATTACTCGCTTTGCAAAGGGATCAAAAAAAGCTTTATAAAAAAAAAATATTTTTTTAAAATAAAACACAATGTCTGCATTATTAGTCCTGACATATATAAAAGCCATACTTACTAGTAACGCAATTTATTGCAAACTAGTTCAACAATCTTGATGTTGCCTTTCATCAAACTATTTTTGCTCATACACACTGGCCTCCAAAGACCCTTGTAGAAAATAGCAATACTGCCATAGGAACCATCCCCATTGATTAACTTGATTCGATAGTCAGCTGTGGCTGTAAAAATGACAGAAAGGTATATTGATTTTATTTTAAATGTAAGACAAAATTGTTTCAATTTGCATGATTATTGTGATGGTGTTCAATTGAACTTGTTTCGAAAGGAAACTGTTATGTGAGACCTCCTAACTTGAGAGAACATATTTTTAATGCACAAATAATAATGATCATATAGTATTATGACCTTTTTATGAAATACAACCTGTCTTGAGAGACCATACTTTTTTGGCAGAAGGTGTAGTCTCTCAAGACAAGTTATGCTGTATAATACCATAAAACATATTTATTCCGGTTTTTGTATTCTTTTAATATCATTTGCACTGCATTAGTTCTGCAAGTAATATCTCATTTTAGCTTATGTTGCAAAATTATGTATCTAGACAAGAGCAATCTAATTTTAACACTGAATAGGATTCGCTGTTCCCTTTGGTGGACAGAATAATCTGTACTTTTGTAAAGTTAAGATTGTGTTGGCACGGTCAAGCAAATTTTAGTTTAAAATTCATTATCAAATAATGTCACGACAGCATAGTATCTTAAAAACATTAACTACCGTTAGTAATTATAATTGAGTTTTGCACTTACATAGCATTTACTGACAAAATTATAATTAGTACTAGGGATACTGTAATTTTGACTGTACGTTTTATTAATGAGGCGAATAAATCAATATTATTATTGAACAAGTGTTTAGACAACATCGTTCATATCACCGTTTTAATTGATTTAAGACTTCTCAGCTTAATATTAATACAGCCAGGAGAAATTCAGCTCCAGGAAACTTAAAAACACGTCAAGTTGCATGTTTGAGAATTTGAATAATGAAGGAAAAGTAAGATTTCAAGGTAAAAACTGACTAAAACAAATCGACATAAATATCTATACACAAAAGTGTGTGTTAAGGTTGTCCAAATATTCGATTGTATGATCTGGAGTCAGCATAAATCAGTGCCGCTACACAGCCTTTATTAAAGCAGTAAGATCGCTTCTGAACACTTACATATCAGTGTAAATGTCTTACATTGTAGGACTAATTCTTCTTACCGACATACATTTAAATATTTTATAAGTAAGGAAGATGTAATGCTATAACGTCTCATTGTTTGAGGCAGGTATCCAAGAAGAATCAGACATGACAATCTGAAAATACATTCCATAAAATTTAATTTGAATGAAAGAGCGAAAATAAGGCGTTATGACTTTATAGACTTACGTTAACAAAACCAAAAGAGTAAAACTAAAACACTTTTGTAAAATTCAAAACATAGTACATTACATTAGAACAAACAGAAAATGTATAACTACCTTACATTATTCTAATTTAAATCCCAAACGATTCCTGACTTTTTATCACAAGTCCATATGTACAAAGTGCCAACATTTTTGTAGGTTAGGTATCTAGGATATACAACTGTGCCACTCTCCTCGAGTTAACTTATGTAGTAACTGTTGTTTTATGAATCACAAAACATAGTCCATAATATACTTATATGTGTTCACTGTAATTATAGACTAATGTTTCAATCCAATAATATTATTGGCGACCACACTGTAATTCCAGTAAATATAAAATGAATTAATATTTTCATTCTAATTCAAGACGGAATCCAATATTTAGTTCTTTGTCAAGTTTTCAAAGCAGGAGGGAGCAATTTTTCAAAATAAATAGCATTGAAACAAAGAGGAAGCTAGTATATAATTAAGGAATAACTCACTATTGCACTTTTCCTCATCTGAACCATCCACACAGTCACTACCACCATCACACTGCATGTCGACTGGTATGCAAACTCTGGTTGTGGTACATTGGAATGTGTCTGGGCCACAATCTGGATCTACCGGACAAGGTTCACTAATAACAGACACGTCATCAAGGGCCACAACACCTGGCCAGACTGTTGTGGCAGTAACTGTTTTTCCTTCAAAAACAATTCTGGCGTCGCCTGGCTTTATAGATACCCAGCCTTTCAACCAACCATTGAGAGTTCTGTTTACATGATCATACCTATTTTTGGTAATAAATGTAATAATTGTAACAAGTCATTGATTGTTATGTGAAAATGAGCATACCAAGTGTTTCTAAAAGTTTTATAAATGTAATCTGCCAATAACAGTTTATGTGGTTATACCTATGTTATACCTATTATTGTTAGGAAATATAATAACTAAGTAGTAATTAACTTCGGTTTATGTGGTCACATCCAGTGTTCCTAACACACTAATAACTGTAACCAGCACCTTATATTGCTTATTGTTTTGTAATAAATACACTAAACATTGCAATTGTCCTCATCTGAACCATCCACGCAGTCATTACCACCATCATACTGTATGTATACTGGTATGGAAATTCTGATCGTGGTACATGCTAATGTATCTGGGCCACAATCTGGGTATGCTGGACAAGGTCCACTGATAACATACACCTTATCAAGGGTCACAACTCCTGGCCAAATGCTAGTGCTGGTAACGGTCTTTGCTTCTGATTACTGGTTTAAAACTTACTCAAACCTTCTACCAGCCACTGCAGTTTTGTTTACATGATCATACTTTTGTTTGGTAATGCATGTAATAATTCTAACAGGCCATTGATGGTAATTGATTTGCCACTTGTTCAAAAAAAGTTGATAAAGTTATATATAGCACATCCCTGAGATCGGTTGTTGTATGGTATGTATTTAACACCAATGTTCAGCTGATGACACAATGCAATACAAAAACGTATATTATGATACATACATATGTTGGTTACGCCTGAGAATTGAACACGCACATATAAAAGAATGATGACAGTGACCTGTAAAGCCATGTGCTTTAGAACCTGTTCGCACCTGAGCCATATCAGGAAAAGAGAATGTTGAATGAGAAAGTTTTAAAATAATTGTGTTGTTTTCTTTCCAATACACAGCATACTTTTTTAAATAAGAATCTTCCTCACATGTATAAATTCTGCGTTAGTACTATTTTAAACACTGATCTCACCAAATAGAAAGGTTAGTTCCATTTAAATCTATATCATATATTGCGTAGGAAATTTAAATAAAATGAACCAAAAAGCAGTTGTTGGAATAACGTGAGTAACTACAGGGATGTTTAACTTGTTTTGACGCTTAAGAATAAATTATATTTTGTCCTGCCAAAAGGGAAGTATTTCTGGATTCCCTAGTGATATTAATTTCTGGATTCACTGATGATATTCATTTCTGAATTTACTAATGATATTCATTGGTATAGGCACTTTCGTAACATCAAATAATTCCTCATGAGTTTGTTTTTCAAAATGCACTGCATTCGACTTTAAATTAAACTGAGATAAAAATGTAGGATTCTCGTTAGGTCAATATGTATAAAATACAGTGTAACATTTTTTAAGCTTTGTGTAAAACTAATGTAATCAAATTTGCAAGTCAGAAACTGTTATAATTTCTTTAGTGAAAATATGTATTAATAATTGAAAAGGAATTCACAAGTCATATCTTGTAAAATCTATATCATACATTGTGGATGAAATGTTTCATGGTGTAATCTAGGTATACTTATAAGTAAATCAAGTTAAGAAAATGATGCATAATTCTAAATCAAAATCACTTAATTAATTTAATAATGTCGTTATGATCCCAGGCATGCTTTATTAAAAAACTGTTGAATCCGATACTTCAATTGTCTACCAATGTATTGAACCCCATGACATATATTAGGCGATATAATAGAAGGTATAACATCAATAATCAGATATGTTTATGAACTGTCTGCTGCATCTTTAAAAGATCCTTGTTTACAGATTTTATTCTTGTGATTTTCTTAAATATTTTAGGTTGTTTTAAAAGTATTTTAAAATTATAAATTGCTCATATAAATCAAATGAACCAAAGATCTGTTGTTGGAAAAAAGTGAGTAACTACGAGTCTATTCAACTTGTTTTGACGAATATTACTATTTAAAGTCCTACCAAAAGTTATTCAAGTCACAAATTGTAATAATGTTTTAAGTGAAAATGTTTATTAAAAATTGAAAAATAATTCACAAGTCATATTTCTTAAAAAAAACAGTAAACTAATTCTTGACATAGTATATCTTCTTGAACAATAAAAGAAACTTTGATAGTCACAACATTTTAGAATACCAAAATCGACAACATGCTCAAAAATGGAATAAAATACATCATAGTTCTTATAATAAGCTACAACAGCGTATTAGAATGTTTATAGATTATGCAATAATTTATAGATCAGTGCATATATTTGAATTATTTCTAATTTGGATGAAATAATTGAAAATCTTTTTTGATTTTAATAATTAACAAAAATTTTCTTTTCTTAACAAAATTTGTTTCTTTGATAATAATTGTCCAACCATAATACCTTTAGAAAACAGCTACTACCTCGCAAATCCTTGCTCCCACGCACTACTTTCCCACACAGGGAGCTAACATTTGGAAATTTACCTATTTGGCGGTCAGACTGAGTTAGTTACCATTATATATAAACCTTGGCCGCATAGTATAGGAATATCTCATATAATACTGAAGCAGACGGAAAGCTCAGTGTGTACGTAACTGCGGGAAGGCTGGTAGGGTGTATATATATGATGATTAAGTACGTATTTTTGAAGAAACATACTTTACTATGAGAAAATTTAATTCTTTATCCAATTATAATACATTTAGAGAAACTTTCAGAGGTGGAAGGAGGTATATCCCCTTACCCAGATATACCATCTCAGGATATTTAAAGTATTAAGACAGCTACAAGGTATGCAGGCTGGAGGAGGCATTTACTGTCAGAACGCGGTTTCAAAAAGGAAATTTGTTACACCTTTAATTCCAGCGGGAGTTTTGAAGCCGCGTCTTATGATAAGTAGAAAAAAAGACTTTTCCTCACTTGACGCAACGGTTCTTTTTGTATGAAGGAATCATCTGAAAGCTTGGTATGGATTTTGCAGATTGGCTATAGTTCATGTCCTCTGATGAGACAGAGCGTTCGTGACAAAGTTTTAGCTGCAAGTGAAAGAGATACTCTTCTTGACGAAGAAAAAGGATGCAGCGATTCTTAAGACTGACCAATGTTTTCCAAACAAGCATGTAAATTGGGTTTTCGGATAGAGTATATATTTAGATAATTTTGTATGTTAGTCCTAATGACAATATGAAACAGGTCTTGTATGAAACGATGAGCCAGAGGCACCATTCAATGCGGTTCAGGAGATGTAATGTCCAGCCTGGTTAATATCCAAAATAGGTTCCGTTTTGGGTCTAGGGTTAATATTTCTGGCCATGTATTCAGTGAGTTGCTGAAAAGGTCAGATAAGTCCTGTGTTCGTCTAACATCTCCCTTCAATAATGATGGAATTTGTCCGCGACCATTGAACATTAAGTATGTACTTGGTAATAGTGAACTCCCTTTGAAGATGGAGAGGAATAAGCTGAAGGAAAAATATGTTTGTTTGCGCACCAGTGGGTGAAACTGTGCCAATGATTTAACATGGGTTAGAGACGAAAAGCGTCATGCCTGAACAATTCTCAGCACTGTTTGCTAAATTATGCTTTCGGAAGATTTCTCTGAGAAGATGCAGAAATGCAAGGTCGTAATACAAACAAGGATGAAACAATTGCTATCCTGGTTATATGAGTACATGAATTAAAATTATAATGGTGTCAGATGCATGATTGATAAGGTAGTTAATCGAGAACTCTTCACGAAGCAGTGTTGGCATGAAGTTAAGGCCACATTATGGCTCCATTGGTTTCTGGATCACTATGGAATCAGAGGTGTCTGGGATCAGTGTATGAAATCAGATCGATCCATTGCAATGATAGGATATCATCTGCCCTAGCTGTTGGGTCTGGGATGGGAGCGACAAAAATGTGGTTTGGGCATTCTCAATTGTCTCAAACAGGACCACAAGTGATCAGTCCCATAGGATATGGGTATGGACGAGAAACAAAGGATAGAAAACAATTTTGCTTGAACTAGTGGATTCTTTCCGAGACGAAGGGTCGTGAGTGCTTTGCGAAGAAATAAGTATAACAAAGCCGTTTGATATGTCCAGCAGCATAAGACAAAATTCTGGGGACGGATGTTCTTGTTGTTTAAAAAAATTTCCATTACAGGTTTGAGCTCCTCCTTGTAGTTTGAGAAAGGTCCCACTATATGACACATCGGACTGTAGACTTGAGTCCTCTGTATTGTTGAAGATAAATCACTATTGGAGGAGATAAATACTCAGTGATGTTTGAGATTCTCAAACTATTACGCAAAAGTCTGGGTACTTGGGTCTTCAGTATTGCTGGGGATTAACGATCAGTGTTGAATTGAGATAAGTCGCCACTGTTGAGTTGTTAGACAGATAAAGAACTCCCATGTAATCTTAATATTCTTTCTCCTAATATAAAGGCTTTACAATGTCCATTCTCTATATTCTTATGTAAATGTGGCTCCATGGAATGCGGAAACAACTTGCATTTACAGAATAAAACCTACGGCGCATGGGCATAAGATTGGTTAGGTTGCTCCAAATCAGGCCATTGATGCATCACCGGGATGCAAATGGAGAGAACTGGAAAATAAGCAAACACAAGTACACCATTCGTACTAACAAAAACAGTATATATGCAATAGTAAGCAACTTAGAACCATGATGTCAACTGACCCGTTGCGCAATCTCATGCGGTTAGAATGCCACAAACATAGAGTAGTACCATGTGTCGTTTCAAAGTCCGATCTCAAAGAAGACAAAATATGGTTCCAGTGGGTTAAATTATATACCTAGGTGAGCGAATCGTTGAAATATTTCAACGTCAGATGTGTCCATGTTGATGAAAAGCCCGAATTAATAATAGGGGCTAACTGGCTGATGTAGATGTAATATATTTTGCAGGTAAGTTGATGTTGTCATCATATAAATGGTCCACACATACTGTATTACGCAATTCATTAGACGAGGGAAGACACTGGGACAATTATTTGGGTGAACTTAAATTGATAGCCCATGTTTTAGACTGATCGCACAAACATCCTATAAGCCTTATGAATAGAAACCTGAAGGTATGCACATTCCAAGCCCTCAATGATGGGAAACTCTTCTTCACGATTATTGTTCAAAATGTGCAGAGTGTCCTGTGGAAACAAAGTGAAGTTTTATATATTGATTGAGGTTCTTTAGGCCAGTGGCCAAATGTATATAATATTTGCTGGAGGAGCCCAACAAAACATGGTGAGGAAGGAACAATATAACCATAATGTTGCTACATCCACATTGTATACACTTATAGGAGCTTCCATAGGACGGCGTTCAGAGTATGATGCCTTTATATGATAACTTTAGAATATCAATTAGGAATGGATTTTGTATATGTGGTCATGTTATATGTCAGTATGTCTTCCAAACGACAGCTAACTTGACTGCATGTTAACTTTTGTATAATTCGGTAGCAGGATTCAAGCCCGACACCGATGACACAATGTAGGACGAGTTCCAACAATGATGAGTCCTGTGGTGTAGACTTGGGTGCCAGGGTTTATTTCAATTGTTTTAATGTATGGAGTTTCATGGTTAAAGGGCATTTTTGATTCACACTGAGGGTAAAATAGTAGACAGACTGGAAAGGTCCTCGGTCAGAGTTTTATAGTGTTGGGGCTTTGTCCATAGTTGTAATCTCTGTATGACAAAGATATAGTTAAAGCTGTTGCCCTGCACCTGTCTTAGCAGGCAATGTCCGTTCGGAGCTAAATGTGTGAGAGAGTGAACCAGAAATTGATAAGTCTAATAAAGCATAGAAGCTTACAATCACAATCTAATGAAAATTCAACCTGTTTAGAAATATATTTGATGTTTTGAATCCCGCGTGAATGCATATAAATACCAAATGGTGGTTACCTAAAAGCATAAATATCAGATGATTTAAACCACAATGCTTACCGGTGATAACGTAAATGAAGGGATCGTTCTGGTGGACCAGTGGTTAGAGCGACCGCAGCTGCTTCCGAGTCATATTAAAGACTTACAAAAATAGTTCGAATAGATGCCTTGCTTGATGCTCAGCATTAATAGGTTAGTATTAGGTATTGTCGACCTGGTGTCAGGCTCATGGGACTGGGTGTTACGTGTCTGTGGCATGATGACCCAGTGCTGGACATCACTATAAACTTCATCACAGCATGGATCGCAGCGATAAGACTTAAAGGCTATGTAAAAGATCCTAATCAAACAACAAACAAACAAACAAACAAATGTAAAATAAGTCTTGTAAAGGTAGAATCATTGAAACATGGTGTGCAGTGGTTTAATATGCTGTGGTAAAATAAATCACCTTTCGATACAAGAAAGGACACAATTATACATACATCAGTTCTTAAAGCAGAAAATATGCTGACTTGCAAACAATTAACACGTAATCTAAATTGAGAAGTAGCATAGGCTACACATGCGACTGACTATATGCTCAATCAGTTTGTGTTTGTGTGTATGTGTGTCTGTGTGTGTCTGTTTTTCTGTGTGTCAGTCTGTATGTCTGCGTGTATGTCTGTTTAAATATCTGTCTGCCTGCCTGCCTGTCTGCCTGCCTGCCTGCCTGCATTTATGCATGCCTGCATGCATGTATGGATGTATGTATGCATGTTTGTATGTATGTATGTATGTATGTATGTATGTATGTATGTATGTATGTATGTATGTATGTATGTATGTATGTATGTATGTATTTATGTATGCATGCATGCATGTATGTATGTATGTATGTATGTATGTATGTATGTATGTATGTATGTATGTATGTATGTATGTATGTATGTATGTATGTATGTATGTATGTATGTATGTATGTATGTATGTATGTATGTATGTATGTATGTATGCATGCATGCATGTATGTATGTATGTATGTATGTATGTATGAAGTAAATATCATAATTACCATGCCAGGCGTTTTCCACTGCTGGTATGGACATAAACAAAGAGTTGAGCTGACAGGGGGTTAGGTCTAACAGCTGTGCCATTAAGATAGTAGTAAAAGTATACACACGATTCAGTTGTAAAATGTTCACGTGGTGAAGAGAGTATTGCACTTAAATACTCAAGTCTAGCTGGGTAGAGACCGTCATGTTTATTTGTTGTGTTATAATAGACGAGCAGATCTGTACTGTTATAGGCAACCATGAATTTTCCTGCAAGAAAAGCATACCGTTTGTACTAGTATATAACTTACTATTTGAGAACGGCATTGATCCAAAGCTAATATCAATTATAAGAAGCTAAACTGTTTGTATGTTTCATTTTCATTTTAAGCAAATGGTTTGCTTTGATCTTAAATAAATTGTTTTGAAGAAAGATCAATACCTATCTTGTATTTTTCTATTGATGATGTCATTTAACAGAGCAAGCCTTCATCTGTCATCACAAAATTTAAAGACATCTAACTCGCAACACCAGCATTGTTATGTTTGTTGTTGTTGTTGTTGTTGTTGTATGATTTAATGACATTTGTCAGCACACGATATGCTATACATCACGGCCAGTAAGTATGGTGTATTAAGTAAGAAATCTGCGAAAAAACGGAACGATCCACCAACCCACTATGAGTTACTGGCAAGCTTTTTTACCTACCAACATTTGCCGAATCTGATATTCGAACCCCACAGAGGAAAGATGGTAGTAATCCATAAAAAACGTGAGCGCTTTACTCCACTCAGCCACTCGGGCCCCATATTTTATTTGTAATTTTAGATTTCAAGATATAAATTATTTGTCTTGTTACATTTTGCAATGACTCTAATATTATATATATAATATACTCAATTTTCATTACATCGTATAATGGTATACATTAGTTTATAAAGTTTGTCAATAATACTAATAAAAATAAGGACTTTGTATAGCGCCTTATCTTTCGAAGCTCTAAGCTCTACACCATCCATAATTATATGACTACACTTCAGAAAAACAAATGACAAAAACAATGAAATTTGAAAATATATAAACATGCTGAAAACATAAGATACAGCACATTATTAGGTCTCTAAGTTTGTCCCTGAAGTCAAAACCGTTGAGTTTTGAGAGCTATCTTAATATGGATCAATGTGTCTTTGTGTGTAATTTCAATGGACAATTCCTTCCAAACAATGAAGAATGATATACAATCCATGCAGTTTGTCAATACATTCTTTAATGCTATACAAGGGTATATACAGTTTATCAAAACAGTGTAGAATTATATACAAGGGTGTACACAGTTTGCAAATACATTGTAGAATGCTATACTATGGTCTATGCAGTTTGTCAATACACTGCTTAATGACATACAATGGTCTATACTGTTTGTCAATATACTGTAGAATGATATACAAGAGTCTATACAGTTTGTCAAAATACGGTATAATAAAATACAAAGGCATATGCGGTATGTTTAATTTTAATCTTACAGTGTATCTTCTTGTGCATCATCTATAAAATGAATCTGGATCTACATTTGTTTATCTCAAATGAACAGTGTAAACTCAAATACATCAGCCTATTATACTATTGCAAAGAAAGGTTTGCTTGCATCTACAAATTAACCGAACAGTGTTCAACCGGATGTGTCATCACTTTATAATATGTATGCTGTATATTTAAGCACTTTAAGCATACATGTAGGGACCCAAGTGGCCGAGTGGTTGAAATTACTTTCCGTTACGGATCACTGCCTTCTCACCTCTGTAGGCGTGGGTTGGAGTCGCACATTCGGCCAATGTCGGTATGCGAGAAAGAGTGCCAGGAACGTTTCATGGGTCGATCGCTTTTTCCGGGGATTTTCCAGGGTTCTTCCTTCAACATTAATACTGGCCTCCATGTATAGCCTATCGTGTGCTGAAAATGGCGTTAAACACTATTACTACCACTATGCATACATGTTTTATTGAATGTACGACTTAAACTGAAGTGTTCACCCTGATCTGTAATGACCTTATATAACAGTAATTCCATTTATAATTTAAAATGTGGTGTGTGGACCATGATATGTATAACATTACATAATGAGTAATGTATGTTTTCAATTCAATTTATTATTTCATGTTAACATTGTATAAACAAACGGCTCGCTGAATTGTATGTTAGCAGATTTCAGCCTTTAATGCTTGTTATATGTATTGTTGGAGATGAACACTGCATAAATTGAATTATCAGCTCATTATATGATGTCGGAGCTGTCTTTAATGTTCTTTATGTTTATCATTACAGACAAAAACTTCATTACATGAACTATCGGCTCATTATATGATATCGGATTCATATTTGAGTGTTAGTTTTTTTGTCATTAAAGATGAACACTGCATAACTTGACCCCTCATTAAAAGATGATTTAATCTTTTATGTTAGTTCTATTTATCATTACGGATGAAGAATTCATAACGTGATCTGTCTGATCATTATATGAGGTCCGATTTGTCTTTAATTTTAGTTTTATTTATTATTAATGATGAACACTGCATAACTCTCAGCTCATTATATGATGTCGGATCTGTCTTTAATGTTAGCTCTATTTATCATTACCGATGAAGACTACATAACGTGAACTGTCAGCTCATAATATGATGTCTGGTCCATGACTTTAGTGTTAGTCTTATGTATCTGTTTAGATGATTTGTCAGTCTTCTATCACTATAGTGCTATTCAGAGTGGTGATACAAGTTGTCAAAAGTATTGTAAAGTCCACATTATACTAGGATAAATAACATAGAAAAAATATACATCATGGCTATCGTGTAGTCCATTTCAATACAATGTCAGATCCGTGCTTGAACTGTTAATTATTTTTCCAATTAATAGTCAGCACATTTTATATCCTCTGTCACTATAATCCTAACTAAGGCAGTACGACACGTTAAGAATATAATCAGTGAGGGTACATTATACTAGAATAAATCACATAGAAAATAAAGGCATACCCTGACATGCAAAGCTCAGAAACATCAGAGATAAAATGGGGCCAGACTATGACACAGTTTAATGCCAAACGTCATAAATGTAAAGTGTCTTCATTCAAATTTAATATATTTTTGAGATATATCAAGGAATATGGTTGGCTAGATCATCAAACTCCAGCAACAGTACAAGTTTGAGAATTAAAAAGTATTATTCTAGGACCAATTTTACCGAGACTATCAACTTCATCATTGGAATGAAGATAAATACAACGTCTGATCACAATTCATTTTCTTATATTGTTATTGTATTCATAGGCTTCATTATGTATGAAAATGAAAGCATTGAGCAATAACATGATGTCATGGTCAGTTATGTATGGCTTTCAAAACCCTTTTCCCTTTCATATGATGGTGGTCAGATTGATACTAATTCATTTAGAATCATTTTTATGTTGAAAGTACATGTAATAAATATATATTACAAGATTTATATTTGTGGGGGAGTCTTGGTTTTTTACATAGTGGTATAGTTATCTACTATTAACTAGCCGTTACGTTATTTATCTAAGATTGCAAATAGGGTTTCCATTTTGGAGGTCTGGTTAACATAATTTCTTAGTAATAATCCAACGCATGAATGACCGTCTTTTCAACAAATATAACTATAATTATAAGTTGAAGGTTGCCATCATGGAGGCGATATTTCATGTCAAAACCATTTTAACTTAGTATAAACTAGACATGATTTCTTGTAATGAATATTCAAATATGACCATACTTTTAGATGGATAAGGAATATTATATTATTATAAGTCTTTGTTTTCATACTGTATGTCTAGTTACCACCATTTTCTGTCACAACCGACAAGACATTCTGTAAATAAAGTATATAAGTATGACCATCAAAAAGTAATACATCTGAAACGTACATGGAGGTGTGCATATCTTAGAAGTATCATTTCTCTATATGACCAATTTGATTCTGGTAAAAATGTGTATGCACATTTTCAAGACAATCATCCTTTACGATGAAGAGAATATGTGGTAGCGTGTGCTATAAGATGAATGAGGTATGAAAGAATGAATGAATGCTCTTATTCAACTTGGCGTGTCCGAATCAACTAAGAATTGGTATACATCAGTAATGTTCATTTAAGTATACTGTTATGTAGACTATCGTGTACCTATCTTAAACATACATTTAGACAAAAAATAAAAGATTTCACGACAGTCCAAAAAATCTGCCTCTAATAGCAACAAATCATGCACACATTATCAGTGTGATGTTAAACAGTACGGCTGCCAACTTATTTGACGGTGTTCATTTACTTCTATAATTAAAAACATTCCAGAGATGTCATGTAATAAGAAGTGCTGATATCCACACTGTCGACACAGAAAAATGACATCATAGTGGTAGACACGATATACGTAGACTGATGAACCATTTGCTTGAACAACCCTGAATTATTCTGATTATATTACATGTGATATTGAATGACAATGAAATATACTGATTATATTACCGGTGCTAATGAATGACACTGAATCATACCGATTAAATTACGGTTGTTATTGTATGACACTCAATTATACTGATTATATTACCTGTGTTATTGAATGACACATACTTATACCGATTACCTTAGCTGTGCTATTGTATGACACATAATTATACTGATTATCGTACCTGTGCTATTGCCATAAGTGTGATCATATTGTGGGATTTTAAAGAAATGACCAGATCTCTGATCCCATTTGGCACTGGGGTGATGATTTATGTACCCACACTGATTAGCATCTTCAAATTGGCAAGACACTGAATCAGCTGTAATACAGTAAAATAAGTCATATCATTATCTTATAGAGACAGCTGTAATAGCTGTAGCAGACCTATCAAGTGATCACATTTCCATCATTGCTCTAAAATGGTTGCTATTTCTGTTTGTTACGTCCATGATCTGCACTATGGACAACTACGATACAAATCTTTTAGAACCATTTCTTTATGGAAATATATACGTTTCAAATATGCTTGATCATGGATAAAGAACCCATCATGACAGTTTTGCGTCATTATAAATTATATGTAATTGGCAGACACAGAACAAGTCAAATATTGTTTATAAAGCCTCTATTATTTTGTATGTTTTTGTACGTGTACACACTTAGCAATGATAAACTACCCACTTGTTCTGATGTTACAAGGATTTCATTTCCCATAATCTGCAAAACAACAGTAAGGTTAGAAAGCAATGAACTAATTAAAATATAGTGAGAACCACCTACATTATTATCGTTACAAAGAGACAAAGGGTATTATTTTATTGTAGGTCTTGTACTGTATGTTTTGCATTTAAAAGGCCACATTATTTGTTATTGTAAGCCTGTAAAAAGTTTGTATTGATCGATAATTCTACTTACCAAAGGATTTGCAAATAATCAGTGCAGACTTACAGGATCCTCTAAAGAAAAGAAAAGTGCAGAATAAAAACATCTAGATGAAATTCTGTAACAAAATATGAGTAAGTAAATGTGTTTGCCCAAGAATGCCATAACACAGCGAGCAACGTTGGCAAGGCTATAGTCCAACTCACTGAGAAACATTCAACGCTACATTAGTCCAATGAAACAAAAATATGAAAACTATTGTAAATTAAGCACTTCAAGGTCTCAATAAAGCATGAAGGTCATAGTGATTTAATATTTGTTTCTTACTCACCAAGACTGCACAGGAAGATCGACGGTTCACGTCCATGATATTTCTGTGTAACTAAATTAGAATGCATTCAAAAAAACTTGTTTGATGAAAACAAATATAAAGGACTCACACTGATACTTGAAAGCCTGGGACAATAGAGGTAATAGAATCTGACTGAGGGGTCAAAATTGTGCCATAACCGTCGGTGAATGATATGTAATCGCTAGCTGCCCTGAGAAAATAAAATGGTACATGCAATATTTTAAAAAAATGCAATCATACATATATGGTATTAGAGGTGATAATAAATCTGAGTTGTATAATCTAAAAAAGGATCAGCGCTAGTCATGACTAGATCAAATTGTTGTACTGTCCCTGCTATTGATTTTATTTCCGTCAATCTGCTCTATATAATGTGAAGTAGCATAGATAAACAATGATATACGTTATTTTGCCATTATCATTTACTTTAATATATAAACGTATTTGCTGACAAACCATGTGTCGCAAAATAAGTGTATATGTAAAACATCTGGTTGAGAAAGGTTTTATTTTAAGATTATTGCTTGTATAAATAAATAAATGTTGATAAAATGACCCATTTAATCTTTATCAATATTATGCTTTTGGCAATGATTGATCCAATCGATTTTATTCACCCTTGTCCTGATAGGGAACACAGCATGTCTGCTAACATTTCATTCATGTTGTTATAGCAAACTGGGAGATAAGTCGCAAATTGAGAATGGTAGATCTTTGCGACGTAGTTTGCAACTATCACTGAAAGTAAACAATTCAAAGTCGTAATTCAAACTGTATCGATGAATTAGCACATTATCTAGATGTTTATTCTTGATTGTTCTTAATTATTTCATTTATATACTTTTTTTTTACAGCCGTGTCTTCATCTGGAAGACCAAACATACTAACGATTTGTATGTATTATTGTTTAATATGAGTAGTAGTTGCGAGTCTGTCTTAATGTTTTATATGTGCCTATAAACATCCTGTCACATACATTTACTAACATAACTCCAAATTTATTGTGTACCTATAAAACATGTATGCCTCCAGATGATACCCGAATTTATTGTGTACCTACAAAACATATATGCTCCCAGATGATATCCAAATTTATTGCGTGTCTATTAAACATGTATCCCTTTAGATGATATACTAATTTATTGTGTTTCTATAAAACATATATGCCTCCAGATGATATCCAAATTTATCGCGTATCTATAAAACATGTATGCCTCCAGATGATATCCAAATTTATTGTGTACCTATACAACATTCATGCCTCCAGATGATATCCAAATTTATTGCGTATCTATAAAACATTTATGCCTCTAGATGATATCCAAATTTTATATGTACCTATAACACATGTATGCCCCAGATGATATCCATATGTAGTGTGTACCTATAATCATTTTTGCCTCCAGATGATATCCAAATGTATAAATGTATTGTGTACCTATAATCATATATGCCTCCAGATGATATCCAAAGTGTATATGTACCTATAACACATGACTGCCCCAGATGATACCCAAATGTATAGTGTAATTATAAGACTTGTATGGAACCAGAAAGATAATATCCATATTCAATCATGTTATTATTGTCAACCTACAAAGTGGTTTCACATTAACCATTAATCATTTATAAACTTATTTTATTATCATTTAATATAGGTAGTAGTTGCGAGTTTGTCTTGCTTTTTTATATGGGCTTACAAACATCTTGCAAGACATTTACTAACATAAATCCAAAATTATTCTGTACTAATAAAACATGTATGCCTGCAGATGATATCCAGATTTATTGTGTATTTATAAAACATGTAGGCCTCTAGATGATATACAAATTTAGTGATTACGTATAAATTATGTATGCCTCCAGATGATATTCAAATTTAGTCTGTGCCTATAAAACATGTATGATTCCAGATGATATCTCAATTTTATATGTACCTATAAAACATGTATGCCCCTAGATGATATCCAGTGTTATTGTGTACCAAATTTCAGTTATGTTATTATTGTATACCTACAAATTGTTTTACGTTTATTTGATCTAACAAAGTTTTAATCAAAATTAAAATTTGCTCTTTTGCCAAAATGTAAACCAAGAAATGATCACATAATCCTGACCTCCTTACTTACAGTTATCTAACAGATCACCACATCAATTGATCAATTAAATTAAATTAATACTGCTTGCATAAAGCTTCGTTTATTGGGTTGATACATGCTATACTTTCTGGTGAATACTTCTTATTTTTTAAACTAATTACTGATCCATATCAAAGAGCAATAATTCAAAAACTTGTATCTTGTACTAGCTATATCCTGTATGTCTCATGATATCTATAATGTTTGTAGTTTTAAGAGTTTTACTTGCCCTGAATTTGCAGTCTGTGTGCAGGTAATATCCAAATTGTATTTCAAGCGTATACGTACCCATTTTAGATATCTGGACATTTTTATTTGTGTCTGTTGTATGAGTTAATTTCCAATCAAAAAGATATGTACCTTTGTGCAATGCTGTTGTAAATCAATGTTAAACTATTGAATTGTTGTTGTTGTTTTTTGTAGGGTTTCACGCCATTTTTCAGCCCACGATTGGCTATACATGGCGGCCAGTAATAATGACTTCGGAATAACCAGGGAAACACCGGAGTGCACTTTAGACCACTTGGCCACTTGGGGCCCCTAACATTGTAAATGAAAGTAACATACTATTTGTAAAAGAATGAAATATCGCCTGATATTCAAAATATGTGTTGCAATAATCACCAGAAACGTGCATCTGCAACCTGAATACAGCCCGATTTATCAGGTGTTAGCACCTGTCAACACGGTAGTCACATTTTACAAGAAAACCATCGTTAACAATTGATATAATAACGAGGAACCTGACTTTTCAACAAGTTCCTGTCATGATTAAAAATGGAAACTAAATGTCTTTTTCTAGGAGACACCGAGTCAGACAACGTATGCCAACCTGGAAAAATGTCCAACATGATCATCACCAGAGAATGCCTCACTCGTGGCACGATAGAGCTTTTAAGACAATCACACATTTGCTGGAAATCCAGTAATTTACTGTACAATTAGGTTTTTTTGATCAAATTATCATACTGATATGTAACTAGGTGTATGAAAATGGTTAAATAAAGATACAGAAGTTTTGAACTTTATTTAATCTACAAAAAGTCGTATAAAGGATATCTTGTGAAATCAACATAATATTGACTCTAGGACAGGCAGCTGGATGGATGGACAGGCAAATCGATAAATTGGTTACATAATTAACAGTGAGTTCAGCTGATTCTGGAACCCAAAAAGCCCCTGGTAAAAAACCAAATGTCATTAGAGGTCACATTTCAAACGGTTAAAGAGAGAACGTACCATATAATCACGCATACAGATTTCAAAAGGATGAAATTACCACCTTGTCAGCTTGACTTAAGACAGATGTATGATAGTTTTATTAACATAATATCCTTATATTGTATGATCTATACAAAAAGGATATGGGCAATGACAAGTTAGAATAATATACAGACACATATAACATACTCATTTATATATCAGTTGTGACTTACCACAGAAAAACTCATCTGACTTGTCACCACACTGTGGGATTCCATCACATCGTTGGGAATCAGAAACACAGTCGTGGTTAGTACATTCAAATTCACTGGAAGAGCAGTTAGCTGCAAATGTATAGCAGTATATTTAATTGTATTGGAATGGATGAGACTAACACTGACAATGAAATGAAGAAAAAAATTGACAATGTGATCACAAATCAAGGTTAGTAAATTCAAATTCAGAGGTGGGGGCAGTTACCTGAAGATAGATAATAGTAAAATTATTTTCACACTACAGTAGAGGATACAGCTGGTTATGAAATTTGTGTTTGTTTAATTAGTTTTGATCAGGGTTTGTAACGTAGTTATTACATATTTTAAGTCATATCGGTACGATGTCTGTAGTGAGGTAGTTAATGGTGAGTCTTGAGCTGAGGATCATGATTCAGACATGTAGAATGATGTCCCATCCAGTCACATTATCCTAACACCAGGCCGACATGTCATAATACTAAGCAATTAGTGTTGAGCGCCAGGCGAGGCAGATGTTAGTACAATTTTTGTAAGTCTTTGGTATGACTCGGCTGGGGTTTGAACTTACGACCTCCCGGACATTCTAACCACTACGCTACAAATCCGAATCGATGATGAAAAGAACAAAATCAATACAGACACACAAAAATATTTGCAAGGCAAGTAATGAGCATCAATGCGTTAAACATCAGACAAATACTTATAAGAAGAAAATATGACGGGAGAGATAGAGAGTGTAAAGAAAACATTAAAAGATAAGCTAACAAACAGATAACGCATGATATAATGAATATATTGCTAAAACAAAATGTGAATGTACTGTCTAGAGAGAGCAAGCATATAATGAGACTGAAAAGTCAAGAAAACAATAAAGGTTACAAAATGAAATCAAATACTGTAAAGAATCTAGTCATTGTGACAACTGTAATATAATCAAATACGGTATAACATCATGTCACTGAGACAGCGATAATAAATCAATCACTGTACTAATCGTGTCATTGAAACAGCTATAATAAAACCAAACACTGTACAATATTATGTACGCTTGCACATACTGTTGTCATTATAAGGTAACTTGAGTTTGAAGATTCTCATCTAAATGTATAAAAATGCTTTCTGACTTTTTCATCTGAAATTTTAATCTTCGAAGCTGCAAGGAACGTTTAAATTTTGGTTAAAAACTGAAATAATGTAAGTGTAAAAGGTGCTACTAAAATATTTATATTGTCCTTTATTTAAAAACTGCATGTATATATATATATATATATATATATATATATATATATATATATATATATATATATATATATATATATATATATATATATATATATATATATATATATATATATATATTAAGAGAGATAGATATATAGATAGATAGATAGATAGATAGATAGATAGATAGATAGATAGATAGATAGATAGATAGATAGATAGATAGATAGATAGATAGATAGGTAGATAGATAGATAGATATATAGATAGATAGATACATAGATAGATAGATAGATAGATAGATAGATAGATAGATAGATAGATAGATAGATAGATAGATAGATAGATAGATAGATAGATATATAGTTAGATAGATAGATAGATAGATAGATAGATAGATAGATAGATAGATAGATAGATAGATAGATAGATAGATAGATAGATAGATAGATAGATAGATAGATAGATAGATAGATCTAATAACAGCATGTGCGACAAAATCTGTACTTAATATATTTTGTTTTGCAATGCCTTTTTCTTGTTTTTATGTACAGTTACTATTTAATTTGAACATTTTTATTAAACGCATGGATGGTTTTAATGGAAGAGCTGGTGTTGGAGGGGTTACGAAAATCATGTATCATATCTTGCTTCTATTCAATCCGCAACTTACTCAAATTCATCAGAGAATTGTCTTACCACGGTCGTCGCCAGGTATATTTATACCTCTGGCTTATATCGACCGAACATTGTAACGCATAATAATTTCACTTTGACATTTAACAAATTTGATAAGGCCGGCATTCATAATACTGAGACGGCCGTTCACAAAGTTGGACATTTAGACATTCCGTAAAATCTGCAGATTACAATAAAAAACATGAGTACGCTGATATTTTTGAATGTTATCTTTGTTTAGGATTATGTAGATGCATTTTGTGTAACAGAGTTTAATAGTTCTTTCCTCTGGGTGGGAAACGATTTGAACAAGCAGTCACTGTCAATATCGGTTTTGAGTGAATCTTCAAATACCATAACTGTTATCAGCTTAGTAAGGGTCACCTCATTAATCCTATATTTTGATAAATATTTATTGTATAGTGTGGAGGATTTATTATGTTGATCCTATTTAGTCGATGTAATGTAATTTCCGCCGCGGAAGAGGGAGGTCGTCGGTTCGATCGGAGTCATACCAAAGACTTACAAAAATGGTACTAACAGCTACCTCTCTTGACGCTCAGCATTAAGATGTTAGTGATAGGACTGGTTGGCATGGTGTCAGGATGACGTGGCTGGGTGAGACATCATGCTACATGTCTGCGGCATGATGTCTCAGTGCTAGACATCACTATACACTGCCGCACTGCAGACCTCGTTGTGATATGACTGAAAAATTGTTAAAGCTAAATTAACAATCCAAATGAAGCAATCAAACAAACAAACATTGTAGACTTATATATATATATATATATATATATATATATATATATATATATATATATATATATATATATATATATATATATATATTATAATAATAAATGTCGTGACATTTGAGCTATTACATATTATTATTTCATTTCCTTCACACTGATATAATAACCAGTTTTAAAGAAAATAAAATTTAAGTGTGGAACGTAACATTAAAACCTAATGGTTTGCTGATCCTACTGTTTTTGCAGTCGTCCTCAAGCAATTTAGAGTAAGAAATTGTTTAGAAGCGAATCCTCTAAATTCAGTAATGGTAAATATGTGTGATTGTGTCCTGCTTTCTCAATAAATAAGGAATTATCTAGAGCAAATGTTTTGAAATGCCTACTGATGGCAAATTTATTAGTCAATCTAGACATTGTTTAAGGTATTTTGTCAGCACATTCAAAGTTTGCATTGTCAGAGCATTCCTTGGAAATTTCGTAACCAAAACAATAGTCCATCTAAAATCACGAGGTTGATGGCACTAAAAGATTTTGTTTTGTATTAGTATTTATCCTACACATTATAATTAGAGCAAGTACAATTCAGCTTGCAATAAGTTTATTTCTTCAATGTTTACCTCGTGCTTAACAGAAAAAAAATTACAGATGTGTAATGAATACAAGTTTCATGCAACATTCAATTAACCCTTAGTGTAAATATGCATAATGTTATCAGTATTTAAACAAGGTGTGATAATCATAGAGTCCTTAATATTAAAAGGGAATGAGGTGCGTGGAATGCAAAATATATTTAAAGACATCTAATGGATAAGTTTTAAGTACATTAAGTTGCAGATTAAACTTTAGATATATTATCCCGCATTCCATTTCATTCCACAATGATTCTTGGCATATCTAATTAGCCAAATAAATGTTTTGAAAAAATATCTTCTTTTCTATGAGGTGTTACTAACATGAGGAAGTAAACTCAATTGAACATTCATTAATAATTACCTCTTAAACATTCGAATATTGTGCCGTTTATAATGTCTGCGTCCCTAGACTTGTAAGAGAAATAGGAATGAAACAAAACAAAATGACATGGTACAAATACCATTATCAGCTGACTGGAACTAGATAAAAAAGTATGAAGTAATTCAGACATGTCTACTTAAATATTTTCCAGCTGCATTACTTTCTATAATGAAGTGGCTAACTACATATGACAAGGATCGATGTGTCACAAATATAGCCAACGACTCGTGTTTAGCAAAAATGTCATATTAACAACGTCGAGTGAATTGGAGAACACGATATGGATATTTTTTTTTGCTTCTGTAATTTTAACCATAATAAATATTACAACTTTAGTTCTAATGTTTAATTTAAATTCACACCTCTAACATTATGTCCGGATTATAATTTGATCCTAACACATCTTTCCATTATGACAATACAATTTCAAATTGTGATATTAAGAGAAGTGATAAATCTGTTTCCCAAACAACTATTTGCTGGAATACACAATTGAATCAGAGTATTTCGGAATTACCAAACTTTAATCATTTATATAGGAATGCTCCAGAAAAAAGTTATCGCGTTCGTTTCAAGAATATATTATACCTGTAAGCAGGATTTAACTCAATATTTAGTAGATATCATAAGAACATGATAAAGATTACGTTGACAATCACTTCAATCATGGGCAAAGGTCAAGCTCATGATATTATCTAATATACATATAATGTGTTAATGCAATTTTTCACGACTATGGGTTTGGTACGATTTGCTTGGTGAAAGGCAAAACGGAGAAAAATACGTTATCACAAATCAATGTATCAAACAAGAAAATGTTCTTCTTCGAAATAAACTAATACTAATACTACAACTATTACAAATAATAGATACTATTAATAACTAATATTATTAGTAGCAGTAATATTAGTGTTATTGCCAAACTGTATTTTATGAATTTATAAGTATTACTAAGTTACCTTCATTACTTTTTTGAACAAGCCCATCTTTAGCGTTACTCTCCATTAAAGAAACTGCTCCAGTATTCCTTAGTTAAGAAATGTATAGATTGATATCAATTAATAGAGTCTGAAGTGTCACTTTTAATACAAAATTCGTTTGCAATGAAGCATTAATCTTACGTGTTGATTATATTCGAAATGTTGAATTCTTTGGAAAAGATTGCCATTAGATATGTAAAGAAACACTTAAAGCAAATATAAATAAAAAGGTATTTAATTTGCTGAGCAACGCAGTTTAAATCGAGTTATTAAACAAGCAGCAGATGTTGGTGGTAACCCTTAAAGTCTGTATAAGTAAATCACGTTTATCATAATCATTCAACATGTGTTTATGTCTGCGAACCTACTGCTATATGTAACAAAATTAATGTAATTGTTAAATGCGACGGTAAAGGAATCATCCATAATGTATCATCTACTAAGACAACAGCAATCAAAACAACTGTGTCATTATTACCTACTTTAACAAATGCTGAATTCTATAACAGGAACAACAATATTGCTAACTACTTCACGGGGCAATCAAGATCAAACACAATGGAAACATATATGACCTTGATTAAGACAATCAACAAATATCGAAGACAAATATAAAGAATATGACTGTAAACAGACAGAAGTAGCATCTGGACAGATAATATATGGCCATCAGCAATAAGGTATGGACGCAGCTGCCTTTGTTAAATATTATCTTCATCATTTTATGAAATATCTCAGACGTATATTTGTATGAAGCGATGTTATAGGTTACGTGTACAAAAACCGTATATTAGTTGTCACTTTTAGGCGAACGATGGATTAAATCCATATTAATGCATTAATATATTGACACTTAACTTAGCTGCAATAACATAAAACTGTACCACGAATACCATCTGATAAGATATGCATTTATGTTTACTGTAACTAATTTTAGAAACTTACTTAAAACACGTGTGCAGTCTCTTGAGAAAGAGATTTGTTTTCACAAAAACCCATCGATGCACATGTCAATATTTGTTTCTAGATCTGGATAAAGAAAGACACAATTTTAGCTTCTTGTACTTATATCAATATGACATTCATCGTTAATGTCTTAAACCCAATACTAGGAAATCCGTTTCAAGCCATTGTGAGGTAGTCTGCTTCTTTAGTGTAGAGAAAAGCACTATGGGGAAACCAATCTGAAACAATTGCAATGTAAGACAATGGAGAACGAATGAACTCCTGGACTATTAGATTGGCTTTTCGTCCGTGTGTTGCATACGAGATACTAAAACAAGGACGTACTCTTTAATACTGATATTCCCTTCTCTGTCTGCATCATTAATGAAGTTTTCTTGAATCTCTTCTACTTCACCTGGATTCATTTTGGATAACTGTGTTTGCCCGTGTACGTTAGACCCTTCATTGCCTGAAACGAAACCATGTTTTTTCATGCATTTACAAAGGAAGAATGTTCAATATTATAAAAGAAGTGTTAAATTGTTGAAGAGGACATTTATCAATGATTTGATTGTCATTGATCGGTTCTGATATTTGTTTGTTCATATTGTCTGTTCTAATTGTTTTTTGTTCATAGCCTACAAAATGTAAATCACGTTCTTGGTGAAGATTTAGGTTATCGAGTTAGCAAGATGGAACAAAGACATAAACGGGTCAAATGAAAAAAACAATTAACGCAGAGTCTGAGAATACGGATTAATCTTTACGTGACTGACATACAGAACATCAAATTAAAGAGAATACAATCAGTGTATTCAATCATTATGAATTACGTTCTGATACAAAACAGTATGTTAGTATTCCTCATGTGCGTGACAGAGTGAATGAAAATGTAACTTTCATAATAAGAGAAAAATAAATTTCTAACATTAGCAGAGAATGCACCCTTTGCACTGTATCATGTTTCGTGATTCATTTTAAATTTAAATGAGAGCTGATGTAATTAGAAGGAGATGTGCTGGGATAATTCTTTCTGAAAACATCCCACTATGTTGTTATAGTCTTTTACGATAATAGATAATAGACCACGTAGTCAAATTGACATTGGAGTTTCCTAAATGTAATTATGAACATATACACCTAAGAATAAATACCATTCCCTCTGATTAATATTCTCCTTACTTCGAAATTAACCATAAAATCGAATCGTCACCAAAAGTTGTATGTTTTTATCATTTTATTATTTTATTTGTACTTTCGTGAACGTTTATTCCAGCTTGAAGAAATTCAATTTCCTTCTCACCTTGAAGGACTCAACACAGTAGGTGTTAATCATTGACACACTTTTTTAAAAAAGATCACTGCTCAATTATCATATGACACTTCAACAGTTTTAAACACATCTAAAAACAATCTAACATGAATATAAACTTTTTACTAAGCATACTACTACTTTGCATGGAACTTTATGATTATATTTCGTCGTTTTACTATGATTGATTAATTCTGATTATTTGTCTTAATTACTTAAAAGCTCTCCTATTGACCAACTGATGTTTTTTACTTTAGATCTTTGGTTAATGATAATCACAATTGTGTAAATACTAAACAACATAATTGTAAAATTCAACGTACGGAAGATCAATGAGGAAAAAAAAATACAATATGTTTTGTTGCAGAGAATAAACATCTTTATGAAAAAGGTCAAAATACCTTTGGAAAAGTTCAACTTATGACAAAGATTCACTACGACATAACAGAAGTTTCACTATGATGAGCACAACATTAATAATAAATATATTTTTGTAGAACATACACGATTATCCGAGCCATTTTAGATTCAGCTAACGGATTGTAAGTGCATGGTTACATTCTACGGTAATCATTAAATATATAGTTACGCCGCATCATTCTACAAAAAGAATATAATTGTATACAGGGAGTAAAACCAGTCATAATAGAGTATAACATTATCATAAAACGTCATTCTAATACGATTGTTTTCAGAATTTAAATTATCATAATTATTATGGAGTTCAAACCACACTTTAGAAAATGTACAGAACCAGTCTTACAGTACTGATACTGCACAAATGGATGTCGATTCCTTTTACAAATCCTCGTAAAGACAATACAATAATACCTTAGTATAACTACGTTTAACAATATGGTTTTAAATTCGCAAAATTTGAAGGTGTTTTAGTTTTGCTTTTTCGTGCTTGTAATACATATTTCATCGTTACTATTTTCAAAAGCGAAACATAGGGAAAGGGTTGTGTATGCCCAAACGTGTAACACTGTAAACTTTTGAATCTGTTTAATATCGAAAATATTCGGAACATAATAACCTTTTAGGAATATTTTTAAAGTTGCATCAAGTGCTTAAACAAGCATTAAAAATGGAATGTATGCATATTTATCTCTCTTATAACTGAAGAAACTTTATTTAAACAATTAAGACACTATTAGTAAGCCTATATGTGTTCCACAAGACATTCTGTGAAACCACTGCAAGTAGAAGGTACATTAAAAAATCTTTAGATAAAAAGCAAAGCAACTAAAATCTAACTAATTTTCTGAACGTATTTAAATTACTTTCTGCAATCATTCAAGACAAACGTATATAATTAATTTTAAAACGAATAGACAAATATTGCTAAACACCATCATTAAATGAACGACTGAGGCTAGTATGTTTTAACACGACAAAATATACAGTTATAATATTATTACAAAGGGCATGGAATGTGATATCGTCTTATTAGTCTCTATATAAGATGACCTTATATATCTTTGGATAGATTTTATATGAAGATAAAAGACACAAATTTATACATTTTTGGGGGTTTCAAAACGTTGCAAGGAAAATATCTCACTTGAGTCAAAAGATGTCTCAGACTGAACGTGCTTAATTTTAACCAAACAATACTGCAGATAGAATAGTACAATTAAGGAATAGAATTTCGTTAGTATATTTGAAACTGGAGATAATAACATGCCTGTTCAGCCAATGATGAGAAGCATATGCCGTCAAGTACAATTAATACTAAAATATAGTATGTATTTATCTGTTACTATGTTTTCGTATCGGCATATTAAAACAACTTCAAAAGTTTCATTCATTTATTAGGATTAAGAACGATGTGCTCAAATGTTAGATGATCAAACATACAGGATGAAAATTCGCGAGTAACACGAATTGGGTAATGTAAGATAGCCTACTGCGGCGTCAAAACAAAAGACTATTTTCATAATTTGATTTCGTGATAAACTTTCCTTAAGTGGATTCAAATGGCGTATCTTCTTCCTTCCCATGTATCGTCTAAGAGCTAAACTATACTGATAGGAGAAAGTCATTTTTTTATAACAAAGAGCACATAACAGTTAATAGTAAATGTGCATGCAACGTTAAAATTGCTTTGACATAAATAACAGTGGATAATAAATAGAGTGTATAATGTGGTAAACGTTCTGTTTAGAGACACTAAATGCCATCATCCTTTGCTTAATACGTCATCATGCTTAGTTAAATTACATCAAACTGTAAGTATTCCAGTGTTCGATTGTCCTGGTTTGCAAACATCTTTTCTTTTTTTCAGTAATTAATTGTTAATGGTAATTGTTATGCTATAAAATCGACACACAATATATATATATATATATATATATATATATATATATATATATATATATATATATATATATATATATATATATATATATAAATATATATATATATATATATATATATATATATATATATATATATATATATATATATATATATATATATATATATATATATATATATATATACATATATATATATATATATATATATATATATATATATAATGTAAGCATCCCAAATATTTACAACACTTACACTTCGACTTTTCTTCTAATCATTAGCATTATATAATGAAAGAGTTCTAATCTTGAAAAATAATTGTCGAAATACATGTGTAAGTTATATGTACGATTGTAAGAACAAATAATCAATAAATACATACCCATGACAAATACAATCGTAAGCAGATTTACAAGCAGAAAATATAAGACGGAATCTTTCATCCTGAGGAAATGTATTATATCTCTGTTCAGATCGACCGATGAGTAAGAATTAATATCTCCATTCACAAACCATTCCCTTTATACTGTTTATCAAGAAAAGTCAGAACTATTGATTGTCTGACCTTGGGATCACTTAAAGTAATATCATCCTAACACATTGAACTTGATGTTTGTAAACATATTGAATAAATCCTAAAATAAAGGTTGCTCTTGCATAAGGGTATCATGACCGGGGACAAAAGTTCGGCTATCTCAGTCCATTATATGCAGGCACATACAATTACCAATATGACCGTTCTTAGAATAAATAACCTACACATTAATATAACATATATCACACAGGTCTAAAGATGGATAAAATAAAATAAAAAGACTGTTCAAAGGCAAATCTTTTTAAAATAGTAATTATGGGTTCACACTCTAGGAAAAAATATAGGCAAACAGTTTGGTTCACAGTTTTAACCCTTAGTTTCGAAGACATGACACCGACTTAGTAGCATCATGTATTATAGATGTGTGCTTAGTCGTGTGTAAATATGGTCTTGTGTGAACAGATATGGCTATGGGTGTGTTTTCACCGTATATCTAGGTTCTAATGTCCGTTGAGTACGAATTAATAATTCCCTAACCTGTATGATAGTATGATTTGTATTAAAATATTATTTTGGCCTACTGTTGTCAATCATTCTTCTGTAGATGTTTGCGATATCACTTTCCTTGCTTCAGATGTAGGTGAAAGTTCAACATGACAAACGTGAATAAACACAAATTACTGTTACCGTCTAGTCTGGCGCCCTGGTAAAAATAATATAATCAGAAAGTATTATTCAAGTATTTCATTCAGATCCTTTTCTCATCATGCAAAAGTGTTGCCAGTTCGTCTAATATCTTGTATACATATTGTTAAATATTTTGTATGTAGAACAATAGCTTGAGGTACTATCTGGAAAGACCATGGGTAATGTTTTATACAAGCTGTCGGCAGTCGAACCATAGAAGACCTCATATTAACATGATTGAAAACAAATTTATTCAGTTTGAAATATTTCATAGCATGAATATATTCTATATAATGGGTGTGTAGAGGTGAGGATAGTTTTTAAACAAATTACATCAGATGATAGTTAAAACCAAGTGAATGATATAACAGTTGTGTTTGGTAGTCTATACGTTACTTCTTATCTATGCCTTGATTATAATAATTTATACGGTTCGGTTTGGGTGTAAACAGCTTACGTATGTAATTGTTATCTTTGGATTTCCGTATGTCTATGCCTTTTAAAATATGGTCGATCCCAATAAGGATTACATCATTGAAGTGGTTAGAGCGTCAGATGATGGAGGTTACAGTATTGTTCTCCGCCTGAGTCATACCAAGACTTATAAAAAAATTATACAAAACGCTGCATAACGTGACGCACATCATTACGAGAATATAGTTGAGACTAGATCGGCTTGTGTCTGGATAATGTTTCACTAGTGTTTGAGATCACTATAAACTGAAACGATATTGACATTGAAGCGATATGAGTGAAACTGTATTAAAGCTACGTCAAACAGACACACAAACACACACACACGCATACATGAATTCAACGTAAACACATGGACAAGATAAATGTTTCGTCATTAGGATCCTTTCAACTTTCGTAGGTTTTGCGTATGTAATGACATTTACATAATCGTGCTGTGGCTAAACATAACAAACATGATTCTGACTTCAGTATTTAAAATCACCATAATTAGTAATTGAAGTAATCCAAGGGTTATACTTGGCCGAAGGATGTAAAATGCTGTCGCGAATCCGCTAGAAGTCATAAGTTATGTCTAATTCCAGAGATTTCTATACAACGTATGTTGTAAATTAAAAATCCCGTGTCCATTCGATAAATAATTTTACTCAAATTAATTCAAGACCGCAAAATTCAAAATTTGCCAAGCGAAATAAATTCCTTCTAATGCAAGTAACTGTTTTTTTATTACTCCAGCTTGGGCCAATCAAACCATGGTTATTAACCGCATTTCATCGCCATGGCAACATAAACGGTGCATGCCGACGACGGAACGTCCCTTTTCGTTTTTCAATTTTGTAGTTCACCAGTCTCTAATCATAAATTAAGCATCTGAAGTCACACAAACAACAAACTTCACTTAAATGTATTCGGGACAATTTACCGACAGTGCCACTCATGCGGTTCTGACCTGAATTCACCAAACGTAAACCATAGCATCATGCAGACGCACTAACAATTCAATCCGTGGCGTTTGCTCCTAAATTTGGTTATTTATTTCGAGCTAAGAGATACTGGACCTAGTTCCCATAATCAAACAATTAATCACAATATCATAAGAATTCCTCAAACGGGCGCTAAAACCTATGTGCATACTCCAAATTTATTGCAGAAACTTGTTTAAGAAAATGTAAACTACTTCCCTACCTCGGAATTTCCTAGGGGAATGTTTCTACTTATCATATGCGTGAAGACCAAATCAAATAATTATGATCTTTTTTATTGAAACTCTTTACATTTTATTCATTGATCTACTGACATAATTCACATTATGCTAAACCTGTTAAACATGTTCGACACACGATACGCATACAAGACAAAAAACATGCAGAAGAAATGGTTGAAAATGGTCAAAGTTGACTTCAATTAAATTATCCCCCAAATCTTATGAAACGATCAAATTCGTTGTTGTTTAGAATACGTGGCTTTGCTGAGACTTCAATCTGGGTAAAATACAAAGAATATTTTTTTTTGTATAGATGATCTTGATTTACAATCTTGATGCAAATATTTATATTGTCTTCACATTTAATAATTTCCTTTTATGTGCCACAATGATGTATTTAGGCATAACACGCTTTTGTTAAAAGTTATGAGTACGAATCACTGCTATCTCACCGCTATATGCGTGGGTTTGAGTCTAAGATTCGGCTAATGTATTTATGTGGGAAAGCTTGCCAGTAGCTTCTCATGGGTCGATGGTTTTTTCCGGGGTTTTCCCGGGTTCTTCTTTCACCAATTATAATGGGAACCATGTACATCCTATCTGCATCACAGTGCAACATCCTATCGTGTGCTGAAAAATGGCGTTTAACCCTAAAAACAAACACAACAATTCACAATATAGTCAAACCGATCGCATTTGGTGGTTTATGGGGTGTTTAGATTCCCCGACATGTTGCCATCGTACAATGAATTAAGGATATATTTGAAACTCTTACGATTATTTGTCAGTGGTCACACAATCGACTCGAATCGGACAGGAAAAGTATTTCTATTGGTTAATTGGTAACCGTTGTTGTGTAGTTATATATAGGAATAGATACAAATTTTAAACAAAAATATTGATGAATGATGTGTCCCTTTGTTTATATTATCAACCTATATATTTCAAAAAAAGACGCGCCCCTTTGATATATCGCAGGAAAAGAAAATAAACGTTATAATGTACGTTTAAAGTCATTATACAATTTGATGCCCATTGACAGAACTATGCCCATACTAAGACTAAAGAAACTTACTTATATTCATTTAGTAAATGTCCCGTACACTCTTAGACTTGTCACTGTGAAGCTCGAAGGCAGTTAAAAGCAATATGATCAAACATTCCATAATTATCTAGATAAGTTTCGTTTCAAACTAAAAACCAATCGTCCTGGACAATATTTAAATACAATTGGTTAGATGGTTTAAATGTTCTAATTACCGCCAGCGTGAGTATAGACAAGGAAACGACCATATAACATTGATGAACTGCGAAGTTGACAATTAACGGAACGATACACTCTGTAAATATTGTGACGACTATTGTAACGAACCCAGTCAGATATAAAACAATTACTAACAAGATGTTTGATTCTGACTGTGTCCCAGATCCCTTTCCGTAGAATATAAAAAATACAAGTAATATCTAAAGTAATTTATTAAAGGAAACGTGATGCTTGGTAACACATTATTAAATTGGGAAACGTAGCATAATTAAGATGTTACTGAAACCTTTATCTTCGGTTCGAACCGATGTGTGCTATCACGTCGCAGGGAAACCTGATCTATGATAGCAGCAAACTGTTTACACATCTTTTCCCCGTTTCCGTCGTAGTGAAACATATATGCGAATGTGCAGAACATAACATGACTAATTGACAATTGGGTACCGACACAAATACGTCATGCAACGTGCTAAGAGAGAATAATGCTTAATCAGTTCAGATTAATAATACATATTTAGAATAATTATCACATTATCGGTACAGTGATGTTATAATATGTGAATTTGATATATTATGGTAAGGAAACATGTTACATTTTGATACATGTGATTATTATGGCTATGAAATAAGACAATGGAATCATCGTGCACTATTAATTTGACTAATTAGCTGATTTCGTGCGGAAACCCGTTTAATCCCGACTTCAGGAATTTTGTATTTTCAATTAAGATTTTTTTGCCAATTTTATATTTTTCAATTCCATTCACGATTGGAAGTTTGGGAAAATGTAATTGATAGTCTAAATATGGCCAATCTACCTTTACAGGGGTTTTATGTCTTGAATAACAATATAAATGTATAAACCTGGCGCAGAAGTCCCAAGACGAATACAAAAACAACAAGGTAAACAAAGACTATTGCCCTGATGATGGCGGGTTTGCTCGGCCAGCAACATGATAGTAAAGGATTATATGTAACATAAAAGCCGCCCTGTATACAAGAGTGGTTTAAATGTTAAGTTACAAAGTAAATAAAAACACATCTGATCACATGAGAATGTAAAAATAGACCAGTTCTCGCCAAAACAACCAAACAAGGACTTATATCATTATCTAACTTCTGTATCAAGATGTTCTGATAAAATGCACATTTCAATCTGCGTTGTCCTTTTCCAGGTGCAATAGGTGATGCTTCTGAAAATAACCGTTGTAAATTCTTATGTTAAAAGGAGATCAGCTAAGATGTTAATGTCATAATTGTCTTCACATTGTCAAGCACTGCGTTTGGCATTCAACTCTGATGTTTTTTTACATAATTGTTTCTACATTACCAAGTGTATTGTGGCCCTGCTATTTACAATATAGTCAAGCCAATTGCATATTTTGTGGCTTATGTATTTTTTAGATGACCTGACATGTTTCTATCGTACAATCAATTAAGGATATATTTGAAACTCTTACGGTTATTTCTCAGAGGTCACAAATTCGACTCGAAGGGGACTCGAAAAGTCTCTATAGTGGTTATTTGGTAACCATTTTAGGTGTAGGTATGAAACGTTACAAATCCTAAAGAAAAAACAATTGTGGATTGGTGTGTGATTTTGTTCATAGTATAACCGACATATTTCAATATAAAGATTCGCCCCTTTGACATTTCGCAAGAAAAGAAAACAAACGTTAAAACGTTCTGATGAACGTTTAAAGTGATTATACAATTTGATGCAATCTGACACAACGATGCTCATACTTAGATTTTCAAATAAGATAAGATAGCCATTATGTTACTGATTTTGATTCTTCGAATGATATATACATGATGTTCCGTCATAAGACCAAAACGAACGTGCATATATTAATTGTACAAATGGTCCTTATACTCTAAGACATGTCAATGTGCAGCTTGAAGTGAGTTAATAGCAAGAGGATCAAACAATCCATTTTTGTCTAGATAAGTCTCATTTCAAGCTGAACACCAATCGCTCTGACTATATATGAATACAATTGGTGACATACTTAAATGCATATCATCTAATGACCACTAATATGAGGAAAGACAAGGCAAAGACCATGTAGCGTTGATGAATTGCCAAGAACACAACGAATTGAACGATACACTCTGTAAACATTGCGACGACTCTTGTAAGAAACCAAACAGAAAAACAACCAAAAAAAATAAAAAGATGTTTGATTCTGACTGTGCCCCAGATTCCTTTCTGTAGAGTATAAAAAAATACAAGTAATATTTAGAGCATTTATTAAAGGACACGTGTTGCTTGGTAACACATTTATACAGTTGGGAAACGTAGCATATTTAGTATGTAACTGAAACCTTTATCTTCGGTACAAACCGGTGTCTGTTATCACTTCTCAGAGAAACCTGAGCTATGATAGCAGCAAAATGTGTCCAAGTCTTTTCTTGCGTTCCGTCGTTGTGATGCACTTATGAGAATGAGCAAAACATAACAAGACTAATTGACAATTTGGTGCCGATGAAAACACGTCATACAACGTGCTCATATAGATGAATGTTTAGTCAGAGCAGATTAAAAATACATATTTAAACTAATTAGCACATCATAGTTACAGTGTTGTCATCGTATGTGAATTTAATATTTTATGATATGGCAACATGTTAGATTTTGCTAAATGCGATTTTGATTGCTATGAAGGAATTATAGTGCAGTATTCACTTTACTGATTAAATGAAATCGTCGAGAAACTGGATTAATCCCGCGTTCTGAAATTTTGTAGTTTCAGTTACTATTTTTGTGCCAATTTTTCCAATCCATTCAAGATAGGGAATTTGAGAAAATGGACTCGAGTTTCCAAATATGGCCAATCTTTCTTTACAAAGGAATTTATGTCTGGAATAAAAATGCAAATTTATAAACAAGGCATAACACTCCCAAGACAAGAATATCAACAACAAGGTAAACTAAGGCTATTGTACTTTGGATAGTTGGTTTGCTCGGCCAGCGTCGAGGAGCGTGGCGGAATATCTGCAACATAAAAGCTGCTCCGTATTCAAGCGTGGTTTAACTGTTAAGATACAAAGTATGATACAAAGAAAATGACATTAATCTCGTAGGTTTTTCATAATTGTCTCTACCTTGCACTCTACATTGCTTCTTTATAAGACATGAAATAGACTACTGTTTTGTAATTGAATGTATCCTGAACTGCGTTTGGCTTTGGAAAGCTCCTAGTACAATTTAACTATTGATTAGAAGATTGTTATATGGCGTAACTTTGCTTTTGAACACGTGGATTATTAACCTGTAAGTCATTAGAGACATAATTAAGTCTATATAACGTAGAATATTCCTTTTTCAATATCATGATAATTGATTTTCTTCCCGATTTAATATATGAAGTATGTAACTATATACTGTCCTAACCAAAGACAAAACGTTGATGGTCGATTCATCTGTACGTTGTCGTCGTGTTGATATATTATCTAAAAAAAGTAGTTCTACAGCACATCGTCTGTTTGATTCAATAATCGTACTTTGTATGTTCCATTATACCCTCTTTTTTAAAACTTTACATTGTCCGAATCTAGCAGTGTTTTCCCAAAAGTATTAATAAAGATGATGCATGTGTCTAAAATGTGCATTAGGAACTACCTTTTAAAATACATGCTCGTTTTAAAGCAGGCTTTAGGTATTGGCTGAATAGATTTGTTTGTGGATGAGCTAACCAAGCTGTTTCGTACATTTAAGAGTACAGACAATACCGCTATCAATGTGGATAGGTTAATGAGTCTCAAATGAAACTTTGAAATATGCAAACTAATGATCGCAAAATTTAAAATGTCAACAACACATGCGTGAGGAGGAAAATGAAAATACCATTATGAACATTAAACAGACAGTTTGGAAAAATATTCATAAACGATATGCAAATATAAATGGCTATGACTAAGACCAGTTTTCTACAATATCTGTAAAAGCCGCATATAAATCACACTGACGCCAAAAGTATTAGCATATATGTAAGAAACGTTTTAATTTATTAGTCATTCAAACAAAAGGTCGTAAAAACGCGATAGAGAAATAAGTAGGTGATATATAGTTTCTGACACAATAAGCCAATATACTACCAAAATGGACTGTTTCAGGACAACAGTTGGGGTACGGCAAGGATATATTCTGTCACAAAGAACGTCAGCTATGTCAAAGCTAAGACATATCTGGAGAGACAATCATATTTGTCTGAAAAGTAAAATCAGACTATTAAGAGCACTTTGTGAGGCCTGGACCTTGACAACAGAATTGCAACCAAAAATCCAGGCACTTGCTTTAGATGATTTTGAACCATCCTCTTACATTAACCATATCACAAATGATGAAGTGCGCAACAACATCAGGCGTAAAGTAGGCCATTATGATGACTTCATCACCACTGTCAAAAAGTGAACGCTAAAATAGTATGGACATGTCACTGGAGCCAACAGTCTATCATCAACAGTATTGCAGTTCAGTGTAGAAGGTGGTAGTAGGACAGGTAGAGAGAGAAACAAGTGGAGTGGCAACATCACATAATGGGCCAGAAATAGGTTTGCAAAGACACGGGAATTGGCACATGATAGAGGCAAGAAGAGGAAACTGGTCATATGTTCTGCATCACAGTGCAACAACGACTACATTAGGTCAAGAGACTGATGATGATGATGATGATGATGATGATGATGATGATGATGATGATGATGATGATGAGGATGATATTAGAATTTAATATTAATGTATTATCATTAATTGTTGCAATTATTAATAAATATTTAAAACTGCAATTGCTTAGCATCAGTGTGTCTTTTGTTGGTAATGCTAGCTAGACATTACATATTTTCTTATTGACTGTCTATCCCATGTAAACGCAACTTTGATAATAGTTCATTAATCTTCATTTTAATTTCAAATCTACCTTCACTGCAACTACGAAGAATTAATGGTGACTATAAGAGACACAATATAACAAACGTGTATTTAAAGCCTAAATTAGCTCAAAAAATAGACCAAGCATACACGCGTATTAACGATAATGAATGATTGTGAAACAGGAAAACAGTCAATAGTCTTCGCAAATGGAAATATTTCTCCATAAGTTTTGGAATCGTCGTTACTTTATTAAAGCATTACCATAACAATTTGTCATGGAGCAGCAGGCAGGGTGAACCCTGCATAATTTGTGCGACCTTTACTTTGTTAAAACAACTGTTCCTTGCAATTATGTCAATGCAACCCTCGTTTTAGAAAAATAACAGCTACAAAATTGTGGTCACTTTTAAGGTTTTTCATTCATAGACGGAGCTGCGAACAATTATCCATATATGTTATCCATATCGTAATCGGAATACCAGGTTTGGGAGATATTTATGAGGGTATGAGTATCAACTCCGTTAAATACCGTTAATATGTTACAATTATCTCTTATTAGTTTAGGAACTATTGTTTATCGTTGAGTGATATATATCACCTCGATGTTTTTGTGTCTGCCTCGGGAAAATATCCTCGCTGGATTTTTTTCTTTATCTAGCATTACATCGTCGTATACGACCAGGTTGTTCATGTCTATGTTAATGTCTTCCACGCATGGTGCTTCATCAACATCTGTGATCAACTCAATGATGCTTTACCCGGTGATCTCCAAGACTCTCTCGTTATAATCCTGATAACAATGTTGGTCATCTACACAGTGCATCTAAATAAAGTTTGTCCCATTTCATCCATTCCATAATCATATTCAGTAGCAGTTGTAGCGCTCCGCGACGGTAGGATAATTATCATCCTGACTGAATTAGGTAGCATCGGATGACGTTTGATACATCCTCGTCGCTTCAAAGCTGAAAAATCAGTAACTTCCATTAAATATAACTTAATAGTATTATGAATCTATATTGTATGAAATTTAAAGCTTACACATCAACAATTAATCCGATTTCTACCACGACAGCAAATAGCTGAACAGCTATCACTGGCAAATGTGCACGGTGTGGTATTAAAAAAAATTAGGTTTGTTTTTAAAAAAGGAGGTGATATCGCGGCTACGTTAACAAAACTCCCAGCAGTTCCATGGGCGAAACATCCAGGAGAAAAACACCTTCCCAGGTATAATTATTGTGGTCCGGGAACACGATTAGATATTAGACTTGATAACCAAGATAACTCTCGATCAGGCGAGTATCCGATAAATGCCATCGATGAAGCCTGTCGTGTTCATGATATCGCATATGAAAGTAAAGATCTTCAAGAACGTCATCTCGAGAATGTAACATGGATTCACGCGTTGAATTCTATTTCTGATAAATCCTTCAAAGAAAAATTAGCATCATGGTTAATAAAACAGCTATGAAGGGTACATTAATGATGGGTTCCAGTATTTGATATGGAAGCAATTTAATATTCTCAGACTGGATACTACATGGGTAAATCAGCCATAAACTTGCTAGTGCAGCTAAAGTTACAAACAAAAGATCGGTGAATTTGTTATCCCGACAGGATATATGGCAAATTTATCTACAAAGATTCAATATGCGTCGTTTGATGTTAATATCCGAAATAAAGTTCATAAGACTGGTATATTATTTTTTTCCGCACAACGCAATTGAGAAACGTACTTGTACATATGCGTTAACCGTCGTTGACGACGTGAGTAGATGCAAAGGAACTGAACAGTTATCAACAAAATACTCTGCGAAAGTTGCCTCTGCGTTCAAACATGTATTGTCGAGATCCTCTACCATGGCCAAATCTCCTTCAGGTTGATCATGGTAAAGAATTTCAAGGAGAGGCTTCATCAACGATGAAGCAACATAACACTAAAATACGACGAGATTATACTGCAATTCATCGTGACCAAGCAATTGTTGAGCGGTTTAACAGATCTTTAGCGGGAAAAAAATTGCATTATCAGTACGCGAAGGAATTCATCGATAATAAACGATCTCGCGAATAGGCCAAACGGTTACCAGAAATGGTTGCAGCGATCAACAATGAAGTCAAAAGGACGTTAAAAATGAAATCATCCATCGCGATAAGAAAAAAATATAACAATCAAAGATTTTCAAAAAAAGGATTTCCAATCACAGATTTTACCTAGCAATGTCACAGTGAGGTATCATGATGAACTTGAAGGTGGCAAAAGAAGATCAACTGATCTGATATGGAGCATTACCGCGATTAAATATGTTCCACAATAACATCTAACAACAGACAAGCACAGTAAAAACTTGATCCAACTGCACCACAACGAAGTTTTACCCGTGAACAATAAAAAGTTATCCCAGATGATACTCAATAACCACCCACTAATCATAATTGACGAACTAGTAATAACAAGATTTTCGAGATGGTCTTTATGATAGGCTTACTAGTTCTCTGAGCAGTACAGATTTCTATAAAACCACTAAACCACGTGACAAATGTGTGGGTGTGATTGGTTACAAGTCAATCATCCGAAAAATATATGTGACAGCAAATCGTATTGTGCTAATAAATGGACTAATATCAGTCCATGAACAACAGAAAATCAGAAAACACAAACAGGACACCTGAGTTTAGTAAGTCATATTGACATAGTTATTTTTGGAGTTTATCTCTTTTACAAAATATACTACATAAGCATTGAGTTCAAGTATGCATAAATGAAACAAACAATTAAGATATGTGCTGTATTGTTTGCTATTGAAAGAGCAGCTTTAAACTCATAATCTTTCATGCAAGTTTTCTCAATTTAAAATGTTGGAAAATATTTGTGGGGCATTAAATATAAATCTTATATGGGCTCTAAATAGTTGCCTCGGTCATGATGATGAAAGATGTACAAATTCTAAAGTAAATGATAATTAATTGGATATAAAGAAATACCTTTATATTATTTTATGTATATTATCCAAATGAAAACAATAATCAACATAAGCTATTCATATTCCACTGATGTTGGGGATCCTGGTACTCTCTTGCACGTGATGCCTAAAAGTAGATAAAGAAAGAAAATTTCAACACATATAATAAACTGTATGCAATACATAGACACCCATTCAAAACTTTATATATACAGTAATAGCATAACAGCATTTAGTTTGATACATAAATTGATAAATAATTTTTATTTGGATAGTGTTGATGATGTAAACAGTTGTGATTACAAATGTGGTATCTTCTGTCGAAATCAATGTAAAAGACAAACACTACTAAATTCAGATTTAGGAATCTTGATTTGCAGTTTGGCAACATAAATAAGACATAAAGAAATCATTATGTAATTAAAGTTCGCGTGCACATTCATAAAGATGTTTTATTCTATGTAAATTTGAGAACCACTCACAAACTTTCACTCACATTGCTGTCCACATACATTTCAACAAATATGGGTCTAAAAAGCTTGAATTTAGGTAAACCCAGGCTTGCTAATGGTACAGCACGCAGCAGGAATGAGAGTAAACTGTTTGGGGTCAGATACACACAGGCTTGCTGACAGTACAACATACAGCTGACATGGGACTAAACTGCTCGAGATCAGGTACACACAGGCTTGCTGACAGTACAGCATACATCAGATATGGGGAAAACAAAGCTCGAGGTCAGTTACATTCAGCTTTGCTGCATGTACAACATACAGTGGGTATGGGTTTAAACTGCTCAAGGTTACGTACACCCAGGCTTGCTGGTGCTACAGCATACAACATGTACGGGTCTAAACTGCTCGAGGTCAGGTAGACCCAGGCTTGCTGATAGTTGAGCATACATCAGATATGGGTATAAACTGCTCGAAGTCAGGAAGACCCAGCTTTGTTGCTGGAACAACACATATCAAATATGGGTCTAAAGTGCTTGAGATCAGATAGACTCTGGCTTGCTGACAGTACATCACGCTGCAGGTATGGGTCTAAACTTATAAACGTCAGTTAGACCCAGATTTGCAGCTTGCACAAAATACAACACATATGGGTGTAAATAACACATACATTGGCATACTGTTTTCAAGCCATACATTAGATATGAGTCTTACCTCTGTACGGGAAAGTAGACACTGGAATAATTTTGCTGCATTGTACAAAATATTTGGGTCTTTGCATCAAAGACTCAGGCTCACTGTTATCACAAGATATTGCAGCTCTGAGTCTAAAAATATGTGGCCACATAGACCCAGACTTGCTAGTTATACAAGATACAACAAATATGGATCTTAATATAAAAGAATTGTGTAGATTGATATCATACCCCATTTATGAGACTAAACATTGTGTAGTTATGTAGACCAAGGCATGTATCTGGTACACCATACAACAGAAATGAGTATAAACGGCTTGTGCTCAGGTGAAAATTCCACTCGAGTCAACGTTGCACAATGATAAGTAAATGCCTATACGATCCAGTTAAGTATAATAGATGAAAATGCTCAGTGTTGATGAAAATACGTACCAATTTTAGCTACACATGGATGTACGATTTTGTAGCCTTTTATACATTTATTATAGTGATTGAAAGCAAACTATGAATTGTCCTAACACGAAAAAATTTGATTGGACATTGATGTCTCTTCTGCTGAATGAAGGCAGAACTTGACTTTATGAACTCACATACGTATTTAAATGTGTTCCCAATGTTTCCACGCTTTTACGGCTTCACCTTCACCACAGTTAAAGATATGAAAAATTAGAGAGGAAACATCTCTTGTGAAGGATAACAGGGTATAAATTTCCGGCATTATTTAGGTGAATGAGAAGGTTTCTTTTAAGGGAAGATATTTTTCAATGACATTACACCACGTAAAATATAAGTGTATATCCTTTTTTCAAATTTTATTTCAGACATATGAATAGACTACAAATGGAAGTAGGAATTCATGCAAACTTGGATATGATTATAAGTGGTTAAAAGTCCTACAAACTTATTTCAGAATATGCAAAAATGAATGCACTAATAGAGACTAATCAATGTCACTGAAAAAAAATAGTTTTTTTTCTCCTTAATCGTTATCCATAGTGTTTGTAATTACTGTTAAAATGATGGACAACATCACGCTATATAAGGTTACCTCACGTATGGCTACCATAAACATCGTGGAGAAGAAGAACTGTACTATAACCACTACTAAGAGTACTACATGTATTAACCATTGCAAATCAACTGAGAGGAAAACATTAACTAAATTAAGTTATTAGTATCATCTATAAATATAATCAGATCCGAACATTCAATTGGATTAGCTAATTTGTTATCCAAAACTGTATTTTACAAATTAGACGCATTGATTCCCTTTGATGTTTGGTTTCAGCAATTATCTTTAACATGATGCATGGTATTAAATTTAACGCATTAAATGTTTGTCACAAATAATTTCTATGATATAATGCATACCCACCACACATATAATTGTGTTAAAATGTAACACTTACCCACTGAAATGACATTTATGTCACATATTTTTGTTAAGATATAACACATTCCCACTGAAACATTTATGTCACATATTATTGTCACGATATAACACACACCCACTGAAATGACATTTATGTCACATATCATTGTTTGTATATAAAATATCCACTGAAATTTCATTTATGTCACATATTATTGTTAAAATATAACACATACCCAATGAAATGACATTCATGTCATACTATTGTTACGATATACCACATACCCACTGAAATGACATTCATGTCATATTATTGTTACGATATATCACATACCCAATGAAATGACATTTATGTCACATAGTATTGTTAAGATATAACGCATATCCACTTAAACGAAATTTATGACACATATTATTGTTAAAATATAAAAGATACCAACTGAATGATATCCAATGAAATTTAATGTATGTCATATTTTCGTTAAGATATAACTCATACCCACTGAATATTTTTTCATGTAGCTTACCTTACTTTTCTGTCAAATCAGAAAAAAACTTCCATATTAAATCATATGAAATGACACTTTTTTATTATATAAATCGCATAAGAGTCCATCTAAAATTAAATCATGTGACTTCATCTGATTTCTCCCCTTCGTCACACGTCGTAACAAAATGTCAGTCACCTCAAATATGACGTCACAAAAGTCTACTCCCCCCCCAGAAAAAAAATATTTCCTCTTCTAAAATTAACATCTTAATTGTAAGCAATCAAAAGTTAAACAACTTCGTCTCCCTCGTCACACATCGCTACATTTATGAGCGATCTATAATCAGCATAAAGAATATTGGCATAATTGATTATCGATACATTTTAGTTTTCTCCTTAATCTTACCATCTCACAAATTCTTAATGTTTCACAAAGCATGCCTTACACATTTGATTTAGTACAGTTGGTTATATTAGGTCATTTTCGTTTATAATTGTTATTTAATGTGTCTTTGGTTTTGTAACAGGAGGCCAGGCAATCATTTCAGCGATAAAACCGGCTTCGGAAAAGAGGGATATTAGTCCAGCATCAAGGCCGGTACCTACTTGTTATACAACATTAATCTGCACCATCTAACTGTTGCAAAGACTAAATGAGGTTGGTCAAAATGAGATGTTCTTCATAATAATCTGACTACAATATTTTCCTACCCGAAAATATGAAATTGTACTGATCATTCAATAGCTATCATTGTCAATCAATTAGGTTATGAACACTTCCTTGGTTCAGGAACATGATTTCCATAGCAGAGTAAACAGGTACATATTTATGGTTGCTTATATCAAGACAAACGATGTCTTAGATGTTATTTTAAAATTATTTTCACAGCAATATTTGAAAAGTATCTTTCATGCATTTGTGATGCTCTACTTTAATTTATTGGAACGTTAGCTATAATTTAAATCTGATGCATGATTATTCTTTCATTGCATGTCAAATATTGCAATGCATATGCAGTGACATCACGATTTTAGCATGATATAACTAAATTGAATTCTAAAGCAAATGATATCATTGTTTGTTTCTTTAATACTGGAATCAAACCTGTAAATAAAACAGGTAACTGTTGTAAATGCTTATTACAACCTGATAATGCTCAACTTCCGTCATCAATCAAATTAGGCATAATTAATTGCTTAACAATAATGTTGAAACATGATAACTAAATGTAGTGATGTTTCAAAAATATGTCAATCTATTTAAAACATTCTCATAAAAAAATTAATGATGATATTATCATTTTTAAATGTAATTACAACTTAGAAAATGCATTTATCGATTAACAGCACAAAAATGTTTAACGTATTTATGTAATATTAATATATCATTTTCCAAGTTGCAGTTCACATACAGTTCTATCAAATCAAAAACGTATGAAAGAGTAACTGAAATATCATATTTCAGATTTAAAATAATCATTATTCCAACCAAAATCTGAACGGTTGGCAAATATTTAACAATATCAATAAATAATAATAATAATAATAATAATAATAATAATAATAATAATAATAATAATAATACAAATAATAAAAACTTGATGAGGATAACAACAATTTAAGAGTTTGTCATTTTTAACTCGTAAATATTAAAATACTATATTTAGAATACTGCAGTAAGTGGCAAAAATTGATTTTGAAATGTAAATGTATAAAAAATCATGCATAATGTGTATCTGAAACATGATAAATGTGTACAATTTGCTATTATTTCGAAATGTAAAAATATGATGCTTCCAAGTTATGTGAAATTTGCCACTTATTTGAAATGTAAAAGTATTCTAAATCCATGTTATGTACATGTGTTTATTCTTCGGCATTGCAAAATTATAATGCTTTCAAGTTATGTAAAATTTGGAATTATTTTGAACTTTAAACGTATCATAAATCCAAGTGATATGAATGTTTATATGTTTCAGCATAAAATTATTATGCTTCCAAATTATGTTTAATGAGCCTGTCTTATTTGAAATATAAAATCCAAAGCAAAATTTGAAATTATGATGTTATATTTGCCTTTCTTTAAAAATGTAAATTTCCAAAGTAAAATGTGGTATTTATTTTTAAATATGTACTATGATGTTAGATTTGCCATTCTTTTGAAATATAACATAACGATAATTGAGAGTGATGTATATAATGTGCCATTCTTTTTTAAATATAAAACTAGGATGTTACATTTACTATTCTTTTCAAATGTAAAATAATGTTAATTCAGATTGATGTATAATGTTCCAATTTTTTTAAATGTAATATTCTGATAAGTTATGTAGAAATTGAAAATCTTTTGAAATGGATTATAACAACAATTAAGTGATTCATATTATGTGATTCTTATGAATGGGAAAAGTATGATTAATTATGTCAAGTTGGTCATTCTTTTGAAATGGAAATGATGATTCTTCTATCTGATGTATATATTCCTTTGGAAATATTGACAATCAAGAGAAATATGAGGTGGGAGATACATCTGAAATTTAGTACAAGATACATAACTTGTATGATTCACAGCTTTACCTTTAACATGACAATATCTTAATGTTTCTTACATTAATTGTAAATTCTCATTTTTGAGGTAGAATATTTTTTGTTTAGTAAATTCAAGACCATTTATTCAAAACAATTACCACATCTATTTATGTATCTATCTATCTGTCTATCTATCTATCTATCTATCTATCTATCTATCTATCTATCTATCTATCTATCTATCTATCTATCTATCTATCTATCTATCTATCTATCTATCTATCTATCTATCTATCTATCTATCTATCTATCTATTTCTATCTGCCTATCTATCTATCTATCTATCTATCTATCTATCTATCTATCTATCTATCTATCTATCTATCTATCTATCTATCTATCAATATATCTATCTATCTATCTATCTATCTATCTATCTATCTATCTATCTATCTATATATCTATCTCTCTCTCTCTCTTCTCTCTCTCTCTCTCTCTCTCTCTCTCTCTCTCTCTCTCTATCTATCTATCTATCTATCTCTCTCTCTCTCTCTCTCTCTCTATCTATCTATCTATCTATCTATCTATCTATCTATCTATCTATCTATCTATCTATCTATCTATCTATCTATCTATCTATCTATCTATCTATCTATCTATCTATCTTTCTATCTATATATCCCTTAGTCTTCCCGACCGTTTGTGCACCACTTATGACCTGGTAACCAGCTTCCTCAATTCCAATATGTTCTCTGCTATTCTCACTGTGTCACTCAGCTTCAGTCCTGTCCATTCTAAAATGTTATCCTCCCATCTTTTCCTCTGTCTTCCTCTCCTTCGCCCTCCTTGCACAGTATCTTGCATGATTGTCTTAACAAGCTCTGTTGATCGTCTGACATGTCCGTACCATTTCATTTTGTGTTTTCTCACAATGGTCAATAGCTCTTCGTAGGGCCCAATGGCTTGCTGCTTAATTATGTTTCCCACTTCCTCATTCGTGACATGATCTCTATATGTAATGTCAAGCATCCTTCGAAAGCATATCATTTCAACAGCTTGTATCCTCCTTTCGAGATCCGCGGTGAGGGTCCATGACTCACAGGCATATAGGAATACAGATGCAACAAAGGAGCGCATCAGTCTGATTTTTGAGCTGACTGAGGTGTTTCTGTCTTTCAAAACTGTCTTCAACCTTGCCATTGCTGTTATTGTCAGTGGAATCCTGGACAATATTTCTGGTTTCGATCCCTCGTCTGACAACATTAATTAATTACCACATACCTTACATGTAATATCTTCTAACCAGCATTCATGAGCGTAAGAAAGCTGATACATATCAGGGTAGCCATCTTTAAATCAGCTTTTGTAGCCCTAGCTGAATGAGCCCAACGCTTCAAATCTCCCATATTTGTAACGCAGATCAATGGACCCACATAGTCACTCTATAAATCAGTTTAATAATGTAATATTAAATCAATAATATGTTCAGAATCTTCAATATTTTCTTTTTTATTTCCTTTCTCTGTAAATGATAAACATGACAAACTCTGACAGTTACTATTATATCTGGGTGTCAATTTTGATGGCTGTCAGCATGGAAATTTCTATAATTTTAAAAATTTAACTTCATTATAAGCAAATGGGAATTAATATATTCAAAAGCATCAAGGTATGGAATACTGATTTTCCTTTGACATAATGTTACTTCAAGTGTATTATTAACCATCCAGATATAGAGAATAATTGAACTGTATATGTTAACGTTATCATTTATATCGATTAATACATTTATTACAGTGATTTCCACTATAAAACTCTTTTTGCAAAGTTCTAATTGGGCGTTATTCACACATACATTGGCAGATATTGACTGTTTTGCCTTTGAAAATGAGGAACAATTTCATTTCAAACACACTAGTAGAAATATACCTAGTTAATGTTGTCAGTGACTACAAAGTTGAATAATAATCTAACAATACTCCATTTATGTGATACACGTAAAAATTCCACACCATTGTTCTTGTCAGAGAAGCAAAACTATAATTATTTGAACCAGGTCATTTTGTGAAAAATAACAAAATTTTGTGGACAAAACGTTTCTGACCAGTCTGTCTGCATTAAGAAACTTGTGAAAAAAAAAGTAAGTACATAAAAGTAAATATATTTTTCATTGCCTGAGATAATCAAATTCAAACGTCTTTGGTTATTCATTTCAACTCTAATTGGCAATTGTTTCTGCAATAACAGAGTAAATATTGGGTTCGTGTGGCTTGAAAATATAAATTATGAATAATACAAATATTTTTTTTTCGCTTTTGCTGTGGTGCATTGAAGGAAGGTGTGTTCCGAAAAGTTCGCGATAGGTAATTGGATCCCATAATGTTTTACAATCGTGGGCAAAGCTATTAACCTACCATATTCATTAGGATTCAGGTTTTTACCCCTAGGTATATCAGGCTGGAGAGGTAGTCATGTGTCGTTCTCATCTCACAGTAAATTACTTAGATTTCTTTTTCACAATAAAATCTTTTGAAAAATCTGGCTAAATGACAATTTTAAACAAATATCCCCGAATACCTAATTTTTAAATGTATTAATAAACACTAGTGCAAATTTACAATTCGCAGTTCATTTAAATATAAGTACGATTCTAAATGAGATGATCATGATGATAATTACTCCTTTATGCTATTTATATTTACTCAATATTTGAATGTCGGAAAATTAAAGAACTTATTTGCTGTACTTTGCATGTGATGCATTTTGTGTCCCACTCTCTGCCATATATATTATCTAATTGGAAAAGTTCTACGAATTCAGGGTATCAATATATAAGAACTAATACGAATAAGAACTAATACGAAGCCAATGTTTGATCGATGCCTTCAAAGATATCAATTCCATGTACGTTCCGAACCATAACTGGAAAGCTTAAAAATGGTTTTAAATCTCGATAATTTCCTTATGTAATTAAAGATCATGTGATGTCTACAATCGTGTCATCCATAACTAGTCGGACACTTGTGACCCGTGCACACATCCGAATCAAGTTTGATTGTACTATGTTGTAAAATACATAACAGTCCCCTACACGAGTAAAAGGTGGTACCCATGATTTTGATATCAACCTTCGTATTTTGTGCATTGTTAATGTTCTTCCAATGAACAAACATCTGGCCTATATTAGTTTACGTGATGTTTTTTTTTTATTGCGAGGCAAAGAGGTAGTCAGCTTCGGTATTAAAAAAACCACAAATGTGGAGTTCGCTTCCATCTGATGAATTGATCTATAAAGGCCGGTACGCTTCAAAGTCTTAGGAGAAACTACTATTTGTACTTGAATATTGATGAAAGACAATTTTGAAACGGTCAGGGTATAATGTTGTTAGTTTGCACAATCCACATTTACATTGGTATGTAAATGCGGAATAATGTAAACATTGTCAGCCTCCACAATACAAAAATCTGCAGTTGTCTTGAAGTTCTTATTAGAGACGCAAATGAGCACTTTTCAATCCGATCATAGGGTTGTGTAAACATGACACCATGCAAGTTCTGTGAAATTTGAAGTGGGAGAAAGTATTTGTTACTCCGCCTATTGAAAAGCACCTTATATATTAGATGCAACGTTAAGAAGTAATATAAATATATATATATATATATATATATATATATATATATATATATATATATAAATATATATATATATATATATATATATAAATATATATATATATATATATATATATATATATATATATATATATATATATATATATATATATATATATATATATATATATATATATATATATATATATCACAATGATGACGTTAGGGCAGTAAAACGACCAGAGACTCTTGGATTGTGTTACCTATTACTTAACAGCACAAATAATGTCAGTGAACATTTCTTAATACAGTGTTTCTGAATACACAAAACCTGCACATACAAGCAAAAATGAAACATCTTTATTAATACTTAAGAAGCAGAAGCTACAAATTGGGACTAGGAGATATTATTAACTGCAGAAAATCAACAATAACCGTCTGTACAAAAACAAATCAGTAAAGCCTCCTGTATATAGGTATGATGAAGTGGACGCTAAATCAATTTAGAAATATGTGCTGCATGTATGCAGACGCGTAGTGTTTACTGAATACTAATGTTAAATCAACGTTTGATATCGCGCACATCTGCTCTTATTATTAAGTTTATTACATAATGATGTTACGCGAACGTGACATGTATATATCCGCTAAGAAGACAAAACAATAACACTGAAACGTTACATTTCCTATTAAGAATAGGAGAAATATAACGTTGGAAATATATAGATGACACGTAATGTATGCTGGAGGCGAAACGTCTCCAACTTGTTTCTACGAAAACATTTCCAAAACGATGTAATCGATTTTTCGAGACCTTTGTCATAAGATAACATTTGAGTCCACTAGTGAAAAACGTAATCGGTGAGATGCAGAGATTTTAGGATAATTCCAGTTTGTCGAGCATATTATTGTCTCTCTCTCTGTCTCTCTCTCTGTCTCTCTGTCTGTCTGTCTCTCTCTCTCTCTCTCATTCAAATAGGTGAGTGGATAATATTTAGCTCTATAGCCAAAATGTTGTACTTTCGGAGGAATACTGGATTGGCGAGCAAGTTGTAGCTGTTCTCCTTTGGTACTAAAGTAAATTGACCTTGGGTAACTCACTTGAAGAATACATTTAGATGGCGGAAGGAGGGCCTATTGATTACTGAATTATGTCTTCACGGAACGTTCATCTTTACCTAAAAGTATAATATTTCAAGTGAAATAATATGCTCCCCATATCACTAGGGTACTTTCATGATTTAGGATGAACGTAAATAGGTGTTAAGCCAACTTCTGAAGATAAGATCTTTCAAACCAGTCAAAAGCTTTTAGCAAATATTGTATCAAGATATCTTAGTCAGTTTAACATCCTTGAAGAATTTATATATTTCAGCCACTGAATATATTGTATCACAGTTTCAAACCTATTTTTGGAACTATATATGTTTCTACTACAGCATGCGGACTCGCAATAGCTTGATAATGAGCATCTATCAAATGGCAAATTATAACAAAACTTTGTTGTGTTTTATCATTTGAAACTTTAAAGATATTGCTCGGCATACCAGTATGCTTTCAGATAAATGACACAACAGAATACCAATGGTATGTTTCCTAAAACGGAGTTCTAATTCTGTTTGGAGTGTGAACTACATCAACAACTAAAAACTGGAAGGAACATAATGGTTGAATAACATTCTTTAGCTATTTGGGATTTTACATAAATGCAAACTACTGTCACATGCCGGGTATGTTTATTCAGAGAAATATATACACCATTAACACGACTTACAAATGCTATACCTCCTACATGGCACACCTAATAGCTCAATGTTAGCGATACCAATGATGGAGTAGTCGTCATCGAAATATGCTTATATGTCAAATTGAAAACTCACATTATCAGCCGGCACATTAATCTGTAATGATACATATGATACATATCATATTGAAATATAGACATATATGTCAGAATACGATGTACGAGCAGAATCTATGAATCAAAGATATTTAAAGATTAAGAACACCCGAGAAAAAACATCATAATTAAATAAATACATTTCACTGTTGAATTCGTTTGTATCATTATGTTGGTCCTGTTAAAATGGTCAGTAGTCCTAGACGCTGTAATTAATAGCATCGTGCATTTCTTAATTTGATATAATGTATTTGCAATTGTTGAACTGAATTATACTTTGTATTGCGTTGGCAGTGTACAGCAGTGGTTAATATTTGCATATTTGTGTAAATTTTGTAGGAATATCATGTGTAAGGAAATATGAGCGCATATATGTGTGGATATCTGTGTACACATTATAGAAGTGTTATGTGCAGCAATGCGTCTGATTAGGTGATATTGTTCAGTATTAATAGATTAAGAATATATATATATATATATATATATATATATATATATATATATATATATATATATATATATTCCGTCTGCACCATATCCCAGAGAATGTATATTTCGATTGGTACGAATGCGTGACCAAAAAGGGTAACGGCTTAATTGATGATATCATTGTTGCTTTTTAAGTTAGAATAAGGGGAATATGCTATGTTAATGTCTATGTTTGTGAATATAGGAAGCCTGTAGGGACCAGACGGAATTAGACAAGTGCAGTTGGTCTGAGTCTCTACGCGACAACTAGAAAAGGAAGAATGGAGACAGAAATAGATTACTGGAACGCGATGGATTAACAGTCCATACAGATGATAGAGATGAATGGGAACACTGGAAATAGGAAAATCTGATACATTCAGTCAGATGATGAAATAAACCGTCAATATCTCGTGTGAAAGACGAGTTATATGGATTAAATCTTAATTTATTTTGAGAAATGACTGTTTTGAATTATATTAAATTGTTGTTTTTTGAATTTCACATTTTGTTTATTCATTAATTGAACTGTCGGAACCGCTGACTGGTTCAGTAGTTGGATGCTGAACATTATCATCAAATTGCCATTATTTTGGTCCTCCATTCATGTGTATCGCCACATTTAAGAATCGATTCTCAATATAAGATAATCTCAGACACTTTGCGTCAACAAGTGTCTCATTTGGGGATTTTACTGTGATTACAGCATTCCAATTAAGAATAGTCGCCCCGATAGAACTTAAATGATAGTAACTTTAATGCCCTTCTCATACTGATATCTTTGATCTTCTATCATTGACAATAACTTAAATGATTAAGAGCCCGTTAAATGGACAGATTCTCTTCTGGCTGAATTTCCACGAATTCAATATCAGATCAGTTTGTTATTTTGACTGTTTAAGTGCTGAAACTATCTTTGATATTTTTCAGGGTTAACACTATTTTCAAAATAACAGCTCTCTGGGGTATACTGGGTGTAAGCAATGCACCACTTTCCTTTAGTATCAACTAAAAATATTGTTACGTATATTTTGATATAAGTCATTTATATTTATTTGTATTTTTGTTTATTTGTTAGATTTAAATTTGGCATTTTAAATTTTAAGATTCGTTCATTGAAGGGGGAGTGACCTTTACTTTAATTGTTAACACCAGGTGTTGACCTCATTTCTGATCTGGTTTCAGAGTTGTAAACAATCTTTTAAAATGATTGGTTGGTTACAAGGACAAAATATATCTTTTGTATAAACATCTTTCTAATTTTAGTTGGGTCATACGCTGAGTACGTGATTTTTTGAACGTAAATTAGTTCTGATAGTTTCTAGAAGATCACGTGATAACTTGTTTTCGTAAAAAAAAAACAGGTATATAAACAAACTATGTTTTGGAGCGAGTTATTCAGTAGAAGTTTGGGCTTTTAGAATAGTAAGTTGTTTGTGTCTTTTTGAGTTATTTGTAATTAGCGTGTACTATAAATTGTGTCAATTTGAATCAGGAGGAATTATGTTGTTAGTTATATGGAATAGAATATGTGCTCATAGAGATTTTTATTACCAAGAACTGACTGCATCAAGTGGCATCGTCTTCCATCTTGGATACTAGGTAAGAGCTTTCCAGTATTGGATAGATTATATGAAAGTAAATGTTATGATCCTCATCTGAATTTCATTTAAGAAGTTACTGTCATTTTTATATTGCTGCTGAAGGTGACAAAAGTCGTAGGAATGCAAATGATATTATTTTATTGATGGACTGCCATATTATTCTGAATGAATCCAGTATCAGTTTTTGATGAACTGACACAAAACTTTGAATGCAAATTATATAAATTTGTATGAATGAATATAATATCAGGTTTTTCGGACTCCCATAAAACTATGAATGCAACCGGTATCAATTATAACTTATTGACACAAATGTATGAATGCAACCAGTATCAATTTTGATCGACAACCACAAAAACATGCATGTCACTATTATCAATTGTTTATGCATCGCCAGAAAGTTATAAATGCAGGCAGTATCGCTTTCTGATAAATTGCCATGAAAGGATGAATGCAACTAGAACGAATTCTGATTGATTGCCTTGAAACTATAATTGCAGCACGTATCAGTTTTGATGAACTGTTAAATACGATAACTTCAGCTGGTATGAATATTTTATGAATGTCTTATCACTTCAAAAGTTCCTGGAATCAGTTTTTTAGCGACTGCCTCAACACTATGAAAGCAGCCGATAAACGTTTTCTTATGAACTGATATCAAACTATTAATGAAACTAGCATGAAGTTTAATTGATTTCCATGAAACCATGAACGCAACTGGTATCACATTTATGGACGGACAGCCATACAACTCGGCGAATTCTTTATTGGCTCTGTCTCAAGATGACAAAGATCACATATTTCTTTGCTCCAGCAATGTTGCTGGATTTATTAACCGTTTTATGGTGTGTAAGAAATTCTGCCACCGTTTGCAATGGTATGCCAAGTGTAACACTTATAGCTATCGACTAAAACTATAGACAATGACAAAATTACAGTTCTATTAAAATTTGTATAAGTGTTATTCTTGGCATTGCAAAATCCATATGTGACATAATGTTGCAATTTGAGATTATATCTCAAAAGAATGACAGACACGTTAGGAAATGATCATTTTTAAATATTAAAACACTCAACTGTATCAAACTTTTAAAGAAATATGATAAAGTATTCAATGCCCACCAAATATGTGAATGCAATGAATCTGGCCACACAATGTTCCAGATAACACTTTTTGAAACTTGTGTCATCACAAATTTTAAAAAATTGTTTCGTTTACATTTTGACTCTGCTATTGCTGGAGAACGCAGTGATTATTAACTCTGTGGAAGCTACAAGATGATTAACTGAGCCAAACCCTACTATCTATTTTCAATACAATTTGGGAGCAAATGCTATTATGACCTTTAGGTTTGTTATGGGAGAAACACCGTAATAGGTCCCTGATTTGTCATAAGAGAGATACTGTACTATTTCCTGGACTTTGTCATACTGTATGTAACTGTGCAAGGTAATATACTTGTATGCTGCTGTTTCTCTTTTGTACTTCAGAGTGTTTCTCAGGTGAAAAGCGATGTCCCCAAGACCCGACCAACACAAAGAACCCATCCAGTACAAAGTATATATCAACCAGGTACTTCTGTGATGGGATTCCTGATTGCCGACGAGGTACAGATGAATTGAACTGCGGTACAGTTCGTGTGTTCTCTCTTAAGATTGTCATATAATTTTTTGTATGGGTACTTATGATTGGCACAAAATGATCGAGACATGCGTAGAGAAGCTTTGATACAATATAAGGCCACCATATACATTACAGGTCTTGTAATTTGCCGGATGCATTGTCATCCATTATAATTTAGCATTAACAACTCTGCTGCATGATTCAGCAGAAATGTCTTTACAGAGGAAACCAGGTTTAGCTCTATGGTATTGATCAACGTTCTCTGAATCGACCACCTAGTACTGTAGCGGCACCTGTCAGAAATCTGATATTAATTTAAATTCTTATACATATGTTAATGATTGAACCGTGAATAATAAAGAAGAAACCAGGATTAGCTGTGCATTGTGTGTCAACAACCACATTTCAAACTATCTATTCTTATTTACAAAAGGTATTGCAGTCTAACATAACAGTTTCATGAATTGCAGCAGTCTAATATTACTTTGACTCAAATAGTGTATGCAAATAAACAGGCTTTATGGTGGATATTTATTTAAATACGTATTACTTGCAAAAATCAATTTCCGGTAAATTGATGATATTGAAGAGATATTGGCATAAAATGAATTCTCCAAAAGAAGACTTCCTTCTAGATTCATTTTTCTCTTTTCATATCAGTCTTTTCACATAGTTGCTCTCTCTTGACAGTATATTCACATTGTGTTTAAGCAATATAATACTTATATATGTGTGTAAGCTAATCTTTCAACGTTTTCTTTACTCTCTTAATCTCACCCATTATATTTTCTTCGTATAAGTATTTAACTCATGTGTTTCGCTTTCTTGCTCATTTCTCGCCTTATAAATATACTTTTATGTCTGTATTGATTTTGTACTTTTCATCATCGATCCACTCTAGTGGCCTAGTGGTTTGAACATCAGCAGCGGAAACGGGATGTCGTTGGTTAGATCACAAGCCGAGTCATACCAAAGACGTACAAAAATGGTACTAACAGCTGCCTCGCTTGGCGCTCAACAAAAATTGGTTAGTATTAGGACTGGTCGGGCTGATCTCAGGATAATGTGACTGGGAGGCACGTCATGCTACATGTACGCGGCATGATTCCCATGTGCTAGACATCATTATTAACTGCCTCACTACAGACGTGGTAGTGATATGACTGAAAAATTGTGATAACTTTGATAAAAATCCTAATCAAACTGACAAAACAAACAAACCTTTCATAATCGATTGTATCGTCTACTGTGCTGTAAACATAATGTTACTATTATATATTTTCAGGAACCTGCTCCCCCTCTGAGTTTGAATTTACTAACCTTGATTGTGATCAAAATTTCATTTATTTTCTTCTTTTCATTGTCAGTGTTAATCTCAGTCTGTCCTATAAAATTAAATTTACTGGTATACATTTACAGCTAATTGCTCCACCAGTGCATTTGAATGTACTAACCACGATTGCGTTCCTGCTTTCCAACGATGTGATGGAATCCCACAGTGTGATGACAAGTCAGATGAGTCTGGCTGTGATAAGTCACTAAAATCATAACAACCAATCTATATGGCTGTGGTAAGTCACTAAAATCATAACATCCAGTCTTTATGGCTATGGTAAGTCACTATATTCTGAATAACCAGGTAATTTATTATAGTTCAGATGAGTATGGATGTGGTAAATCACATGTGATACCATAATAATCGGTTTGTTATATTAATCTGTACATTATTGTAACTTGCCATTGCCCATCCCATTTTGTTATATAGATCATACAATAAAATGATAATATGTTAATACAATTATCATATCTCTGTCTTAGGGCAAGCTGACAAGGTGGTAAATTCATCCTTTTGAAATCTGTATGCCTGGTCATATATTTTGATCTCTCTTTAAATGTTAGAAATGTGACTTCTAATGACCTTTTGTTATTTAACAAGGGTTTGTAAGTTTCCAAAATCATCTGAGCTCACTGTTAATTATGTTGCCCATTGATCGATTTGCCTGTCCTTCCATCCAGCTGTTTGTCCTAGAGTCAACATTAGTTTGGTATCACAAAATATATTTTACATGAACTGTTGTAGAATAAAGAAATTTCAAACCTTCCGCATTATTATTTAAACATTTGCATAGCCCTAATTACATACCATTCTGATTTTGTAATCACAAAAGCCTAATTGTACCGGAAATTACTGGATGTCCCGCAAATGTTTGATCTGTCACTATACAGATGGTCTTAAACGAATTATGGTGCCGGGAGTGATGCAAGCTCTGGTGTAATTGCGCTGGACACTTTTCCAGTTTTGCATATGTTGTCTGACTATGTGTATCCTAGATAAAGGCATTTCGTTTCCATTTTCGTGGCATGACAGGAACGTGGAGAAAGTCAGATTCCTCAAATGTTAACGATCGTTTTGTTGTATCATGTGAATAACGTGCTGACGGGTGCTAACACATGAATAATTGGGCTTTATTCAGGTTGCAGTTGCATCTTTCTGGTAATTATTGCAAGACATATTTTGAACTTTAGGCGTTCTTTCATTCTTTTACAAACAGTATGTTACTGTCATTTAAAATATTAGGAGCCATAAGTGGCAGTGGATCACTGCCATCTCACATCGGTATGCGTTGGTCCAATTTTCAGCTTTGGCCCATATAGGCATGTGAGAACGTTTGTCAGTATCTTCTCATAGATAACTGTAGGTCAGGTGATCAGATGATGTAGTCATTTGTTAGATAACTGTAAGCCAGGTGGTCAAGATGATGTGGTCCTTTCTGGCTTTACATTTTGGGATTAGAGCAAATTTTAATTTTGATAAGAACTGAAACCACTTTGTAGGTTGACAATAATAACATGATTGATTTTGGATATTAGCTTTCTGGGGCCATACAAGTCTTATAATTACACAATACATTTGTATATCATCTGGAGGCATATATGATTATAGATGAACAATAAATTTGGATATCATCCGGAGGCATATATGATTATAGGTACACAATACATTTGATATCATATGGGGCATACATGTATTATTGGTACATATACAATTTGGATATCATCTGAAGGCATACATGTTTTATAGATACGCAATAAATTTGGATATCATTTAGAGGCATAGATGTTATATATGTACACAATAAATTTGGAGTTATGGTAGTAAATGTATGTGACAAGATGTTTATAGGCACATATATAACATGAACACAGACTCGCAACTTACTACTCATATTAAACAATAATAAATACAAATCGTATTTTTTATATTTTTTTATTATTATTATTATTATTATTATTATTATTATTATTATTATTATTATTATTATTATTATTATTATTGAACACAAGGTATCAGGATTTTACATATTCCCCTACATCACCACCTGACCTGGCGTATGGGGCATGATCTTAAATTATTTTGTGTCCTGATCTCTACATGTGTTTCCTACATAACACGCACACACATACACACAGACACTTACTTACAATCACAATTATTGTACACAAAGTCATACTCGCATACAAACCCCAAGATGTTTGAAATTGCAAAAGATAATATAAGTTTTAAAATTAAAACTAATAGAGTGAATGTACCAAAAAAGTTGATAATAGGGTCCACTTTCTTTTAAACTCGTCACTTCTGTTATTCACTTTGGCGACATATTTTTCCAGCGTTTTATATGATAAAACACAATTTTTATAATAGGCAAGATTTGGGCTTTTTGATGCACAACGTGATCTGTATATAACATATTTTGCAAGCAAAATTAGGAAGTTAATCAGATCATCAAAGTTGTTATTTCCTATAAAGACATCTTTTCGTGTAAATCTAAAATCTGGGTCATAAGTTTGGATCCATTCTACCAACAGTTTCAAAAAGTTTTCAGTAGCTAAACAGTCATAAAATAAGTGCTCAATTTCTTCTATTCCCTCATTACAAAAGGTACATTTATCATTATCACTTAAATTGATTTTTTTTAGAAATTGGTATGTGGCAATATTTATGTGGAGAAATCTAAAGTTAAAGCTAATCAGTTTTGTGTCTTTTGTACAAAATCTAGCCGAAACAAAAGAGTTGGTCCATTCATTTGTACCAATCGCACACTCTAGCTGTCTGGACCAAGTTTCATGTTTACCATTTGGCTTTATTTTTGTGGTTCTTATAAGGTCTTTATAGATAAATTTATTCTTTTCTCTTACCCTAAGGAAATATGTTTTGTTCAAAGCTACAAGAAAACTATTTCCACTTTCAAAGAAAGTTTTAATTTTCTTTTTCCACATAACTGAGATCTTTGAAATAAGAGCAAAGTACTGTATGAAATTATTTGTTTTGTTTTTTGTTTTATTTCATCAAAACTTAATAGAGACCCTTGTGCATCAAAAAGATGTTGAATAATTACAATACCGTTTGTTTTCCACCATGTGTATTATTTAAAACTATCTACAGTCACTAAATTAAGAATATCTTGAGACAAGTATTCATTGACAGTAGATGGTTCATTTTTGCATTGAGATAACGCATAAATAACATCACGCCAAAAAACATTTTTAATTACTTTTGAAATTACTTTTAATTTAGATTTTCCTAACGAAAGTACCAGCATACCTCCAAATTTTCCAAATATTTGTTCAGAAACCAGTTTGTGCCATAAGCCATCTTCGTTTATTAAGAGACGCCTAATCCAGGAAAGTTTTATATAACACAGAAATGAATGCAAGTGAATCATATTTAATCCCCCTTCCTCAAAAGAAGCTATAAGTGTGTTTCTTTTAACTCTCTCAGTTTTACTGCACCCAAATAAACTGGAAAATAATGTATTCAGTTCCTTTTCTATATGGGGTGGAGGATTTGGCAAAGCTGCAAAAAGATGAATGAATTTAGGCACAAACAAGGACTTTATAAAAGTAATTTTTCCAAAAAGGGATAAATTTATTTTACTCCACTAGCCAAGCAGTTTCGTAACTTCCTTTAACTTCATCGAATAATTAAGCTGTACCATGTCCTCCAAGTTCAAAGAGAAATATACTCCCAGCAATCTAAAATTGGACATTGACCAGTTAATATCAATTTCTGGACATATTTTTTTATTAGAATATTTTTTTGTTTCCAATCCAAATTGCTTTCGATTTCAAACATTGCAGTGCAGACCTGACACCAAAGCAAAATCATTTAAAATCTACATGGTAGTCCTCAAGGACAAATGTGAACCATCTAATAATAGAAAAAGCATCATCAGCGTACTGCCCTAATTTATGTGGTTATGTGTGTGAGAGTGTGTCCCAAGGTGTATGTGAGCATTTTTCATGATAATGGTTTTGTGATGCATGTCTATATAAGTGTTGTGAAAGTTTTAGTTAAAACAATATCTAAAAATGAACACTCAAATTAAAATTTTGTCAATGAACGTTAGGGGTCTGTATAGTTCTGATATCAAAAGAAGAGATATTTTCTGCTAGGTCAAAGAAAAGAAAGCATCTATATGTTTACAAGATACACATAGTACAGTTGAGACTGAGAAGTATTGGGAGGCTGAATGGGGATATAAGTGTGTTTTAGCCATAAATCTAGCAGTAGTGCTGATGTTGCTATCATGTTTAGAAATAATTTTGATTGCGATTGTCAGGGCAGATACATTCTCTTACATTTATCAGTTAATGGACAGAGATTTACACTAGTGAATCTATATGGTCATAATGATGATAATGCTGAGTTTTTTAGAAATTTGAAAGAGAATATTATAAATTTTGAAAATTCCTCTGTTCTTATTTGTGCTGACTGGAATGTTGTTCAGGATATGGAGCGTGACTCTTATAATATCTTGCATGATAAACACTCCATGGCCCGAGCAACAGTCCAGGACATCTATAATCAACTATATTTACTGGATCCTTGGAGAACGGTCAATCCTGACAGTAGAGTATTTACTTGTCATCAGGCAAACCCAGTGAAACAGAGTAGACTGGACTATTTTTTAATCTCTGAGGATATGTTTTCAAATTGTAGAGGTTCTGGATACCGGAAATTCAATTCAAAGCTATTAAAGCAAAATGACTATATTCAATTGGTAAAAAAATGTATAACCAACACAGTAGAAGGATATTATTGTGAAGGTGATAATAAAAACCCACTTCAGGTGAAACTAACATTTAATAATCAATTGTTTTTTGAAATCCTTAAAAAGATAATAAGATCAGAATATATTATGTACTCACAAGCTAAAGTCAAACAGGAAAAACAAAATTTCAGGAAATTGGAAGCTGAAATACATACCTTAGATGCTTTAGTGAATCAAAATAATGAATGGCTAAGGGGTTTTGTAGACTATTATGAAGAAATTACCACTGATTATAGATCAATTTATGAACGATTACGAGAATTCAAAGCGCTAATTAGATTACAACCGGATAGAATCCAATGCGAAATAGCGCGTGAAGTGATTTCAGAAACTCCAATGAATGATTTCTGGGAAACATGGAGACCAAATGATTTGATAATTGCAAGTAGAAAAATAGTCAGGGACACACTTCAGATGAAGTTATTTGAATTGCATAAAGAAAAATTTGCAACGCTTCCAGTACCCCTTTGTTATAGGCCATCGGATACACGAAAACAGAACATTGAAGTTGATATTCCAGGACAGAGTGAAAAACAAATTCTCGTATTAAATGATATTGTGCTGGTTGATATCAATGTCGTTGAAGATGCATTGCGTGCTAATAAATCCCCGTGGACTCTAGGATACGCAGCAACAATACACTCTTCACAGGGATTGACTATATCGGATACAATTGTTTGGATGGTGGATAATCGCATCGAATGGTCGAATTTAGTCTATCTCGCAGTATCCAGAGTACGAAAAATAAATCAACTTCGAAGAATTGTTTTCGATGATAATGACACCACAATAAATGATATTGATGTTAAAATTATTGATAAAAAACTCTCCGGTTACAAACAACAGGACAAAAAAAAACAACGAGAATTTGATATTGATGCTGAATTAATAATCACTTTGAAGAAACAACAGAATAATCACTGCACGAGTTGCAATTGTATAATGCGTTGGCAGTATTCGGATAAGGATCCTCGCCAATTCACCGTAGACAGAAAAAATAACAATCTCGGTCATGTCAGAAACAATGTGATGTTGACTTGTCTTGAGTGCAATAGACGCAACGGTGCTAGTTAAGACCATGCGGTGGCAATTGAGTATCCTCGGGAATTACCTGTAGTTGTTGTCGAGTAAAACCCCGCTGAGGGGCAGTTGAATCCAGTTTATAGACTGGAGGTCTACCCGTAGATCGTGTTATACTAGATATCTTGTGTGCAGTAACACTCCAAATAGGATCAGTAGCCCTTTTTCTGCCACCTTCAAGTTCTCCTGGTTCATATAAATACCTAACAGTGACATTACTACCAAGAATTGGTTCTTTGAAATCTTTTTGTGGTTGTACGGGTATAGACTTCTTTTTAATAGCGTTGCTAGGTTTCATGTTGATTGTTCTAGTAATCTCATTATTCAGTGCGGTAATCACAGCTGGTAACCTTTTGACCCATTCACGGGATCGCTTCTTGAATGAATTCTTTTGCGTATTGATATCCAAATAACCGCTCAGCAATCGTCCGATTAAATCGTTCTACAATGGTTTGATCGCGATGTAGCGCAGTATGCCCTCGTCGTATGGTGACATTATGATGTTTCATTGTAGATAACACTGCACCCTGAAATTCCTTGCCAGGATCAACCTGCAATAGATTTGGCCAGTGCAGAGGACCTCGTCGATAAATCCTTTCAAATGCAGAAGCGACTTCAGTGGCTGATTTTGTTTTTAACGGTTCTGCTTCTTTGTATCGACTTGCAATATCAACTACGGTTAAAGCGTATTTGTAACCACGATCATGTGGCAGAAATAATATATCAGCCTGATGAACTTCATTAGGAGCGGTCACATCAAAATGCGAGAAATTAATCTGTTTAGGCGGTGGTAGATAAATTTGCCATAGTGCCTGTTTGGATAACCAATTAGCCGCAGTGGTTTTTTTCACTTTTGCAGCGCTAGCGAGTTTATGGACTGCTGATTTACCCCTCCAGTATCCTCTTGGGGAATAATAAATTGATTCCATGATATTAATTACCGGCACCTAACATCAATTTACTTTTCATAGTCGCTTTTATTAAAAAGGAAGCCAATTTTTATTTGAAGGATTTATCAGGAATAGCATTTAACGCATGAATTAATTTCACATCTGCTAGATGCCTGTGTTGCAGATTGCTGCTTTTATAAGCAACATCATGAAGGTGACAGGCCTTATCAATAGCGTTTATTGGTTCTTCACCGGGTCGGGGCTGATTTTGATCATTGAGTCTGATATCAAGTCTGGTTCCCGGTCCACAGTAGCTATATCCTGGAAGGTGCTTTTCTCCAGGGTATTTTGCCCATGGGGTTCCAGGGAGTTTTGCCAATTTGGCTGCGATATCACCTCCTCGTTTTTTTTTAAAACATCTCCGAATTGTAAAATCTTTGATTTTGTAGAAACAAATCTAAATTTTTTTGTACCACATGTTGCACATCTACCAGTAAGTGCTGATCTGTTATTTTTAGTTGTAACCGTCGTCACATCATTTGTACTAGTACGCGTTTTACACTTCATACAATATAGATCCATAATTTATGTATAGAGATATGGATATAATTGATTTTTCAGCGACTAAAACAAGAGAACCAGTTAAGCATCATGCAGCGCTACCAAACTCTATCCGGATGATTATAATCGGGCCATCTGGATCCGGTAAAACGCAATTGTTACTCAATTTAATAATGAGATGGATGAAGTGGGATAAGTTGTATTTAATTGCCCCTAGCGTAGATGATCAACGATGTTATGAAGTGCTAAAAGATTTTAACGACAGCGCGGTAGAAAAATCCGGAGAGGGTATTATTGAGTTTATAACCGATATCGATGAAGCACCGAGCATTGATGATATTGATGGAGATATTAACAATTTAGTCGTATACGACGATATAATGTTAGATAAACAAAAAAATCCTGCTAGGATCTTTTCCCGTGGGCGTCACAAAAACACTGACGTGATATATGTCACTCAACGCTACACTCAGGTTCCTTCAATTACATCACATACTAAATTAAGCGCAATCACCGTTGAAATATTCACATTTTCAGGAGCAATATGCCTGCCACCACCGTCTGGGTCATTATTATATTTGAGGAGGACAGTTGAATCTGATTTTTGTAGCGCTTTGATATCGGTTTTAACAATTCTTGCTAATTCATCAGCGTTGTATTTCGGAAACTTGAAATTACGCAGATTGTCTTCTGTGATATTGTAATCGGTTAGGAATCGTTGTTTATTGTCGCTGTTGTCATTAATTATTGTTTGAATAATTAGTTTATAGATATATTCCATGTCCGATATGAGATGATTTATTATTTCAACGTGTTTTTGCGATCTTGTTTTCCGTAGTTGTTCTAGTTGTGTGTCATATAATTGTTTAATCTCATTAAAATAACCACGGACGTCAGTTAGCGTAAATGAAATAGTAACAGATGAGTCGGTTGTTCTTTTAATGATAAAATCCCATTGCAATGTGTCTTTGTTGGTGAATATAAATCTATCGCCGATTCTTCCTTTTCTTATATCAGATAAATTATCTCGATAACTGGGATTGATTTCATGATATGATTGTACATCCGTGGTTAAGTCGGTGGTGGATTTTTCCGGTGGTTTTTCAGGCCATCCTAGTACGGTTCTAATAGAACTTTGATAGATATCTACGACGTATCCTTCTGTGCTTATCTCAATTGCGGATGATAGTGTTGGTTCATGAACTGTTATAGCTATTTTTGACTCTACTCCAGTAATCGATTTTATTCTACGCGCGAATTTATTATTGATTTGTTCGATTTGGTATGATCCGGTTGGTATGGAAACAACGTTCCAGTCTGGGGTTCCGTCGGGTTTATTCTTATTTGCAAACACTAAAGAATTATTGGGTTGTTGACCACCAAATGATTTTGATCTGATATTAGGCCAACTGTGATACACTCGTAGTTTTGCTAGCGCTATCTCCTTCACGGGGACTGGGCTAGGGAAATTCACACTAAACTCGGGTTCCGTTGATGTTATTGATATCATGCTTGTTTGTACTGGGTTCGTGTTCTCCACTATTTGTTGAAGTAATTCCATCGGTGTCGTCATTGTTATTATACTCATGTTGTATTTCTAATTTTGACACCGCGGAATCATAAATACTGACCATCACTGAGAACTCACAATCTGGTATGGTTGAGATTATTGAGATCATTTTGGTTTTTGGGTTTGTTTTTGGGTTCGTGTTTTCTGATTCCATCGGTGTTGTCATTGTTATTATATTCATGTTGTTGCTCTAATTTTGATATCGCTGAATCAAAAATACTGACCATCGCTGAGAATTCACTATCTGATATAATTGTATTATCGAGTGACGACGATATCAGGGATAACTGCGAATATGAGGTTGATGCAATATGAAATTGAATTAAGTAATTCTGCAGTTTACTCTGGCTGCATGATGATGTATTTTTTGCTATCCCGGTTGATATACCCCCGATTGTAGCCACCGCAGAAATGCAAATTGGAACTACGACCGGGGCAATCATTGTAACCGATGCAAGTATTATTCCGGCGCCAGCGAGAACGCTTGACACCGAGTACATAGTAATATCAATTGCGGTGATTCTTCGTCGGTATTTTTTATTTTTATTTGATACTCCTCAGTGAGGGTTTTGAGTCTAGTCTGAAATTCTCTGACCTGATCATAGCGACATTGCGTTGATGAAATCATTTTTATTTTAAAAATACTAGTGTTTTCAATTGTGTTTTCAAGTTCGCGGAAAGTAATTTCAAATTCGCGGAAAACTCTTTCACGGTGTCGAATCGATATTACGACGATGATGGAATCATTGTTGTTATTTGAAACCCGCTAGTGTTTTCAATTATTCGCCATCGTTAAGGGGTCCAGGGCAGGACAGGTAGGTAGATGGGTTGGGATGTCGTAGGTATGGTAGCTTCAGCCTGAAAAATCATCTACGAGTTCTAAACACCAAGTTATTTTTGATCTAATGGTGGTGCTATCAACCGCGACGACATTAAAGTGTTGACCGTTACTCCTGATAATTAACATCGCAGTGCCACCAGAGTAGGTTTTACCGCCCGCGATCATGTTAAATTGATCGATAGAGATCCACGTTAGCCTGTAGATACCTTCAATCCCCGTTGTACTGTAGATATCGCCCCCCGCATCGCTCCTCGTCCAGAGACCAGTGGACAATGTAGTATAAACGTTTTTTATCCAATCCATGGTTCCATGATCGACTGTATACACGACATTTTTAATTCTTATGTGTGGATGCGGAATCTTTATCTTTTCAAAATTTTCTTTTAGTTTACGAATATCATTGTAAATATCTTTGAGAGTCATCGTAGATGTAGCCGGGACACCAAAAAACTTATCGACGACGTCGTTGGTGGGTTTTTGATCTCCCTTTAGTTTAATAATATCGTCAATGACGTTGGAATAGGTTTTATTGATTTCGGTATTTTTCATTATCGTTCCATCGCGGCGTTGAAAAAATGTAAATAAAAGGATGTTAAATGCCATAGTTGTTCGGGTTTGATAATCACTAACGAGGTCAAAATATGTCGTCGTGATATTGCTATCTTTATAGATTTCAAAGAAATTATTAACTATTTTGTTGGTGGATTTTTGTTCGTCAATAGCTTTTTTAACTTCAGCGAGGGTTGGACCTGTCAACGATGTGGTTTCAGAAACAGGTGTTCTCCCCAAAAATCTATCCACGATGGTATTAAGTGTTGTTTGTCTCACCATAAACATATTAATATCTTTGAGAGTCATCGTAGATGTAGCCGGGACACCAAAGAAACTATTAGCGATGTAGGCATTGTGAGTGTGCTTGCCGATAAACTCACTGATTTCAGCGAGAGTCATTCCTGCCACAAGCGGGTTTCCAAAGAACCTACCAACAATGTCATTAGTGGGTTTTTGATCTTCTATTAGTTTAGAAATCTCGAGATAATTTGCCTTGATTTCTGAAGCAGTCATCATCCTTCCAGCTTCCTTGTTAGCGAAGAATGAATTCAACAAGTCTTTAATTTCAGCGAGAGTCATGCCAACCACAAGCGGTGTTCCAAAGAATTTATGTACGACATTTTTGCGAAAAGTACTATAACCTCGTATATAATCATCCAGCTCACGGCCGTGGGCGGTAATCTTGTTGTCTTGGGTGGTAATCATGCTGTCTTGGGCGGCAATCTTGTTGTCTTGGGTGGTAATCATGTTGTCGTGGGCGGCAATCTTGTTGTCGTGGGTGGCAATCGCGTCGGTGATCGTAGACACAAGTGCGCCTGGTTTAAGTCGTCCGTCGTTGGAATATAGCGCAATAGAGTTTTCAGCGGCGTCGCGCTGCCGTATCAAAATGTCATTCAATGACACATCACTGGATTTCAATTTACCCTGTTTGTCCTGAAATACAACTATTTCGTTCGGGTCAACATTTACTAAATTTAACGTCTCAGCGATTTCATCTTTAATTAATTTTTTTATATCCTTGACAGAATCAGGGGGTGCAGTGCCATCGGGTTTGGGTTTCAAAGATCTCCCCCAAATATCAATCATGTTATTGTAAAACTCTTTCTCTCTCTAAAATCGTTTTTGACGACTTCGTTGAAAAATCTTCGATTTTCTCCAGCGATTACTAGTGTATTCATTCACGACAACATGTGGTGGTTTTCCGCTTGGGTTACTCAAGGAGTTAGAAATAGCGTTAAGGACATTTAATACTTCGCTGCCACATATTGGTGGGTCAATCATCGTTTGTGTTGGTAGCGTAGAATACCAAGTCTTCATTGGAAGGGTTTTTATATAACGCATAAACTCTTTTGGTGGGGCTAATCCATATGAATCAAAATAGACAATCCCACGTGGATCAATAGCGTATGCAACCCAGTGAGTTCCAGGTCCGGTGCTGTTATCTAAATTAATGATTCCGGTTTCAACGCTGTTTGGTTGATGTGGTAATTGATCTTTCATAAAGACACCTCTGAAGTTTTTAATCGCGAGTTTTTTAGCAGCATCGAGTAAATCAAAATTGGACATGGGAACCATCATAGACTCTCCAATTAATAAACCGGTCCTAGTCTTAGACCCTTTCCGCTGTACCACGAATACGGGGTTCCTGGTAGTCTTAGACCCTTTCCCTTTTTTTTATATCCTTTCCCAGTTGCCTTCTTTAGTGCCATTCCTGCTGCAGTACCAACGGCTCCTAACGCTGCCGCTTTAGCCACCGCTGGGGCTGCTGCTGCAATCAATGCTGGTATCGCAGCTAACAACGGGAATATACCGCCTGTTTTAATCATATTTTTTATAGCAGCCGCAGAGAGAGTAATCTGAACACCCTTTTTTGCTACTAGTGCATCATTGAAATGTTTCACCTGACGAGTTGTCAGCGATAGTTTATTTGCACCACCAGTCATTTGGTTGGGTTTCAACGTGATTGTGGTTCCACATTTTTTAGCTGATTCCGATTGCAATTTTTTTAATTGACCGGGAGTTAACGCAACACTAATATTACTATATGACATTATACATAATTGATTGATTCTAAATCGTTTACAATTTCAATTACATGTTTTCCACTGGTGCATCTACCACTCTCATTCTTCCACCAACACCTTCAAGTAGCATTGATTTATCACTGAGAATGACAGCAACCGCTCTATAATCAGCAATAGCACCACGAGTCACATTAGCTCTAAAATGTATATCAACAACAGATTGTCTCATCAAATCGAGATGTTCCAGTGAGAAGTAATAGATCGGATACAGATTTTTAAAATCATATTGTGATATTTGCAAACCAGTATCCACATTTTGATCGCGTGCCATAAATGACAACAGACGATGATAAACTCGTGCAATATGATTTTCTGTGTAATTAAGTTGTATATCCTCGGATGGTTCCTGTTGGCCGTTTATTCTCAGTGAGACGTCTTTTACACCTAATTGATCAAATATCATATGACTGAAACGTTGATCGCCAACTCGTGCGTTATCTTGTAACGCAATAAATATATGACGTGGCGCAGAAACGCCTTGTTTTGATGCTAGGTTCCAAGTGAATAACCCGTTGATATTTGATTGTTTAACATCTGTACTCACGGTTAGCCAACTCAACAACGACTTTCCTCCTTGGTCCATAAATGATAGTAATCGTTCTTCTGCGGTGATTGCTGGAGTCAACACTGGCATCCACAATGATATTTTTGTTAAATTGACTTTACCGGCATCAGCATTTGGATTTGCATTGTCTGCTGGAATCCTCCAGATTGCGTCACTATCATCACTCTTTCGTACAAGCGATACTGTATGCTTCGCTCCATAAATAACTTTTCGGACGTTTCTACAGAATCCAAATATATGATGCAGTGGAATCGCGCATGAAAATGATTTACGCGCTCCTTGCAACATTGAAATACGTGTTGCAGCTCCTAGATTGAAATTAACATCGTTGTTTATAATCATATCTTCGGCATCAATATTAGCGGTGCCAGCATTATTCTTTGGTCGTCTTACAACAAATTGTTTTCCTCCAGCGGTATTTGTAGCATCTTTTGCAAACATCATAGAAGGTCCTGCTGATCTTGTATAATCATCGGAATATCTCGCTAACCCGATTATTGTTGTAGCCACATCAACATCGCGATCTATCGCCTCAATTTCTTTTCCATCAATGAGATATTTTGCACTCTCAAAAAACGCCATGATACCATTATTGACAAAACCGACTTGAGTACCAGCTGGATACGGTGCTGGTACAGCAGGGGTATCAGCAGCTGTTACAATTTCTCCTTCTACTTCAATAAACGCTTCACAAGGCGAAAAGTATTTACTGGTATCATGGACTTGAAGATCAATTCTTGCTCGACTATTTGAGTCTATTGCATGATAGGCGTAATATTGATAATCGCGTACAGAATCATCCTTGCCAAACGCTGGATCATGTGACTTTTTGAACATTTTATTCTATTTATCAGAGTCTAAATCGCGATTTTCCATTTTCATCGTCGTAGTTTTTTAAAGCCACTTCCTGCTATCATATTTGCAATATTGCTTTGGTCGGGGGTTAAAACCATCGACGCTAATTTTTCATCTACTGCGTTATTTATAATTCTACTAACACTTGCAGGCATTTCCGCTGTAGACGGTAACGGTTTTGAAAATCCTTTGGATTTCATCCGTGATTTCACTAATGATGTTAATTTATTCTTCGCAGTTGAAAACGCTTTTCCAGCAAGATCTCCAACAGCACCAATACCCTTATCACGAATAACATCAATTGCTTTCATTCCTAATTGTTTAGCCAACGGCATCACTTTTGGAGCCATTCTCGCAAATAACCCTAAAATGGTATTACCTAAACCATCTCCGTAGTATGCTCTATAAACCGGAAACCGTGAATTAACTACGTGACGGGGGTTGGTTTATCATGATTGTAGTGTATGATCATTATTTGAAATCAGAAACATTTTTTCAATTGTTATTTATCTAATCAATTGACTTTTCAATTCAGTCACTATGATACCCACTTTCCACTAACTCTCCAATGAAATCTCGATATGTACTGATATCCATGATACCACCCTGAAATAATCGTCTACAGATATCAGCTGCTTCATTAATTATTTCCGGTGAGTTATTTCCAGCTCGGAACCCTCCTACAAGAACCTCTAATCGTGATATATCACTGAGAACACTACCAGGACATGAAACGCTAGCGTTTCCAACTAGACCACTCCCCAGAAATTTCTTCTCATCGTCTGGCTGTCTTATTTGGAGTTGAAATTTTCTCTTGAAGTCTCTGTATTCCTTCATCCTTCTATCTAAACTCCCAGTATTTATTTCATACACTATATCAGCCCATTCATTATGTGACATTCTATAATCCGAATAATTGTCCGTGAAAAACTTCTCTTGTGAATCATAGCTGTTAGCAGCGAATTCACCTAAATTGTCTATATCCTCGTTGAGAATTTGTTGTTTAGCGCTCTCGGTAAATATAATTGATTTAGGTAGTCCACTAACTAGTTCTTCCTGAAATCCTTTAAATTTTCGTTCTGAAGCGGTTGATATATCCTGAGGAAGTGATTGCAAGGATTTTTTTGTTTGTTTAGTTTTTTTTGCTATTTTTTCTAACACAGGAATAAGACCCTCTTCTTTTCTTTTACCGTCAGGATCATCTCCCAGTATAGCACGCTCTACCCCTTTCGTTGCTGTGGTTACTGGTTTAAACAATTCTTCAGATCCCGCAGCAAAATCAGTCTGAAGACTCTGTCGTTGTTGCAGTTTATTCCTTACAGAGTCACGAATTGGTACAAATCTCTTAATTGCATCTAATCGTTCACGAGCCAATCGGGTTGTTAATGCTTCATTGACCATTATTTGAAATCAGAAACAATGTTTCAATTGTTAAACACTTTTCCCACTTTTTTGACATATCATAGATGATTTTTAACACCATCATGGAGGTGTTTTAACAGCTCTATCAGGTTTGAGGAAAGTCACATAATTGTATATAAAATAAATAATACTGTGACTTTCCTCACTTTTTTGACATCAATGACATATCATAGATGATTTTTGATACGGTCATGGAAGTGTTATTTCATCGTGAGACACCTTCTATCAATGATGAGGAAAGTCACATAATTGTATATAAAATAAATAATACTGTGACTTTCCTCATTCTAGTTTTGATCAATCTGAACCGTCCATCAATTTTTATTCAGTGTGAAATATTTTCACTGTTTTTGACATTATCAATCAAAAAATGCTAAAAAAAATTAAAATCTCTATGAGGGACGGTCACAATCAAATAATGATAAATGGTCAATCAAAATTGTTCATTTTCTTGAATTAACGCCCGTAGGTTTCTAATTTTAGAATTAACCTCCTTTTTCAATTCGTATTCGTACCCCAATTCTTTTCGTATTCGTTCTACGATGGTATACAACGGAGCGAACACACTTACGTCACTGGAAAATGCGAGAGAGTCCCGAATAGAATTCTGAATTCTCTTGATGAGCGCATACTTCTTTGGTAGCATATACTTGTTAGTGCTAACTCCGTATTCTATATCCTGAAAATCAGACATGATTTGATCAGGATTTAACCCATCTGATAGTTCAATATCCCAACTTTTCAATTTTGAAATCTCGGATAAAATGCTATTCATGTTTTCAGAATTCATTATTCTATAATAATGATATATTTCTAAATGAAAAATATGACGCATTAGACATAACTAAATTGAACTTTTTGTCCCGTCCTTTTTGAAATAGCCGATCGATAAATCCCCTCTGCAACGAATCGTACTGAGGCTCTACAAATATCGAAATACTTGCCGGCTTCATATATTGATTGAAATATTTTTTCTTCGTTAGTTATTGTATTCAAAGATTTTACTGGTCTCGCTTTTTTTGAGCATTTTCCAGTCTCTCCTCGTTTGGTATTCTCACTTTGTGTGATAGCCTGCAGATTTGATAAAGAATTGTTCTTTGGATTAGAATCGATATGATCAATAACAAAATCATCCTCGATCAATCCATAAAAGCATTCATACACGAAACGATGATTGCGATAAGTTTTCTTTCCCTTAACAGTGAACACCAAATACCCCATACCATTGTCAGCACCAACTGGTTTCTTCAGTCTACAGTGCCTTACAACACCATCACTGGATGCTTCATAATTTGTAATCAAGGGATGGTGTCTGAATTCTTGGTTCATTCGTATACATAATACTATTGTTTGTCTAATTCATTGTTTGGTTTAATGATGAATCTTTCGATGTAGTCTTGAGGAGTTCTTATGATTTTGTCAGGGACGTTGTCAGTGTCAGGGACTTTTTCAGGGTCATAATTTCTGATTGATTGTCCATTTTTTATTCTTTTATCATAATAACGCTTCAACTCCCTGTATCGCTTTTCACCGCAATTCAAACACAACTGAGATTTTCCCCTGACCCCAACCCCACATCGTATGCAGGGTAACGGGCCAAGGCTTCCACGTCGAAAGCTTTGCATATGATACCCACAAAACTCATTTCTGCATGATTTGTTACACGGGGTTGTTGATCCAATCATAAGCCACTTACAGTGATTCATTATATATAAATTCTTCATTTAAATGCTTGTTTTAATTATAGCATGAGGGAATTAAGGAGAACGCCTTCGAAAAATGCTGAATTCAATGCTGATAAGGAGTTTAAAAGATTATTGAAAATTAATCCTAAATTTAATCTCGATAAACCAAAAAAACGTCCAATAGACGGAAACATGAAAGAGTTTAAGAGATTATTGAAGATTAATCCTAAATTTAATCTCGATAAACCCAAAAAACGTAACAAGAGATTATTAAAAATTAATCTCAAACGTCCAAGAGACGGAAACATGAAAGAGTTTAAGAGATTATTAAAAATTAATCCTAAATTTAATCTCGATAAACCCAAAAAACGTCCAAGAGACGGAAACATGAAAGAGTTTAAGAGATTATTAAAAATTAATCCTAAATTTAATCTCGATAGACCAAAAAAACGTAACAAAATTAATCCTAAATTTAATCTCGATAAACCAAAAAAACGTTTAATAGACGGAAACATGAAAGAGTTTAAGAGATTATTAAAAATTAATCCTAAATTTAATCTCGATAAACCAAAAAAAACGTCCAACAGATTACCCTGGAAAGATGCTCAATTCAATCTCGATATAGTTTCTAATACACCAAAGAATACAATTCTTGATAAAGCCATGATTAGTAAAATCAGAGACTGTTTTAATGAATTCAAGCGTGATGGAGCATCTTATTGTTGGTCAACATTTCGAATTGATGGTGTTATTGACGCTACCATGAATGATGAAAAAGCAGCAGTGATAATTTCACGTGTTGTGGAAAAAAAGTATTTTTTCCGAATAAAATTCATTATCGAAGTCGATGGCAAATGGATTATTAGGGATAAATTTGAACCAATCCTCAAGAATAAAAAAGCTGTCATTGTGAGTAGAGATTCCAAACCAGGAATTCTAACTGGAATCGACAAACCATACTACGAAAGATCTTATCCCGTAACAGCAATGGTTTATGGGATATATCCGTTAAATGATAAACCCGATATCGCAAAACTAGCTCCTATGAAATATTCGTCAGGGCTTAATTGTGTAGCAGAACGAATAATAGAACATTTCACAAATGCGTCCCGGGGAAATAAACTAACTGATCTGCGACGTAGGAAAATAACCAAATGGGAACTGACAGTGAAACAACACGGTGCAAAGATTTCTGATATAGCTAAATTAGAAACATCATTAAGATTTCCAATAACCGTTATGACGATAACCGGAGAGGTTTTATACGAACCGAAATATAACAAAAATGGAGCGCCAATACAGATTATTGATCATAAGAAACACGCGTGGACACCTGCGGTAACAGTATTTCCACGAGAACGAACCGTGAAATATATCCCTAAGGAGTTCGTCGGGGATGTTTTCTATGAAGAGAAATTATTCGATGCTATTCATGCGTTGTGTAAAGATGATCCTGTGTCAGTGTGGTTACTTAGAAGTGATGAAGATCCCGAAATAGGATTCGATCAATTTGTAAGACCAAATGGTGAATTATATCGCGTTGAAGAATTAGATAACAGAATGAGAAAAATCGCTAGTGATTTTTCACCGGAGAGTTTCCATGAAAAACTACTCACGGATATTTTTACTATTCCATCAGTGGTAGCTCACTTCGCAAGAGAAAAAAACTCATGGCGTCCAACACGAAGTGATTTTCTCGAGGATGTTAAATTGAGTTGCGTCGAATTTGGTCATGGAGGACTGTGGAATACGAAATACTCACGTGATGGTATGATTTCAATTGATATATCCGCGTGTTATCCCGGAAGTTTTCTCGGGTATGGGGAATGTGCTGAGTACTTCAAACGATTTGGACACCCCACGCATGAAATGACTCGTGTTGCGATTAATGGACCATTGCCTGATTTTGATTTAACCGGATTCGCTCGTGTGATATCATTCGAATTAGCTACAGGGTTACATCCGTGTAGTTATGTTTGGCTCGGTAGACACCTATCTGAAAAACACTGGATGCCAATAGTGCTATTGAGATATATGATTGATTGTGGTATGCTAATATCGTTGATTGTTTCCGAGGCTATTATATGCTATCGAGCTCAGAAAGAAGTTTGGCTACCACAACCCGATCTAGATAGAATAATCAGCGAACAGCGAAAACAATTCCCTGATTTCAATGAAGAACAAATCATGAATCGGTCTAAGAAGTTATTTGAAATTAAAAAAGAACTAGCAAAAGATTTTGGACGAAGAATAATCGGTAAATTTACCCAGGGTGGACGAAACGACAATGCAAAATATTCTTCGCGGTTGATTATAGATATCGCTGAATACGATTTTATTGTAACGGATTTAATGAAACAGGGAAAACTTGTATCCCGTAAGGATGCTTTTCTATCCAATGGTGAGAAATTAGGTACGGTTGTTACCTACTGTGATGGATATAATTCCCAGTATACACATTTGAGAAGTTCAATGCTAGCCTATGCTTCTATTAATCTATTTTCGATGATAAATAGATTTCCTAATACCGCGGTTAGAGTGGCCACTGATTCGATGTATATACACAATAAGTACAAATCAGCTGTAGCGGCATTCACAGATCCCGAAGAAAATTGGGGGCGTTGGCGATTTAAAAAGGAGATGCTACATGAGTATTGTGAATCCGCAGACGTTGCCATGGATGATAAATATCTTTGTTGTAACCGTATTGAAATTCAATCAGAATTTTCTAATGCACCACCGGTATCTTATCCAGTATGTAGATACAAGACAGTTTATTTAAACGGTTGTGGTGGGTCAGGAAAGACAACTCGTGCAATTGAATTATTTCGTCGGTCAACCATGATTGTGCTAACACCGACTCACAGACTCGCCAGAGAGATGATACAGCGAGGGGTAAATGCCTGTACTTACCATAGTTTCTTTCGATGGAAGGGTGACAAATGGACTCCTGAGCGTATGGGTGATAAATTCATTCCTGAAATCATAATTTGGGATGAAATATGCACAGTGTCATTAGATGTATTACAAACATTTCTCGAGTGGTTGTTAAACAAAAACACAAAAGTCGTCATGTGCGGTGATCACGGCCAACCACCACCATTTGTCGGTGCATCTCCACATGAATGGCTAAGGGGTTTTGTAGACTATTATGAAGAAAGTACCACTGATTATAGATCAATTGATGAACGATTACGAGAATTCAAAGCGCTAATTAGATTACAACCGGATAGAATCCAATGCGAAATAGCGCGTGAAGTGATTTCAGAAACTCCAATGAATGATTTCTGGGAAACATGGAGACCAAATGATTTGATAATTGCAAGTAGAAAAATAGTCAGGGACACACTTCAGATGAAGTTATTTGAATTGCATAAAGAAAAATTTGCAACGCTTCCAGTACCCCTTTGTTATAGGCCATCGGATACACGAAAACAGAACATTGAAGTTGATATTCCAGGACAGAGTGAAAAACAAATTCTCGTATTAAATGATATATCGGATACAATTGTTTGGATGGTGGATAATCGCATCGAATGGTCGAATTTAGTCTATCTCGCAGTATCCAGAGTACGAAAAATAAATCAACTTCGAAGAATTGTTTTCGATGATAATGACACCACAATAAATGATATTGATGTTAAAATTATTGATAAAAAACTCTCCGGTTACAAACAACAGGACAAAAAAAAACAACGAGAATTTGATATTGATGCTGAATTAATAATCACTTTGAAGAAACAACAGAATAATCACTGCGCGAGTTGCAATTGTATAATGCGTTGGCAGTATTCGGATAAGGATCCTCGCCAATTCACCGTAGACAGAAAAAATAACAATCTCGGTCATGTCAGAAACAATGTGATGGTGACTTGTCTTGAGTGCAATAGACGCAACGGTGCTAGTTAAGACCATGCGGTGGCAATTGAGTATCCTCGGGAATTACCTGTAGTTGTTGTCGAGTAAAACCCCGCTGAGGGGCAGTTGAATCCAGTTTATAGACTGGAGGTCTACCCGTAGATCGTGTTATACTAGATATCTTGTGTGCAGTAACACTCCAAATAGGATCAGTAGCCCTTTTTCTGCCACCTTCAAGTTCTCCTGGTTCATATAAATACCTAACAGTGACATTACTACCAAGAATTGGTTCTTTGAAATCTTTTTGTGGTTGTACGGGTATAGACTTCTTTTTAATAGCGTTGCTAGGTTTCATGTTGATTGTTCTAGTAATCTCATTATTCAGTGCGGTAATCACAGCTGGTAACCTTTTGACCCATTCAAGGGATCGCTTTTCTTGAATGAATTCTTTTGCGTATTGATATCCAAATAACCGCTCAGCAATCGTCCGATTAAATCGTTCTACAATGGCCTGATCGCGATGTAGCGCAGTATGCCCTCGTCGTATGGTGACATTATGATGTTTCATTGTAGATAACACTGCACCCTGAAATTCCTTGCCAGGATCAACCTGCAATAGATTTGGCCAGTGCAGAGGACCTCGTCGATAAATCCTTTCAAATGCAGAAGCGACTTCAGTGGCTGATTTTGTTTTTAACGGTTCTGCTTCTTTGTATCGACTTGCAATATCAACTACGGTTAAAGCGTATTTGTAACCACGATCATGTGGCAGAAATAATATATCAGCCTGATGAACTTCATTAGGAGCGGTCACATCAAAATGCGAGAAATTAATCTGTTTAGGCGGTGGTAGATAAATTTGCCATAGTGCCTGTTTGGATAACCAATTAACCGCAGTGGTTTTTTTCACTTTTGCAGCGCTAGCGAGTTTATGGACTGCTGATTTACCCCTCCAGTATCCTCTTGGGGAATAATAAATTGATTCCATATTATTAATTACCGGCACCTAACATCAATTTACTTTTCATAGCCGATTTTATTAAAAAGTAAGCCAATTTTTCTTTGAAGGATTTATCAGGAATAGCATTTAACGCATGAATTAATTTCACATCTGCTAGATGCCTGTGTTGCAGATTGCTGCTTTTATAAGCAACATCATGAAGGTGACAGGCCTTATCAATAGCGTTTATTGGTTCTTCACCGGGTCGGGGCTGATTTTGATCATTGAGTCTGATATCAAGTCTGGTTCCCGGTCCACAGTAGCTATATCCTGGAAGGTGCTTTTCTCCAGGGTATTTTGCCCATGGGGTTCCAGGGAGTTTTGCCAATTTGGCTGCGATATCACCTCCTCGTTTTTTTTAAAAACATCTCCGAATTGTAAAATCTTTGATTTTGTAGAAACAAATCTAAATTTTTTTGTACCACATGTTGCACATCTACCAGTAAGTGCTGATCTGTTATTTTTAGTTGTAACCGTCGTCACATCATTTGTACTAGTACGCGTTTTACACTTCATACAATATAGATCCATAATTTATGTATAGAGATATGGATATAATTGATTTTTCAGCGACTAAAACAAGAGAACCAGTTAAGCATCATGCAGCGCTACCAAACTCTATCCGGATGATTATAATCGGGCCATCTGGATCCGGTAAAACGCAATTGTTACTCAATTTAATAATGAGATGGATGAAGTGGGATAAGTTGTATTTAATTGCCCCTAGCGTAGATGATCAACGATGTTATGAAGTGCTAAAAGATTTTAACGACAGCGCGGTAGAAAAATCCGGAGAGGGTATTATTGAGTTTATAACCGATATCGATGAAGCACCGAGCATTGATAATATTGATGGAGATATTAACAATTTAGTCGTATACGACGATATAATGTTAGATAAACAAAAAAATCCTGCTAGGATCTTTTCCCGTGGGCGTCACAAAAACACTGACGTGATATATGTCACTCAACGCTACACTCAGGTTCCAAAAGTCATCAGAGATAACTGCAATATTCTTGCTGTATTCAACGGAGTTGATACTCATACTCTTAGAAATATATGGCAGACATGGTGTTCTGATATGGACTTCAATCAATTTAAAAACTTCTTTAGTCATGCTCAGTCAACCCCGTACGGATTCGCAACAATAAATTTGCATGATCCTCGGACACGATATCGTATCGGACTGGATCAAATATTCGGTTAAAATCATTTATTATTTTTTGTTAACCCATAGCAGCAGAGAGGGTGGATGACAACAAGTTGCGACCAAAATTGATTAAAAAATCGTAAAAGTCTCCGTTTTCATTTTTTTAGTTAAAATGAGATTTCGTAGGGAAGGCTCGTTAAGATTTCAATCAATTTTTTGTCTGAAAACGTTGTAGGGTTCACCCTCTCTGCTGCTCATGTATTATTGGTACATATACAATTTGGATATCATCTGAAGGCATACATGTTTTATAGATACGCAATAAATTTGGATATCATTTAGAGGCATAGATGTTATATATGTACACAATAAATTTGGAGTTATGGTAGTAAATGTATGTGACAAGATGTTTATAGGCACATATATAACATGAACACAGACTCGCAACTTACTACTCATATTAAACAATAATAAATACAAATCGTATTTTTTATATTTTTTTATTATTATTATTATTATTATTATTATTATTATTATTATTATTATTATTATTATTATTATTATTATTATTATTATTATTATTGAACACAAGGTATCAGTATTTTACATATTCCCCTACATCACCACCTGACCTGGCGTATGGGGCATGATCTTAAATTATTTTGTGTCCTGATCTCTACATGTGTTTCCTACATAACACGCACACACATACACACAGACACTTACTTACAATCACAATTATTGTACACAAAGTCATACTCGCATACAAACCCCAAGATGTTTGAAATTGCAAAAGATAATATAAGTTTAAAAATTAAAACTAATAGAGTGAATGTACCAAAAAAGTTGATAACAGGGTCCACTTTCTTTTAAACTCGTCACTTCTGTTATTCACTTTGGCGACATATTTTTCCAGCGTTTTATATGATAAAACACAATTTTTATAATAGGCAAGATTTGGGCTTTTTGATGCACAACGTGATCTGTATATGACATATTTTGCAAGCAAAATTAGGAAGTTAATCAGATCATCAAAGTTGTTATTTCCTATAAAGACATCTTTTCGTGTAATTCTAAAATCTGGGTCATAAGTTTGGATCCATTCTACCAACAGTTTCAAAAAGTTTTCAGTAACTAAACAGTCATAAAATAAGTGCTCAATTTCTTCTATTCCCTCATTACAAAAGGTACATTTATCATTATCACTTAAATTGATTTTTTTTAGAAATTGGTATGTGGCAATATTTATGTGGAGAAATCTAAAGTTAAAGCTAATCAGTTTTGTGTCTTTTGTACAAAATCTAGCCGAAACAAAAGAGTTGGTCCATTCATTTGTACCAATCGCACACTCTAGCTGTCTGGACCAAGTTTCATGTTTACCATTTGGCTTTATTTTTGTGGTTCTTATAAGGTCTTTATAGATAAATTTATTCTTTTCTCTTACCCTAAGGAAATATGTTTTGTCCAAAGCTACAAGAAAAATATCTCCACTTTCAAAGAAAGTTTTAATTTTCTTTTTCCACATAACTGAGATCTTTGAAATAAGAGCAAACTACTGTATGAAATTATTTGTTTTGTTTTTTGTTTTATTTCATCAAAACTTAATAGAGACCCTTGTGCATCAAAAAGATGTTGAATAATTACAATACCGTTTGTTTTCCACCATGTGTATTATTTAAAACTATCTACAGTCACTAAATTAAGAATATCTTGAGACAAGTATTCATTGACAGTAGATGGTTCATTTTTGCATTGAGATAACGCATAAATAACATCACGCCAAAAAACATTTTTAATTACTTTTGAAATTACTTTTAATTTAGATTTTCCTAACGAAAGTACCAGCATACCTCCAAATTTTCCAAATATTTGTTCAGAAACCAGTTTGTGCCATAAGCCATCTTCGTTTATTAAGAGACGCCTAATCCAGGAAAGTTTTATATAACACAGAAATGAATGCAAGTGAATCATATTTAATCCCCCTTCCTCAAAAGAAGCTATAAGTGTGTTTCTTTTAACTCTCTCAGTTTTACTGCACCCAAATAAACTGGAAAATAATGTATTCAGTTCCTTTTCTATATGGGGTGGAGGATTTGGCAAAGCTGCAAAAAGATGAATGAATTTAGGCACAAACAAGGACTTTATAAAAGTAATTTTTCCAAAAAGGGATAAATTTATTTTACTCCACTAGCCAAGCAGTTTCGTAACTTCCTTTAACTTCATCGAATAATTAAGCTGTACCATGTCCTCCAAGTTCAAAGAGAAATATACTCCCAGCAATCTAAAATTGGACATTGACCAGTTAATATCAATTTCTGGACATATTTTTTTATTAGAATATTTTTTTGTTTCCAATCCAAATTGCTTTCGATTTCAAACATTGCAGTGCAGACCTGACACCAAAGCAAAATCATTTAAAATCTACATGGTAGTCCTCAAGGACAAATGTGAACCATCTAATAATAGAAAAAGCATCATCAGCGTACTGCCCTAATTTGAACTCCATTTCATTATACAAATGCCTGTAACATCATTGTTTTCCTTTAGTTCTATTGCAAGAAGTTCAATTCCTATTATAAAAAGTAGGGTGATAAAGGGTTTCCCTGGCAACAACCTCTCTCTAAATGAAAGAATGGGGATAAATGTCCATTATTAATAACACAACTTTTTGATTTATTGCAAAATAGCCTGAACCAGTGACAAATTGATTCTCCAAAGTTAAAAGACTTCAGAGCAGTTTCCAGAAAGTCCCATTCAACTGAGTCAAAAGCTTTTTCAAAGTCTATCAAATTCATTTTTTCCTCAAGGTATTGCATCAGGTCATACAAAGGCTTGTATTTTTACCAATGAATCTCCCTTTCATAAAACCCTTTCGTGTGTCACTGATGATAAACGGGAGTACTTTTTTGACCTTATTAGCAATTGACGCTGAAGCAATCTTGTAATCTACATTAAGTAGTGAGATTGGTCTCAATTTTTTTTAAAATTTCCTGTCTTTATCTTCTTTTGGAATGCACGTTATGATCCCCTGAGACTGAAATTCTGAAAAATGTTGCATATCGTATCAAATATTTAGAGACCTAAAGAGAAAACCGCCTAGGTCTTTCCAAAAGAATTTGTAGAATTCGACCGTAAATCCATCAGAACCAGGGCTAGTTTGATTTTTCATATTTTTTAGTCCTAAACCACATTCCTCAAACGTTAACGTACCTTCACATGAACTTCTTTCAAAATCTGAGAGTTTTTTATCATGGTTAAAAAAGTGGTTTAGCGTTTGAAAGTTACGTTTGTTTTTACTTTGGTATAATTTTTCATAGAAGTCTTTCTGTTGATTTAATATTTCTTTTGAATCTGTTACCCTTGTTCCATTGTTCCTTAGTAAACTCTTTTATTGTTTTGTTTGTATAATTTCTCTTTTCGAGATTGAGAAAATATTTAGAGTTTTTTTCACCAGATTCATATCATCTTGCCTTAGATCTTAACATTATACCTTCCACCTCTTTTTTCCACATTTCTTCTAAAACCGCTTGTGTTTTGTTCAATTCTTTCATCGTGGTGTGGTTATTATTTTGATTCACTAAAGCATCTAAGGTATGTATTTCAGCTTCCAATTTCCTGAAATTTTGTTTTTCCTGTTTGGCTTTAGCTTGTGAGTACATAATATATTCTGATCTTATTATCTTTTTAAGGATTTCAAAAAACAATTGATTATTACATGTTAGTTTCACCTGAAGTGGGTTTTTATTATCACCTTTACAATAATATCCTTCTACTGTGTTGGTTATACATTTTTTTACCAATTGAATATAGTCATTTTGCTTTAATAGCTTTGAATTGAATTTCCGGTATCCAGAACCTCTACAATTTGAAAACATATCCTCAGAGATTAAAAAATAGTCCAGTCTACTCTGTTTCACTGGGTTTGCCTGATGACAAGTAAATACTCTACTGTCAGGATTGACCGTTCTCCAAGGATCCAGTAAATATAGTTGATTATAGATGTCCTGGACTGCTGCTCGGGCCATGGAGTGTTTATCATGCAAGATATTATAAGAGTCACGCTCCATATCCTGAACAACATTCCAGTCAGCACAAATAAGAACAGAGGAATTTTCAAAATTTATAATATTCTCTTTCAAATTTCTAAAAAAACTCAGCATTATCATCACTATGACCATATAGATTCACTGGTGTAAATCTCTGTCCATTAACTGATAAATGTAAGAGAATGTATCTGCCCTGACAATCGCAATCAAAATTATTTCTAAACATGATAGCAACATCAGCACTACTGCTAGATTTATGGCTAAAACACACTTATATCCCCATTCAGCCCCCCAATACTTCTCAGTCTCAACTGTACTATGTGTATCTTGTAAACATATAGATGCTTTCTTTTCTTTGACCTAGCAGAAAATATCTCTTCTTTTGATATCAGAACTATACAGACCCCTAACGTTCATTGACAAAATTTTAATTTGAGTGTTCATTTTTAGATATTGTTTTAACTAAAACTTTCACAACACTTATATAGACATGCATCACAAAACCATTATCATGAAAAATGCTCACATACACCTTGGGACACACTCTCACACACATAACCACATAATTCTTAAAAAATCGATAAATGTAGTACAGTGTCATGCACCATTGGGTACATATATAATGTTGCCCAATATAGTAATACATGAACTCTGTTCTACGCTGGAGTGTTGATATAATTAGTAAATGTAAACATCAATACAGTATATCTGAAAAATAACACTTTTTGTCCATTGATTCAAGATTGAAATACAATATGCATATTTCAGAATTTTAGATACAAGATTATAATAACATTCTGACCATATACAGGCTTTGTCCATTTCCGAAAATCACTTTTCTAATTTAAATATATATAATTAAAATTAAAACTTTGCATATCCATTTTGGAACAAAGTTCTGTACCTCCAAATGTATCCAGAATCAACATGGAAAAAATTAATTTGCCGATAAATTGCGATTGAGTGTGTCACTGATGTCGTCAAAAAGGTCAAATTTGTACCGTTTCCAGCTTTTGATTTTGCATACACACTGCAATTAAAGTACCAGGCAGATTCAATTTTTGGATGGCTAGTTAATCTATTTATGAGACCCATATTTTGTCTAGTAACATATTCCACTATTCGTACATTACATTTGTTCTTGAAGTCCCTTTTCCTCTTGGCGATGTTAACTTTGGATTCTGCATTCCAAAATTTCACAATTAATGGTTTAGGGGCACCATTCTTCCCAGGGATCCGATGTATTGCGAGAATATCTCTCTGATCTACGTCATGACCTGTTACATTCTTCACCATCTCTGCAAACTTTGCTCTGACATTTTCATTTTGTCATTCAGGCAAGTTGAAAATGTTTATGTTATTTTTCCTTGAGTATTGCTCATTGTGGTTTGCAATCTTCATGGCTTCTTTGGAACAATCTGTATTATTTTTCATTTCTTCTTTTAGCTTTTCACTTTCTTTCTTAGAATCAACTAATTTTTCTCTTAACTGGTTATTTTCAAAGTTCATTGATTCTATTTTTTCCTCGAACTCTTTTTTTTGTTAACAATTTGTTTATCCACTTCATTCATCAGTTCGAGTTTCAGTTTCTCAAACAGCTGGGATACTATGTCAGACACTAATCCACCTAATTCCTCTCTGGTCACTAATAAATTAATTACAAGTTTTTATTTCGAGTAGATCCCTCTGGATTAATTCAACACAACTCACCTCTTCATTAGTAACAGTAGAATCCCCTGACTGAGAGCTTGTAGCTGACCTTGTTATTGGCTTGCTGGTTTCCTTCCTAGCACTCTGAAAACTACTATTCAAGGTAGACTGAACAGTTTTCTTTGAATTGCTCATTTGTCAGTTAAGAGCGTTCAGCACACTTATTGTAATCCTTAACTGTCTCAATGAAATTGTGAGCAAGTATTGTAAATTGTGCAGATTAATGAGTATGAGGGCCATTTCAAAAAGATGTAAATTAACACCAGGTTACACAAACCATACAAAAGAGACTCATTTAAAAAGAAAAAAAACTTTTACAAAACTAAAAATTCTGCAAGATACACATAATCCACAGATGAAATGAAACTTTAGATTGAAGATAAAAAGCTTCAAATAGATGCTAGACCAGAGATGAATCTCTACATCACATTGCAACCTGTAAATATCACCAACATTTTGGGAGATATTTTCTTAACTACTTTCACTGGCGGCCATCTTGAATCCCCTTAACAAATCGTTTGTATGTTTGACCTTAAAGAAGAAGTCACTGCGGTACAAATGCATATAAATGAAATAATTAAAATGACAAGATTACGCTTGGAAGAATCCAGAATAAACATCTAGATAAAGTGAGAATTCATCGATACAGTTTTAAATACGACTCTGATTTGTTTTTATTCAGTGATTGTTGCAGACAACGTCGCAAAGATCTACCATTCTCAATTTTCAACTTATCTCCCAGTTTGCTATAACAACATGAATAAAAGTTTAGCCAACATGTTGTGTACCTTATCAGGACAAGGATGAGTAGAATCGATCAGATCAATCATTGTCAAATGCTTAACATTGATAAAGATTAAATGGGTCATTGTATCAACATTTATTTATATAAGCTATAATCTTAAAATAAAATCTTTGTCAACCAGATGATTTTCATATACACTTATTTTGGGACACATGGTGTGACAGCAAATGCGTTTATTCATTAACGTAAATGATAATGATAAAATCACATATAACATTGTTTATTTATGCTATTTCACATTATATATAGCAGATAGACGGACACAAACGCAATAGCCGGGATAGTAAAAACTTTTGTTCTAGTCATGACTAGCACTTATATTTCTTTTGATTATACAACTCAGATTTATTATCACCTCTAATACCATTTATGTGTTATTGCATTTTTTTTCAAATATTGAATGTACCATTTTTTTTCAGGGCAGCTAGCGATTACATATCATTCACCGACGGTCATGGCACAATTTTGACCCCTCAGTCAGATTATGTTACCTCTATTATCCCAGGCTTTCTAGCATCAGTGTGAGTCCTTTATAAGTTATTTCAACAACCAAGTTCTTTTGAATGCATTCTAATTTAGTTACACAGAAATATCAAGGCCGTGAACCGTCCATCTCCCTGTGCAATCCTGGTGAGTAAGAAACAACCATTAAATCACTATGACCTGCATGCTTAATTGAGACCTTGAAGTGCTTCATTTTCAATAGCTTTCCTATTTTACTTTTCTGTGAATAATGTAGCGTTGGATATTTCTCAGTGAGTTGAACTATAGCCTTGCTAACATTGTTCGCTGTGTTATGGCATTCTTGGGCAAACACATTTACTTACTTTTTGTTACAGAGTTTCATTTAGATGATGCTTTTATTCTGAGATTTTTTTCAGAGGACCATGTAAGTCTGCATTGATTATTTGCACATCCTTTGGTAAGTATGATCATCGATCAATATAAACTTTTTACAGGCTTACAATAAACAATAATGTGGCCTTTTAAATACAAAAAATATACAGTACAACACTTACAATAAAATAAAACATTTTGACCCTTTGTCATTATATTTTGGTTAGTCCAATACTTTGTAAATGTACTGTTGTTTTGCAGATTATAGGATATACAGAGAGAGGTGAAATTCTTCTAACATCAGAACAAATGGGAAGTTCATCATTGCAAAGTGGGTTTACGAATAAAAACGACAAAATAAAACAGGCTTTATTTACAATCTTAGACTTGTTGTGTGTCTGCCAATTACATCTAATTCATAATGACGCAAAACTGTCATGATGGTTTTTTTTATCCGTGGTCAAGCATATTTGAAAATGTATGTTTTTTCAAAACCAAATAATACTAAAAGATATATATCGCAGATGTCCATAGTGAATATCATGGAAGGAACAAACATAACTAGCAACCCATTTAGCTAAATGTATTCGTTTACACACACACACACACACACACACACACACACACGTACAGACACTTTATTATGACAAATGAAGATTTACTCTAATTTTAAAATCTTCATATTTCACATCCATATATATATATATATTTACATATCTATCTTGATTATAATCTGTCTATCTATCTATCTATCTATCTATCTATCTATCTATCTATCTATCTATCTATCTATCTATCTATCTATCTATCTATCTATCTATCTATCTATCTATAGATCTATCTATATATATATATAGATCTATCTATCTATCTATCTATGTTCGTATCTATCTATTTATCTAACTATCTATTTATCTATCTATCTATCTATCTGTCTATCTATCTATCTATCCATCTATCTATCTATCTATCTATCTATCTATCTATCTATCTATCTATCTATCTATCTATCTATCTATCTATCTATCTATCTATCTATCTATCTATCTATCTATCTATCTATCTAGCATTTGTCATTTTCTGTTATTTTGTCAAATGTGGATAACACAGCATGCCAAATTATATTAAAACAGGAATAGAACACTAAATTATTTCCAACTCTATTGCTTGTATTTTCATGTACAAATTCCCAAAACAGCCGTTTCTGCATAACATTCTGTATGATGGCAATAATCCCATTCTTACAATCCGTAGGAGGCAGACAAAAGCTGTTGATATATTGACATTACTATTGGTTTAATATGTATAACGTTTAATGAATTGGACTTTGTTTGAACTGTACTGTATGTATTGTCAGTGAACATGTATTTTTACTTCAACATAATGCACATCAGTATGCATACACAATGTACGTCAGTTAATATATTTTATAAAATGACAACTCACGTAGCCATTGGTAATTACTATTATAATATGAAACATTATTACTTTATGAGGTTATGTTTACTAAAAATGGAACCATGTGACACTGACAACTAATGTAATTGATATAAATTTGACTTACCTTACACTCCGTTCCTTAAAATGTGGCACCACCATCTTTGATGATAGCAGATTGCAGAAAATTCTTCATGGTCGTGATGCAGTACTTGGGCAGTTACCATGGCAAGCAGCACTCTATAGATCTAGAAAGTATTATTGTGGTGGTTTCATTATACATCCAGACTGGATCCTCACGGCTGCCCATTGCATAAAAAGATAAGTAGATCTATATTTATTTTGCCTGTGATGAATAGATAATACATCCTAATTGGGTCATCACAGCTTGTTATTGTAGCTTACATTATTGTTCTCATGTTCAATTATGTTTCCTTTAAAATGTTGATTATCACAATGTTCACTGCACAGATTATATATACATGTATTACATTGCGTTTTTATATTGACCGTTGTTTCAATACATCTTTGTTTTGTTAAACATTTATGCACTTCTTAATATATGTTCCTTACAGCCTGTTTTGAGTGTTGTATATTTCTGATGAGCGTCTTTGTGTAAGCATCTGGTCATAACTAGGTTTATCTATTGTGCATGACATTTCACTATCTTGAATGGATTAAATCATGTCAGTTTTGGCATCAAAATATAGTTTGTTAATATCTAAGCAATTTATGTTCCCTCAATGTTAGAATGGCAAGCTAAAAACAACCAATATATCACACGAAATGCATCTTTTGGTCGAAACAAGAAGTTAAAACCAAAATACGATTAACTGACTTTACTGATGAACAATTGATGTTCCAATCCATTTTCTTACAAGACCTATAAAATGCATATGTCATAAGGCTTAATGACTCAATATAAAGCAACAGCTTGTAATAATAATACATTAGATTTCATCAATATATATACACGACTATATTGGAAATGAAACTGTATCTTGTAAATGCTTGTTTTCCATTTCTTTTACTTTAGTGTTTCCTTTACATATACAGTAAGAGTTGGAGCAATAGAAGTTGAAACAAGCATTCCTGATGGTAATCAAAATTATTTGTACACGGTATTGCGGTCATATATTCATCCATCCTGCAACAAAATCTATGACAATGACATAGCTTTACTCTATCTCAATCCACCAATTGTCTTTAATGACTATGTGCGGCCTATTTGCATTGCATCTAGAACTACTGCTGAAGAAATGGTGAATGCAGGACATCATGCAGAATGTTATGTCAGTGGATGGGGATTTTATCATAATTTCGTCAATAGAGGTAATACATAATTTCATAAGAAGTAAATCACATTATTAATATAATCATGTTTTTGGTGAGATATCTTTAGCATCTGAATTTTATTAATTTCAGATTAACAACATACATTCTAGCAACATGTTTTGAGAACCAAGAGATGCTTCCCTAGCTTTGTTTATAATGAAAATCTCACAACACTTAGTAAACCACCCATTCTTCAATGTTGTATGACAACCATGTATAAAGTTTTAGATGAAATAATTCCATCTTAAGGCTTATTTAAAAACTTAAAAAATAGTAAAGTTCTCTTTATATCTGTATCTAAAAAATATTGAATCTGTATAACACTATCTATAATACATTTCATTTTACTGTTATTCATAGTCGTATTTCCTTATCAGAATAACATTTAAAATGCCAGAAAAGGGTATTTCTATGCAAAGCCTATCATAAACAAATCCCAGCAAATATTGGCACATGTATTAAATATGTTGCTGGCATTAATAATTCATCAGATTCATTTTTGAAAAGTTCCTAATAATTTGTTCTGTCCGTACAGGATCTTTTAATCTTTTGTCCAGACCATAAACAAAAGGGCAAATGAACAACAGCATTTTAGCAATGTTGAGGAGTCAGTTATTGTGGCTCAGTGTTTAGCAAACGGCAAGTGTTTGAATCATGTTACCAGACCGAGCTGGGTCAGCGACTGTGGCTGTTCTTGTGCAGAGGAGTAGCAGAAGAGGGGGCGAATCGGACAACTGCTTTTAGTCATCTATTCGGAAAATTAAGGCTTCCTCGAAAAGTGAATCGGACAGGCGTCGATTCTGCAAACTAAGGCTTCCGCGAAATCGTAAAAAAAGGCATGCTTGAGATGCCATTGTCGTTGTTGCAGCCACCTCTGCTGCTATGGGTTAACCTGATATTGTATCAAGTCCGCCCCCTCTGCTGCTTTGGGTTAGCAATGAAAATCATTTACAATGAAAGTTCTTACGATTTCACAAACAGACTAATTTGTAAGACCTCGCCTTGTAAATCGATTAGATTATTGGACTGGTCAGTGAGTCTGAAATTAATTTTCTTTAATGAATCATTATGACATCGCATAAAGGCTGGATTAGTTGGATCCTCAATTATTAGAAATCCTGGAGGAGCTATTGGTGCAAATGAATACAAAATATATCCCTTTTGAGCTTGATTTGATCGCTCGAGATTTATTTGATAACTTCCTTTGATAACATCACATACTAAATTCAATGCTATCACCGAGGTTATATTCACGTTGAATGGAGCGATATGCCTGCCGCCTCCGTCTAGGTCATTATTATGTGTCAGGATAGTTGTTTGTGGTTGTGGTGCTGTTTTTTTCCATGCGTCATGGATTTTTTGGAAACCTTCATCAATGCCATCATTGAGAGATTTTTGTAGTTCTGAGATATTATATCCTGGTAGTTTGAACTCAGGAATATCTTCTACGCGTATATTATTTTTTTAACGCAAACAACGTTCTCGTTTTAGGATTATCGTCATCTAATATCTCTTGAATAATTTTCAAATAAAATATTTCCATGTCATTGATGATTTTATTACATGTTTCTACGACACTGATAAATTCATCTCGGGTGAGAGTACCGGATTTAAGAGATATCAACAATATCGAAATATCGAAATTGAGCAATGTGAAATTTTCAGTGATTTTATCCTAATCAATTAAGTAATATCTTGGGTCGCTCTCTTCTATTACTTTAATGAAAAATACAGTTTATCGTAATCTCTATAGCTTTTTATTGGATTATCAGATTTTATCCTGTCGGTGATATGATCAGATTTGTTGGTTCAGGTGGTATGTTAACCTGTCGAGGTGGTATTTCAGGCCATCCCAGTATAGTTCTTATTGAACTCTAATAGATATCCACGACATAACTAGGTGAGTTTATCTCAATGGCAGATGATAACGTCGGCTCGTGAACCGTTATAGCGATTTTCGATTCTTCTGTTCCAGTAATTGATTTTATTTTACGCTATAATTCAGCATTGATTTGTTCGATTTGGTGTGACCCAGATGGTATCGAAACAACGTTCCAGTCTGGAGTTTTGGGTTTATTTTTATTTGCAAACACCAAGGAATTATTCGGTTGTTTACCACCAAATGCTACCGATCTGATATTAGGCCAACTGTGATACATTCGTAGTTTTGCTAGCGCTATCTCCTTCACCGGAATCGGAATCGGGAAATTTACATTGAATTCAGGATTCGTTGAGGTTGATATCATGCTGGTCCTCATCGGTGTGGTATTTTTCGTTGTTAGTTGAATCGGTTCGGTATTCTTTACTATTCGTTGAAGTAGTTCCTGCGGTGTTGTCATCGTTATTATAGTTATATTGTATTTTGACATCGCGGAATCATAAACACTTACCATCACTGAGAACTAACAATCTGATATCATTGAGTTTATTGAGATCATGCTGGTTTTTGGGTTTGTGTTCTCCGTTATTTGTTGAAGTAGTTCTTGCGGTGTTGTCATTGTTATTATATTTATGTTGTCGCTCTAATTTTGATATCGCGGAATCATAAATACATACCATCATTGATAATTCACTATCTGATATAAATGTATCATCGAGTGATGACGATATCAACGAGGATAATTGCGAGTAGGCGGTTGATACAACATAAAATTTAATTTAAGTAATCATGCAGTTTACACTGACTGCATGATGATATTTTTTTTTGTTATAATCGAAATTATTCCCGCGATTGTTTTCACCGCGGATATACAAATTGGAACAGGTATCGGAGCAATCATTGTCACCGAAGATAGCATTATACCAGCTCCGGCGATTACACCACTCACTGAGTACACGGTAACATCAATTGCGGTGATTCTTCGTCGGTATTTTTTTTTTATTTGATACTCCTCAGTGAGGGTTTTGAGTCTAGTTTGAAATTCTCTGACCTGATCATAGCGATATTGAGATACCGAAGGTACCGTTGATGACGACATTTCATTTTCAAATCGGTTTATGATTTCAATTGAAACCGTTAGTGAAATTGCCTTGCCAGTTTCAGTTTAGTTGTTTACTCAAATCTGCTACGAATTCCACATACCATGATACCGAAATTCTAACCAAATTTTTATCAGTGGATGCTATCTTGAACTGTTAAGTTGTATCCTTGTCGATGATTGTTGATATCATATTGTTGACCTCAGACGAACTCGACGATGATATATTAAATTGAGTTGACGTCACTAGTATTAATTGATAAATACCCTTGACGGTTGCTGTGATATCTAATTTGTTGTTTGTGGGTGTCGTGTATGAGGGATTTTTGTTTTTTCAACGATTGTTATCATCCTCGTTGCATCTTCCCTGATTGCCTTGATGGTGTTTTTCATCTCATCGCTGGATTTTTTAATATCAGGAAGTTTTAAATCAATTTTATCCAGCGTGGTTGCCAAAAATTTCTCAATACTATTTTTACGAAATGATGTAAACTTTTCAACGTGATCTGCATATTTGCTTTGAGGTGTTGCTAGTTCCAACATAGAATCTTTTATCGTTGTGAGCCTCGGTGTAGTCGTCGGTGGATTTCCAAGGAAATCTTGTAGCGGCTTGTCAATATTGTTAATTCTATCCATGATAGTTGAAACAAGTACACCTGGTTTGAGTTTACCCTGATCGGAAAATAACGCCATACTGCCTTCGGTTGCGTCTCGTTGTTTAACTAAAATATCATCCAGGGAAACATTACTAGATTTCAATTTACCCTGATCGGAAAAAAACGCGATAGTGCCTTCGGATGCGTCTCATTGTTTAATTAAAATATCATCCAGGGAAACATTACTAGATTTCAATTTACCCTGACGATCTTGAAATACAACTATTTCCCCAAGGTCAACACTTGTTATGTTCAACGTCTCAGCGATTATGTTTTTATATCACCGGTTGCAGTGCCATCGGAGGAGGGTTTCTTCAGCGCTGATAGAGGTCTTACCAAAATATCAATCATGTTATTGTAAAACTCTCTCTCTCTAAAATCTTTGATTTCCAGCGATTGCTGATGTATTCACTTACGACGACATGTGGTGGTTTTCCAGATGTTGAAATAGCATCAAGAACATTCAATACTTCGCTGCCGCATATTGGTGGATCATTCATTTGTTGTGTTGGTAGCGTAGAATACCAATGAGGGGTGTTTAATTGTTGTATATAGCAGTTAAATTCCTTCGGCGGCGCTAATACATATGAATCGAAATAAACGATTGCACGTGGATCAATCGCGTATGCAACCCAGTGGGTTCCGGGTCCGTTGCTGTTATCGAGATTAATGATACCTGTTTCAACGCTGTTTGGTTGTTCCGGCAACTGATCTTTCATAAATACACCTCTGAAGTTTTTAATCGCGAGCTTTTTAGCAGCATCGAGTAATCAAAATTGGACATTGGAGTCAAAGACTATACAACCATCGGTTTTGAATCGAAGATTTCTGGGTTAATAAACCGTTCCTAGTAGTCTTAGACCCTTTCCGATGTACCATGAATACTGGATTCCTGGTAGTCTTAGACCCTTTCCGCTGTACCATGAATACGGGGTTCCTGGTAGTCTTAGACCTTTTCCCTTTTTTTATATCCTCGCCCAGTTGTTTTCTTTAGTGCCATTCCTGCCGCGGTACCAACGGCTCCTAACGCCGCCGCTTTAGCTACCGATGGGGCAGACGCAGCAATCAATGCTGGTATCGCAGCTAACAACGGGAATATACCGCCTGATTTTTTCATGTCACTGATCGCAGCTGCAGAGAGAGTGATCTGAACGCCTTTTTTATCTCTGAAAGCATCATTGAAGTGTTTTACTTGACGAGTTGTTAGTGACAATTTATTCTGACCACCAGTCATCTAATTGGGTTTCAGTGTTATTGTAGTTCCGCATTTTTTAGCTGATTCCGATTGCAATTTCTTGAGTTGACCGGGAGTTAACGCAACACTAATATAACTGTATTTAATTATACAATAACAGATTGATCTAATTGTTATATGTTTGGCAATCACAGATTTTCCACTGGTGCATCTATCATTCTCATTCTTCCGCCAACACCTTCGACTAGCATTGATTAACAGCAACCGCTCCATAATCAGCAATAGCACCACGAAGCACATTAGCTCTAAAATGTATATCAACGACGGATTGTCTTGTTAAATCAAGATGTTCTAACGAAAAATAATAGATTGCATATAAGTTCCTAAAGTCATATTGTGATATTTGCAGACCAGTATCGACATTTTGATCGCGTGCCATAAATGATAATAAACGATGATACACGCGGGCAATATGGTTTTGACCGTAATTAAGTTGTATATCCTCGGATGGTTCCTGCTGGCCGTTTATTCTGAGTGAAACGTTTCTAATACCTAATTGATCAAATATCATATGGCTGCGGAGTTGATTACCAACTCGTGCGTTACCCTGTAACGCAATAAATCTATGACGTGGCGCAGTAACACCTTGTTTTGATAATAGGTTCCACGTAAATAACCCATTAATATTTGATTGTTTAACATCTGTACTTACCGTTAGCCAACTTAGTAATGATTTTCCTCCTTGGTCCATAAATGATAGTAATTTTTCTTCTGCGGTAATTGATGGAGTCAACACTGGCATCCACAGTTATAATTTTGTTAAATTGACTTTATCAGCATCAGCATCTGCATTTGCTCTCCTTCTACTTCGATAAATGCTTCACAAGGTAAAAAGTATTTACTGGTATCAAGAACCTGAAGTTTAATTCTTGATCGACTATTTGAATCTATTGCGTGATAGGCATAAAATTGATAATCACGTACAGAATCATCCTTGCGAACTGGAGCGTTCATATCAAACAATGGATCAGGTGACCTTTTGAACATTTTATTATATATATATATATATATATATATATATATCACTTTGATAAATCAAAATCTAAATCATCTTCGTCGTCGTGGTTTTTTTAAACCACTTCCCGCTATCATATTTGCGATGTTGCTTTGGTCGCTGGTGAATGACGGAGTCATTAGTGACGCTAATTTTTGATCTACTGCGTTATTTATTATTTTACTAACAATCACAGTCATTTCCGCTGTAGATGGTAACGATCCCGGTTTCTTTCGCCGTCGAACTAGCGCTGTTAGTTTATCACGAGCAGCCAAAAATGCTTTTCCGGCAGCATATCCAACAGCGCTAATACCCTTATCACGAATAATATCAATGGCTTTCATTGATAGTTGTTTTGCTAGCGACGCCACTTTGGAGCCATTCTTGCAAATAACCCTGCAATGGTATTACCGAGACCATCACCATATTATGTTTTATAAATTGGAAACCGTTAGTTTACTACATAGACGCTGGTTGGTTTGTCAGGGTTGTCATGGTTGTAGTGTATGATCATCTTATTTAAATGATATTTATCTAATGAAAAATTCAAAGGATTTTCAGTCATGGTGATTAATCACTATGATAATCATGGTGATCCGTATGATTTTCCACTAACTCGTCGATAAAATCTCGATATGTTTTGATATCCATGATGCCACATGGAAATAACCGCATGCAGAGATCAGCTGGTTCATTAATTATTAATTAATATTTGGAAAATCTCTGAACGTAATCCTGTGCAGTTCTTATGATCTTGTCGTTGACACTGTCAGATTCATTGATGGTGTTTTTAGTGGAATCTTTGATTGAAAATTATATATATTTGCCATTTTTAACTCGTTTATCTTAATAACGCTTCAACTCTCTGTATCGTTTAACACCACAACCAAGACATCATTGTGATATTCCTCTCACCCCTACCCCACATTGTATGCAAGGTAGGGGTCCATTACTTGCTCGACGAAAACTTTGCATATGATACCCACAGAACTCCTTTCTGCATCATTTGTCACATGGGTTTACTGATCCAATCATAAGCCATTTGCAATGATTCATTATATAATAAATTATCCTCTATTTAAATACTTGTTTTAATTACAACATGAAGGAGTTCGAGAGATTATCGAAAATTACGCCTTGGAAAAATACTAAATTCAATCTCGACAGAGTCTCTGATAAACCAAAAAGTCTAATAAGTGATAGAACCATGATAAATAAAATCAGCGATTGTTTTAATGAATTCAAGAGTGATGGAGAATCTCATTGTTGGTCAACATTTCGAATTCATGGTAGTGTTGATGCTACCATGAACGACGAACGCGCAGCGGTGATAATCTCACATCTTACGCGGAAAAGGTATTTTTTTAGAGTGAAATTCATTATTCGTTCAGACACGGGAGATTGTATTATCAGGGAAAAATTTGAACCCATCTTGAAGGATAAAAGAACCGTCGTTCTGAGTCAAGATTCAAAACCAGGAATTCTGACTGAAATTGAGAGACCGTACTACGAAAGATCTTATCCTATAACAGCAGTTGTTTATGGGATATATCCGTTAAATGATCAACCAAGTGTTGAAAAACTTAAACCCATGAAACTGTCATTGATGACTTCATCATCGACTTCGTCATCGACTTTGTCAAGAATGAATTGTGTAGCAGAACGAATAATAGAACACTTCACAAATGCATCCCGGGGAAACAAATTGACTAATTTAAGACGCAAAAAAATAAACGAATGGGAATTAACAGTTAACAAGAACGGAGCATCAATTCAGGATACAACCAAATTAAAAACATTATTAAGATTCCCAATAACCGTAGCGACGATAACCGGTGAGATATTACACGAATCAAGATATAAATCAAAAGGAGCCCCAATCAAAATTATTGATCATAACGAACACGCATGGACACCTGCGGTAACAATATTCCCGCGAACACGAACAGCAAAGTATATACCCGAAGAATTTTCCGCTCCAGAATTCTCTGAGAAACAATTGTTCGATGCTATTTACCAGTTGAGTAAAAACGATCCCGTGTCAGTGTGGTTACTTCACAGTGCTGAAAACACCGAGGGTGGATTCGATCAGTTTGTAAGACCCAATGGAGAATTATACCGAAGAACTCCATGATAAGATGAAAAAACTAGCTAGTAGTTTCTCGAAGAGTTTTGACGATGAACAATTACTAACAAATTGATTTACAATTACAATGAAATAATTTCGGAAACTACCATGAAATATATCTGGGAAGCGTGGAGACCAAACGATTTGATAATTGGAAGTAGAAACATAGTCAGAGACAAACTTCAGATGAAGTTATTTGAAACACATAAAGACAAATTTGCAACGCTTCCAGTGCTATTGTGCTATAGGCCTTCGGATACACGAAAGCAGAATATTGAAGTTGATATACCAGGACAGTGTGAAAAGCAGAATTTAGTCCTACATGATATTGTGCTGGTTGATATCAGCGTCGTCGAAGATGCATTGCATGCTGATAAATCACCATGGACGCTAGGATACGCAGCAACAATACATTCTTCACAGGGATTGACTATATCCGATACAATTGTTTGGATAGTGGATAATCACATCGAGTGGTCGAATTTAGTTTATCTCGCAGTGTCCAGAGTACGAAGAATAAATCAACTTCGAAGAATTGTCCTGACAGAGTCAGGATATGATAATGACACTACAATCAATGATATTGTCAGCGCTGACAACGTCAAGGATGGGAAAAAAGTCACATTATTATGTGGAATATACAAGAAGACGGCATTTGAACATTGCACCATTTTAACATCTGGTACGTCATTATCACATCAAGCATGCTAGATTGAATATGGTTTGAACATGGTATTGCTGAAGCATATCAGTGGAAATTTTAATATCAAACGATTCAAAGTTTGAAATAGTCTTATCTGGAGTTCGTCAACAGTCTCTTCAGCCAATAGAGTATTTCACCTTATGAATGTGATTCTAAAATTAAAAGAATTAAAATTCTCAAATTATAATTAGATACAGCACACTAAATTTCAAATACCTTTGACAATCACTTAGATAAAGATAACATGGCGTCCACAAATATAATAGAACCCATGCTTTTCTGTGCAGTCAATTAGGAATACGGATGGTACATTTTTGTTTACATAAGGAACATGAGATACAAAAGGATTCAAATGTATATAGCTTGAGTGGTGCAAATGAGAGGGAAGCACAAGATATTTTACTCAGGCATCAGTATACCTAATTTGTTCTGAGCACGGATGTTACATTTGACTTGGCACGTCATAGCACATATCCAGGAATCTTTTCTGTAAGTGAAACAACATGATTATAACGAGTTATACGACATTTGAGGACCAATAGTATTATTAGTTTTCTTTTAACTAAATATTGGTTCGGTCATCTGTCTATATTAGAAAATAGAGGCAATAAGTGTACGTTTCTGACATAACATTTAAAGTTTGAAATGATGAATAAACTTTTATTATTAGGGCGAAAGCTGCTTTTTTATAAAGAAAATTAATAAATAATCTTTACTTGTCAAGTGTTTATATTTTCCTTTCAGTTCCAGAGTATAAATGTCTACTCGATAATATCAAGACAATGATATTACTGAAAAGTAGATGAAACTTGCACAATTTTGGATAGTTTTCTTATTTTGAAGCTGTCAGCCAGTTTATTCGAATCTGTATTGGTATATTATTTTGTTTTTATTTAATATTTCTGGTATATTTTTCCTACATGTTTGCATTAAAGATGTATCTCCCCTTGATTAATTTTAGCGTAAATTGAAATATTCATTCTTGCCGATTATCACTGCTTCATTTATCTGTCGTCGTCCCCAACACCCACATACTAGCAAACGTTTCTTAACTATATGACTGTCTTGCAGCTGTTGACATCAGATAATGATATAATGGTTCTTTTCTTAACCCATAGGCTTTTTTTCAATGATTTTGATCAAAAAACAAAATACCGGTACCAAATAAGCACATGACCAAAACGGACTAGTGCTTAAATGGTCCGAACCAAAACGGATCGACCCTAAAAAAGACCATTTCTGAATAAATTACTAATTTCTAATATTATTAATATTAAAAAAAACTAATACATGAATCTCAAATTCTTGACTGACTGTGAACTATCTATAATGTACATTAGAGAATCACGCTGCAGTATGTCACTAGCGTACGTGAGCGATCATGTACAATTCACTGCGACATGATACAACTCACGTGTGGCTTCTCCATGACAAATTGTTATGGTAATGCTTTAATTAAGTAACGACGATTCCATAAGTTATGGAGAAATATTTCCATTTGCGAAGACTATTGACTATTTTCCTGTTTCACAATCATCCATTATCGCAACTACGCGTGTATGCTTGGTCTATTTTGATGTGGCTAATTTAGGCTTTAAATACACGTGTGTTGTATTGTATCTCTTGTTGTTTGTGACAGAATACATCCTTGTCGTACCCCAACTGTTGTCTTGAACCAGTCTATTTTGGTAGTAACTTGGCTTATTGTGTCAAAAGCTATAGATTACCTACCAATTTCTTTATCGCGTTTTGTTACGACTTATTGATTGATTTAAGTAATAAATTAAAAAGTTTCTTATATATCTGCGAAATCTCCTGGTATCAGTGTGCTTTTGTGTGCTGCTTTTACACATACTGTAGAGAACTGAATGTTTAATGTTCATAATTGTATTTTCATTTTCTGCCTCTCACTTTTATTGTTGACATTTACATTTTTGCGATCATTAGTTTGCATGTGTCAAAGTTTCATTTGAGAGTCATGAACTTATCCACATTGAAAGCGGTATTGTCTCTACTCTCAAATGAACGAAACAGCTTGGTTAGTTCATCCACAACCAAATCAACTCAACCAATATCTAAAGCCTGCATTACAATGAGCGTGTATTTTATTAAGAGTTCCTAATGCACCTTTTCGACACATATATCATCTTTATTAATACTTTTGAGAAAACACTGCTAGATTCGGACAATATAACGTTTTTAAAAAAGAGCGTATAATGGAACATTAATCTACGATTATTGAAATATACAGACGTTGTGCGGTAGAACTACCTTATTTAGATAATATAGTACCAAGAAGACAACGTACAGATGACCCATTGACCATCAAAGTTTGACGCTGGTAAGGACAGTAATAGTTACATATTTCATATATTAAATCGGGAAGAAAATCAATTTTCATGATATTGAAAAAAAGTTTATTTACACATTATTCAGACTTAATTATGCTGGTAGTGTCTTACCGGTTAATAAATCACGTGTTCAAAGTTACGATTTATGTTTATTGTAATCAATAGTTGCATTGTACTAGTAGCTGTCCAAAGCAAAAACGCTGTTCAGGATACATTCAATTACAAACGAGTAGTCTGTTTTATGTCCGATGAAGACGCAATGTACAGTGCAAGGTAATGAAGAAACAATTATGCAAAAACACTCAGAATGGAATGCCATTTATTTTGTATCTTACTTCGTATCTTAACATTTAAACCACACTTGAATACGGGTCGGCTTTTATGTTGCATATATTCCGCCACTCTTCTCGACGCTGGCCGAGCAAACCCACTATCCAAAGGGCAATAGTCTTAGTTTACCTTGTTGTTGATTTTCTTGTCTTGGGAGTGTTACGCCATGATTATTCATTTTTATTGTTATTCAAGACATAAAGACCTTTGTAAAGTTGGATTGACCATATTTAGAAAATCGAGTCCCTTTTTTCAAATTCCTATCGTGAATGGATTGGGAACATTGACACCAAAATATTAATTGAAAATACAAAATTCCAGAAGGCGGGATTAGACCAGTTTCTCCACGATATCATCTAATCAGTAAAATTAATACTGCACTATAATTCCCTTGGCTTATTTCATAGCAATCAGAATCACATGTAGCAAAATGTAACATGTTGTCATATCATAAAATATCAAATTCACATAGATAACAACACTGTACCTATGATGTGATAATTATTTGAAATATGTATTATTAGCCCGATCTTATAAAGCATTACTCTCGCTGAGCACGTTGTATGACCTGTTTTCATCGGCACCCAATTGTCAGTTAGTCTTCTTATGTTCTCCTCATTCTCTTAAGTGTATCACAACGACGGAACGCAAGAAAAGACATGGAAACATTTTGATGCTATCATAATTGTGGTTTCTCTGAGAAGTGATAGCACACACCGGTTAATTCCGAAGATAATGGTTTCAGTTACATCCTAACTATGCTATGTTTCCCAACTGTATAATGTGTTAGCAAGCTACACGTTCCCTTTACTAAATAATTTAGACATTACTTGTATTTTTGTTATGTTCTACGGAAAGGAATATGGAGCACAGTTAGAATGAAACATATTGTTATTAGTTGGGTTTTTTTCTGATTGGTTCCTTAAAATAGTCGTCACAATATTTACAGAGCGCGTATTGTTCCGTTCGTTGTGTCCTTGGCAATCCATCAACGTTATATGGTCTTTGCTTTGTGTTACCTCACGCTAGCAGTCATTAGATGATATGCATTTAAACCGTCTGACTAAATGTAATCATATGTTGTAGAGTTTTCATTTTGAAACGAGACTTATCTCGATAATAATGGATTGTTTGATCCTCTTGCTATGAACTCACTTCAAGCTACAGGGACATTTGCTAAAAAATTATATACACGTTTGTTTTGTCTTATGACGGAACATCATGTATATATCATTCGAAGAATCAAAATCAGTAATATAATGGCTATCATATCTTATTTGAAAATCTAAGTATGGGCATCGTTGTGTCAGATTGCATCAAATTGTATAATGACTTTAAACGTTCATCAGAACGTTTTAACTTTTGTTTTCTTTCTTGGCGAGTCTTTATATTGAAATATATAGGTTTTTAATATAAACAAAATCACACACCAATCAACAATTTTTTTTTCTTTTAAATTTGTATCGTTTCATACATATAACTACATCTAAAACGGTTACCAAATAACCGCTCTAGAGACTTTTCGAGTCTCCTTCTTGCCGACTTTGTGACCTCTGAAAAATAACCGTAAGGGTTTCAAATATATCCTTAACTGATTGTACGATGGCAACATGTTTTTATTTACTTTCTAACTTAAGATTTAAACCACGTTTGAATACAGGGCGGCTTTTATGTTACATATACTCCTTCACTCTCCTCGACGCTGGCCGAGCAAACCCACTATCAACAGGGCTATAGTGTTTGTTTAACTTGTTGTTTTTGTATTATTTTAATTATTATTATTTTGGTGCTATCATAGATCAGGTTTCCCTGCGACATTTTGGCACACATCGGTTGGAACAGAAGATAAAGGTTTCATTAACATCCTAACTATGCTACGTTTCCCAATGGCATAATGTGTTACAAAGCAACACGTTTTAATTAGTAAAATACTCTAGATATAATTTGTATTTTTTATATTCTACGGAAAGGGATCTGAGGCACAGTCTGAATCAAACATCTTGTTATTATTTTTTTATTTGTGACTGTGTTCCTTACAGTAGTCGTCACAATATTTACAGACTGTATCGTTCAGTTCGGTGTCTTCTTGGCAGTTAATCAATGTTATATGGTCGTTTCCTTTTCTTTACTCACGCTGTTGTACTTAGATGACATTCATTTAAACCATCTAACCAATTTTATTTAAATATTGCCCACGACGATTGGTTTTCAGTTTGAAACGAGGCTTATCAAGATAATTATTAGTGTTTGATCCTATTGCTTTTAACTCCCTTCAACCTACATAGTGACAAGTCTAAGAGTGTGGGGGACAGTTTCTAAATGAATATATGCACGTTTCTTTAGTCCTATAATGGAACATCATGTATATATCATTCATAGAATCAAAATTACTAACTAAATGGCTATCTTATCTTTTTTGAACATCTTAGTATGGGCATAGTTCTGTCAAAGGGCATCAAATTGTATAATGACTTTAAACGTACGTCATTACATTCTAAGGCTTGTTTTCATTTCCTGCGATATATCGAATGGGCGAGTCTTTATATTGAAATATATAGGTTTATAATATAAACAAAATCACACACCAATTAACAATTCTTTTCTTTTCTTTTAAATTTGTATCTTTTCATACATATATCTACACCTAAAACGGTTACCAAATTGCAAATATAGATACCTCTCCACTCTGCTTCTAGCCGACTTTGTGACCTCTGAATAATAACCGTAAGAGTTTCAAATATATCCTTAATTAATTGTACGATGGCAACATGTCAGGGCATCTAAACACTACAGAAGCTACAAAATGCAATAGGTTTGGCTATTTTGTAAGTAGCAGGGAAATAATTCAAGCTTGATGTTCTTGTTTTCCACACTTGGTAATGTAGAAACAATTATGTTAAAAACCATCAGAGTTGAATGCCATACGCAGTGTTTGATAATATGAAGACAATTATGACATTAACATCGTAGCTGATCCCTTTTTAACATGAGAATTTACAAAGGTTATTTTCAGAAACAACATTATTGCACCTGGAAAAGGACCACTTAGAGTGAAATGTACATTTTATAAGAAACTTTTGATACGGAAGTTAGATAATGATACAAATCCTTGTTTGTTTTTTGTGACGACAGGATTATTTCTACATTCATATGGTCAGACGTGTTTGTATTTACTTTGTAACTCAACATCTAAACCAGGTTTGAATACAGGGCAGATTTTATGTTACATACACTCCTTCACTCTCCTCGACGCTGGCCGAGAAAACCCACTATCAACAGAGCAATAGTGTTTATTTACCTTGTTGTTGTTTTTATATTTGTCTTGGGAGTTTTGCGCCATGTTTATAACTTTATATTGTTATTCAAGACATAATAACCCTTGTAAACATCGATTGGCCATATTTAAAGAATCGAGTCCAATTTCTCAAACTCCCCAACGTGAATGGAATTGAAAACACAAAATTCCAGAAGGCGGGATAAAACGGGAATCCCCACGAAATCTGCTAATTAGTCAGGTGAATACTGCACAATAATTTCATTCGCTTATTTTATAGCGATCAGAATCACATGTAGCAAAATGTAACCTGTTGCCATATCATAAAATATCACATTCACATACCATAACATCACTATACCGATAATGTCATAATTATTTTAAATATGTATTATTAATCTGCTCTGATTAAGAATTATTCTCTCCGAGCTCGTTGCATGACGTGTTTTCTTCGACACCGAATTGTCAATTAGACTTTTTATATTCTGCTCATTCGCATAAATATTTCACTACGACTGAAGACAAGAAAAGACAAGAAAACATTTTGCTGCTATCATAGATCAGATTTCCCTGCGAAGTGATAGCATACATCAGTTCGAACCGAGGATAAAGGTTTGAGTAACATCCTATCTATTCTACGTTTCCCAATTGCATAATGTCTTACCAGGCAACACGTTTCCTTTAATAAAATACTCTAGATACTATTTGTATTTTTTATATTCTACGGAAAGGGATCTGGGGTACAGTCAGTAACAAGCATCTTGTTATTAATTTTTTTTATATCTTACTGGGTTCCTTACAATAATGGTCACAATATTTACAGAGTGTATCGTTCTTCTTAGCAGCTCATCAATGTTATATGGTCGATTCCTTGTCCTTACTCACGCTGGCGGTAATTCGATGACATACATTTAAACCATCTAAACATTTTTATTAAGTATTGTCCAGGACATTTGCTTTTCACTTTGAAACGAGACTTATCAAGATAATTATGGAATGTTTGATCCTATTGTATTTAACTCCCTTCACGCTACACAGTGACAAGTCTAAGAGTGTAAGGGACATTTTCTAAATGAATATATGCACGTGTCATTAGTCTTTTGATGGAACATCATGTATATATCATTTATGGAATGAAAATTAGTAAATAAATGGCTATCTTATCTTATTTGAACATCTTAGTATGGGGATAGTTGTGTCAAAGGGCATGAAATTGTACAACAACTTTAAACGTACGTCAGTACATACTAACGTTTGTTTTCGTTTCCTGCGATATATCGAAGGGGCGAGTCTTTATATTGAAATATGTAGGTTAATAATATAAACAATAGGACTCACCTTTCATCAATTTTTTTTTTAAATTGGTATCTTTTCATACATATAACTTTACCAAAAACGGTTACAAAATAACCAATATAGATACTTTTCCAGTCCGCTTCGAGTCGATTTTGTGACCTGTGAAAAATAACCGTAAAAATTTCAAATATATCCTTAATTGATTGTACGATGGCAACATGTCAGGGCATCTAACCACCCCATATACCACCAAATGCGATCGGCTTGACAATCTTGTAAATTGTTGTGTTTTTTAAGGGTTTAACGCCATTTTTCAGCACACGATAGGCAATATAAGCTGGCACTATTGTCGGTGGAGGAAGAACTCTTCAAAACCCCGGAAGTAACCACCGACCCACGAGAAGCTACTGACAAGCTCTCCCACATAACTACATTAGCCGAATCTTACACTCGAACCCACGCATATAGAGGTGAGATGGCAGTGATCCGTAACGGAAAGCGCTTTAGACCACTAATTACTCATAACATTTAAGAAAAGCGTGTTATGCCTATATAAGTCATTGTTGCACATAAACGGGAATTAATACATGTGAAGACAATATAACATTTGCATCCAGATTGTGAATCAAGATCATCTACGCAACACAAAATATTCTTTGCACTTTACCCAGATTGAAGTCTCAGTAAAGCCTGTCTTATATACAATAGCTTATTTGATCGTTTCATAATTTCATTGAAGTCAACATTGACCATTTTCAAACATTTGATCTGCATGTTTTTCGTCTTATCGTGTGTCGAATATGCTTAACAGGTTTAGCTTAATGTGAACTATGTCAGTAGAATCCGTGAATAAAATGTAAAGAGTTTTAATTAAAATCAATCATAATTCTTTGATTTGGTCCTCACACCACATTACGTGAGGGCCTTTAATTGAATTGATTAAAATATTTGTATCATAGACATGATGAGTAGAAACAATACCCGAGGAAACGCCGAGGTAGGGAAGTAGATTTCATTTTCTTAAACATGTTTCTGCAATAAATTTGAAGTATGCACATTTTTTTAGTAACCGTTTGAGGAATTCTTAAGATATTGTGTTTAATTGTTTGATTATGGGAACTAAGTCCAGTGGAAATATCCTTTAGCCCGAAATAATTAGCCAAATACTGGAGCAAAGGCCACGGATTAAATTGTTAGTGCGTCTCCATGATGCTATGGTTTACGTTTGGTGAATTCAGATCAGAACCGCATGAGTGGCACTGTCATTAAATGATCCCAAATACAATCAAGTGGTGTTTGTTGTTTGTGTGACTCCTCCAGGTTCAGAATTTATGATTAGAGACTGGTGAATTACAAAATCGAAAAACGAAAAGGCGGCAATTATGATGCAGTCTTATAGATGAAATGCGGTTAATAACCATGGGTTGACTGGCCCAAGCTGGTGTAGTAAAAACAGTTACCTGCATTAGGATGAATTTATATTGCTTTCCTGCCTTCAATTATAACGGTATAGAAAGTTGAAGAGAAACCATTCAGATGTGTGGTTGATATATACAATTGGAAACTTTTGACATTTGTGGTCTTGAATTAATTTGAGTAAAATTATTTATCGAATGGATACGGGATTTCTAATTTACAACATACGCTGTATATAAATCTCTGGAATTAAACATAACTCATGACATTTGGCGGAATCGCGACATATTACATCCCTCGGTCAAGTATAACCCCTGGATTACTTCAATGCTAATTCTGGTGATTTTAAATACTAAATTCAGAATAATGTTTGTTATATTTAGTCACAGCACGATTATGTAAATGTCATTATATATGTAAAACCAACCATATAGTTACATTCATTTAAATTCATATTCATTTTAAAAATATGTAACTTTATTTGATTACATTTCACCATGTCTTATATTAGTACATTATTAATTTTCCATTAAGACTGTTTCAATTCATGAACTTAAATATATTTACACAGACATCTAATATTTATATTATTAGTATCTAATTGAGATTCTTAAAATCAAGCAAGAAATTCTGGAGACAATTTAAATTATATAGATATGGAAACAAATGATTCAGAACGGAAGACCACCTTTTCCAGGATATTCACAGGGAAAACGTTTCATAATCACAACTATACCATATTATGCAAGACTGAAACTGTGACCAACTTAATTACATGGAAGGTATGCAGATCCCATTATGTTGGATCAACGCTGAAAGTAAATATTAGAATGAATCTCCACGGCTAGGACTAACAAACCCCAAAAAGTTGAAAGGATCTCAATGCCGAAACATTTATCTTATCCAGGTTTTGCATTCAGTCATGTGTGTCTGAGTGTGTGTGTTTTGAGATAGTTTTAACAGTGCATTGTTTAAGTTTATAGTGATCTCAAACACTAGTAAATCATTATCCAAATACAGGCCGAACTAGTCTTAACAATATTCTCTTAATGCTGAGCGCAAAGTGAGGCAGCGTTTTGTATCATTTTAATAAGCCTTGGTATGATTCGGCCTTAGTTCAATACTGTAACCTCCATCATCTTTTGCTCTAACCACTTCGATGATGTAATCCTTATTGGGATCGTCGTTATTTCAAAAAACATATACATACGGAAATCCAAAGAAATCAATTGCATTCGTAAGCTGCTTACACCGAAACGGAACCGTCTAAATCATTATAATCAAGGCGTAGGTAAGAAGGAACGTATAGACTACCAAACACAAATGTTCTATCATTCACATGGTTTTAACTATCATCTGATGTAATTTGTTTAAAAACTATCATCACATCTACGCACCTATTATATATAATATATTTATGCTATGAAATATTTCAAACTGAATGAATTTGTTTTCAATCAGGTTAATACGAGGTCTTATATGGTTCAACTGCCGACAGCTTGTATCAAACATTACCCATGCTCTGTCCAAATAGTGCGCAAGCTATATAAAAAATGTTTTACCATTTGTAAACAACATAGTAGGGTTTGGTTAGGTTATAGACTAACTGTCAACACTTTTGCCTGATGAGAAAAGGATCTAAATGAAATATCTGAATACTACGTTCTGATTATATTATTTTCACCAGGGCGCCAGACTAGACGCTAACAGTAATTTCTGTTTACTCACGTTTGTCATGTTGAACTTTCACTGACATCTGAAGCAAGGAAAGTGATATCACAAACATATACAGAAGAATGATTGACAACAGTAGGCGGAATTTTTTTTAATACAAATCATACTATCATACAGGTTAGGGATATTTTAAATCGTACTCAACGGAGATTAGAATCCAGATAGACGGTGAAACGACACCCATAGCCATACCTGTTCAAACGAGACCATATTTACACAGGACTAAGCAAAAACCTCCAAAAAATGTTGTTACTAAATCTGTGTCATATCTTCGAAACTAAGGGTTACAAATGTGAACCAAACTGTTTGCCTATATTTTTTTACCTGGAAAATAAACCCATAATAAATATTGTGAAAAGATTTGCCTTTGAACATTCTTTTCATTTTATTTTATCCATCTTTAGATCTCTATGTTATTTGTTATATGAATGTGTAGGTGTTTTATTCTAAGAACGGTCATATTGGTAAATGTATCTGCTTGCATATAATGTACTGCGATAGCCCGAAATTTTGTCCACGGTCATGATACCATTATACAAGAGAAACTATTTTTTTAAGACTGATTCAATATGTTTATAAGTAAAAAGTTCAATGTGTTAAGATGTTATTATTTTTAAGTGATGCCGAGGTCAGGCAATTAATAGTTCTGACTTTTCTTGATAAACAGTATAGAAGAGGATTGTAATTCTTCTCCTCGGTTGAACTGAACAGAGATCTAATACATTTCCTCACGATGGATGGTTCCGTCGTATATTTTCTCCTTGTAAATGTGCTTACGATCGTCATTGCCATGGGTATGTATTTATTGATTGTTTGTTCTTACAACTCTACATATAACTTAAACATGTATTTCGACGGTTATTATTCAAGATTAGAATTGTTTCATTATATAATGCTAATGATTAGAAGAAAAGTCGAGGTTTAATTATTGTAAACATTTGGGATGCTTCCAATATATATATATATATATATATATATATATATATATATATATATATATATATATATATATATATATATATATATATATATAACTAGTTTTACGTGGGTTGTGGGATTTCATCCCCAAAGTGGGGTTACGGGAAGGCAGTGTTCTAATGTAAATTTCATATCAAAAGTTATATATATTAGTGCCTTATCTCATACAATAACTATGTATATGTTCAAATTCAATATGTATACTTATTTGTTAACCCTATTCATGTTTTACTTAGCGGGCAGATATATAAATCTTGTGGGCAGTATTGACCTTTGATTACTCAATACCTAGTGCTATACATAGCATTCTTCCCACTAGAATGAAATGTATAAAAATTCTGCCCACATATACAGTGCATTTAATCAAAATTCAGACTACTGACGACGTGATAGTTTGATACCTTAGATGCTCTATTATACATGTAGTCTGAAATATTTATTCCTCACGTGGACATAATTAGGTTAGGAATACGATGATTCTTTCAGCTTCTAGTAACTTATTAGAAAGTGATACATAACACAAACAATGTTATATATTATCCATCTGGCAATCATGATCTTATGAGGATGACATAATCTTAATTCCGATAACAACCAAATCAAAATATATTTTAAAATCTAAAAAAAAAACCGCCATATTTGGAATATTTTTAGTCAAATTTTCTTTGTGATGGCTATTTGCAACCATTCAGCAATCAGGTAGAAAAACTTTTTTACATCTCGAGATAATGCAATGGTAAAATTAAAACAAAGAATTGAAGGAAATGTTTATCATTACATAATCTACAAATTATTTTTGGTCTCAATGAAATGCAAGTGAGATACATAATTTTGACATCTTCAAACAACCACACTATTTAATATTTTCAAATTTTCAGGAAAAGTTTAATCTGATGTATTCTAGTAAATACTTATTATTGCCACCATATCAACTACTTATCTTTTAATTTAAAAAGTCGGAGTGGGGGTGGGGATGAGTGCCCGAGTGGCCGCCATGTATAGCCTATGGTGTGGATTTAAAAGACATTAAACCTAGCAACAATATTTGGGAGGTGTTGGGGTGAGGGTGGGGGTCGCACCAGATATATGGCTGAATAGATGCACCTTCCACCAACTTTGCCTCCCAAAATATAAAAGTGTTTTATGTGTGTTTCTATCCCCCGTAGGTATATATATCTGTACTTTTCATAAAAAGAATTTTGCACAAAAGTTTGTTTGTGAGAATTGTGTGGGGTATTTATGCCCCAGTGCTATCTAAAGGTGGGGCCCCGAGTGCCGAGTTTTCTGAAGCGCTCTCCGTTACAGATCACTGCCATCTCACCTCTGCGTGGGTTCGAGTCTCCGATTCGGCTAATGTAGTTATGTGAGAAGCTTGCCAGTAGCTTCTCGTGGGTTGGTGTTTCTTTCCGGGGGGTTTCCCGGGTTCTTCCTCCACCAATAATACTGGCGGCCATGTATAGCCTATCATGTTCTGAAATATGGCGTTAATCCCTAGTACAACAACAACAATCTAAAGAATAATTCTTGTGATCTTGTGATCTAGGTTTAATTACTAGTCAGGGCCATCTACCTTTGTTTTCAATAGTGACCTTTGCCAAGGGTCTTCTATCTCGTATATGTGTTATTTATATGCCATATAAGGTATGAGTGCTATGTATTTGTGTACAAGGACGGCATGTTATCTCAATATATATCCCCGGTTGTCCTGTCATAATATTATATAAGGTGTCTTTACATGGTCCAGTTTGATTTTAGTTATGTTCCAATTTGAATTTGACTGAGATATGGTGTGTTGTATAAAAGTTAAAATAAATGCTACGTGCTTTATCATGTGTTTCGTTTCTCATATATTATTAGTGTTGACATGTAAGGTGGGCTCACATTGAATAAGGAGCCGCATTTACTTTATTAAAACATAATTATCTTATCACAAGCTTATGCCTTTCCCTATTTGAACTATTTTCGCCAAAGATAAACGTTTCAGATGGGTTTATTTAAAAAGAAGAACAAAATAGAAAAATGAGGAGGACGAAACTGAAAGGGTAATTTTCTATTATAGAAGGGTAGTTTGAGAATATTAGATTCTTTTTCCCGTTTTTATGTAGTTTCTGTCCATGTTCTTCGTTTTTCTGGGGCTCTTTCTCATACCTGTTCACTTTGCGTAGCGCCTTGTGACATAGCCCCGGTTTGTCTTTATAGTACAAACAAGAAAGGGGTGGGATTGTTTATTAATGATCCTGGTGGTCGGGAAATTTCGAGACACCGGAGAGGTTTGCTTAACCCTGTATCTGCTGTTTTGTTTCTCTGAGAGATAAGGTAAAAGATCCAGCCCGCGCTTGACGATACACTTCCCTTTGTAGGAGAAAAATCGGATCTCCCCACCCATCCCCCCGTGCTCCATTAGAGATTAACGATACAAGATACACGAAGATTTCATAGAGTATTAGTATATTTATTTAGGAAGTTTAGTTTTTCTTATCTGTATAACCTGTCCAAAAAGGACATCATGATTTTTATAATATAATCTTTAATTTTCATCAGTAGGTTCTTATCAAAGTCTACATCCAAGAAGAGTATAGTGTTCCTTCGGTACTTATTACCCCTATTATTTCCATAATCAGTCTTAACCTTCTCATTTTTAATTTTATCGCACTTGGCGATGACATGGTTTTATGTAAAGTTCGTATTTATGCATATCGAGCATTTGGGCATAATTATTATCATGTGACTTCTTACGGCGACATCTTCCGTTAACCAAACATTGTGTAAATACTTAAAATCAAATGTATTTTTAATAATTTAATTTGGGACCTGTGCCCGCATGTTCTCCACCAGCTTACACGCTACTTAATTTTCTTGCTCTACTTTATCCCTTTTCCAATTATGTACCATATTTTGGTTGTTCCCATAATTCTATTTTATCTCTATATTTTGCCAGTACGTATTTTATGAATTTGATCTTTCGAGATACTTCTAGTGCTTTAGTTAGCAGGATGTTCTTATATATGCCCGATTTGTTTCTAATTGTAAAACCGAACCAATATACAAAGTCTCTTCAGGGTGTTTTTGGCTTTGAATTTAAAGTCTTAATTCTATTAATTAGAATATTTTGGATGTAAAGGGCTAGGCAGTGTTAGTCCTCCAATTGATATGTTTCTTTTTAAAGTTTCCATTACTACATAATGCGTTTTAAAAACTCCAAAAATAATCTATAATCTCCTTATCAAGTTTGATTAGCCTTGTATTGTCCCTGTCTACTGATTTTAGTACATAATTAATGGGTGTTAGTGCCCAGAAGTTGACATTATCTTTGATTTTTCTTCTTCTCTTAATCACGCTTTTATAGTTTTTCTATGTCATTATCCTTTCCAAAATAAATTCCTAGAGCTTTGATCCTATTTTTCACTAGTCTGATAGGAGTCCAGGGTGATTCCCTAGCCAGTTTCCTATCTTTAATAGTTCTGTTTTGTCATGATTATTTTAGGATCCGGAGATTTTTCCAAAACTTTCAAAATCTTTCTCCAGATGCTTACAAGATCCCGTATCTTTTTATAAAGTTTGTACAATCATCGGTATTTTGGAGCCTTTTAATGTATTGCCTTAAGTTGGGGATTTTTTTTATCCCCTCTATGTTCTGGTTCTGTCTTATCTTATGACTTAAGATTTCGATTGATATTACATATAATAGCATATACAGTGGGCACCCTTGCCTCACTGATATCTGTATCAAATTAGTTCGTGCACGTACCATTTACATGTATTCTTGAAGATATTTTGTTTTACAGGATTTCGGTTCAGCTGCGGAAATTATTTCTAAAGCCAAATTTGTCTAATACTTTATGTAATACTGACTGTACAAAGCATACAACATTTGGTCCCTGTGTTCAACGTTCCCTCTAAGCTGCGCGCGTGCGCAGCTGCTCAGGCATCTCCGCGCAGCTGAATTGTCAATTTCTGCTCATTCCAACGTTAAATTTTGCTCGTCTTCGTAATGCTTGCGCAGTGCAGCGAGCACTGCGCGCACATCTATCATTCGCTTAGAGGGAACGTTGGCTGTGTTATAATCTATAAAATGCTTTCTCTTTGTCGAAAGATACCATAGCACATTTATGATCTGTTTCATTTATAGTCAGGTAATGTTCTTATGTTTAACATATTGCTCATAATAGTTCTCCCCTTTCCCCCACAAGTCTGATTTACATTTATATTGATCTAATTTCTTTTTTTAACTCTATTAGCTAAAATTTTGCTCAGTATTTTTTAATCAATATTGAGGAGGAAGATGAGTCTCCAGATGTTTAGTTCTTACCTATCTCACTACCCTTTTACATATGATTGAAATTTTTATCTCCCGCATTGATCTCGGCAAAGATTCTTTTATAATAAAATGTTGTTGTATAATAACTCAAGGATCTGTGCTATCTCACTTTTTGAACTTTTTTTTACCATCTGAACATTTTATAGAATTCATCGAAGCGTCCAGTCCAGGTCTGTCTAGCGATTTATTTTGGTTAACTGTTTAACAGTTTTTTTTAATTTTATCTTTCGAGATGAAATGGTCACATATGTTTCTATGTTCGTACAATATCTTCTCGAACTGTACGTCTTCTAAAAATATATTTATGGTATTCTCTTATATTTTTTAAGATGTATATAATTCTTTGTAAAAGTCGAAAATACACTACATGAATTCTTTTTTCTTTATTAGTTTTTTATTTTTGTCCCATATTTTGTTCAATATATTGTTTCTTTTTTCCTAATCTCCTCCCTTTTGTATAGGAGTTCAGCTTTTTTAATATACAGTTCAGTAAATTTTCCCGATCTTTATCTGTCTTCCTTTTAATTCCACTTCTTTTATTTGACTTAAACGTTTCTTTATTTCATCCCTTCTTTCTTTTTTTATTTTCTTTTCAAGCTGCTATATGCATGCCTCTTTTAACATTTTGTTTTCAAAATTCTTTCCTCCAAGAGTAACTCGTCGCCTTTTTTATTTTATTAAACAAAATATTCATTCCGCATTCCGGACCATGGATTGGACATTTTGAAAACCCCATACCGTTGCCATATTGTTGTGTATAAGATGGATTTTCATTTTCTTTTCTATATTGTATGTAATCCTATTGGTCTTAATTTCAAGAGGGAACCCTGAGACATAGATGTGAGCTTGGCTTCTACCTCTCTTAAATATTGATGTGCTACTACCACCCTGGTATTAATGCCTTTAAATTCCACCTGTTGGAAGTCATGCAGTGAAGTATCATAATTATTTGGGTAGATGATGCATTTGTCCGTCCAAACACACACACACACACACACACACACACACACAATTTTGCAGCTCATCAACTGCATTTACATGTATTCAATTCACATTCAGTGTCATCAAAATTTCTGTAATCTGTGATGGGTCTTTTCCCTCCAAGGAGTTTTCCTCTTCCCCCTGTAGAATGTTTAAAAAGTAAAAGGTGTTCTTTCTGAATATCCCAGGCATATATGTAGTGGTATCACACAAATCAATAGTTTGGAACCCCGAGGAGTGATAGGCAAATCCCTTCGATCTGGGTTTTGCAGTAAGAACTAAGCTTAATTCCACTTGGTTGAATTGTAAAAGTTCCAATCTGATCCATTACCTTAGTGTAAGTAATTTTTTTTAAGAATTGTATAACTGAGTAGTATTCACGTTGATATTTCTGACCCCCTTCGAGGATCTAAATCTACACTAAGTTCAAACAAAATGCAAAACTCAAAACTTGGCTAAATAAAGCTGAAAGGTTCTACCCAGTTGCAATACCACAAACACCAGTCTACACGAAATGAAAAAAAATGAAAAAGGATGTTGCACAATTGCAACCGAGTGGATTTTGGATTAAATGAATAACTCATGACTACTTTGCAACAAGATTAAAACATAATAGGTATGGATTAAATGAAAACATTATGTGTGAATGAAATGTTTATGATACAAAAGTATGACAATCTCTGTTAAGTGTCCAAATTATTTTTTTCATGCAACCCAGGTGATATAGGACCAACATGACATGCCCTTCTGAACGGCAAAATAGGATAATACAGGCAGGAATGGCAATGACTCCGTGGTTCGCATGCCTGACTTGTGACTGAAAGGGTGTGGGATTGAATCATACCATTAGATCAACTTAGGTCAGCTACTGCGGTGTATACTTGGGAAAGGCAGATTACTTTACTTGACTTGGCACCAGATAATTTACTTATGTTGCTCTGCCATAGAAGAACAGTGTCAGTCCATCTCATGGCACTTTGGTCATTGCAGCTTAACTGTATTAAGGACAACTGGGTTCAATCAAAATTTGGTATTCAACAATGCAAAAAATTGAACTGAATAAGTGATTTTTCAATATTAGTTATTTCAGTATAAGATGTATGATATTTGTCATCGTAGAACCACCTGCATTTGTATAGATACATTGACCCAATGCTGTTTAGGCAGGTCAACAGGTCTTCATGAATATTTTATCACAGCACAAAAGTAGGTAAAAGTAAGTCATAATTCATGCTTCAAAACCTTGACGAGATATCCTGTGATAGCAACATGTCAGATTCACCAGTCACATTAGTCTGGTTCCCTCCTTAGTATGCACTCCACTATACTAAGTCAGGTGAATGGCGACGCCATATTGTCACGTGATCGAAAAAATGACTAGACCTAGTTAATCTAACAGCGGCACATTTATTCCTTTAATATTCTGTCTTAGTGACAAAATGTGAACTTTAATAGTACTTTTTGATATAATATATAGCAGTCGTTAACATGTCTTTAAGGTTAACCACCAATTAGGTGATTTAATAATTTTTACAAATATATTTATTAGTAGGCAAAGGTGAAGGAAAGTCATACGCACAATATTTTGGGAATATTGCACATTTTACACAGCGTCATATCAAAAATTCATTTTCTAATTAATACATTTTTACATAGAAATTGATATGAGGTGATCTATGTCAGCTTAAATATAACGGAATATTACAACAAAAATATCACCCAGCTTTCACGAGGGTCAAGGGCAACAATTATTTTTCCAATATGGCACACTTCACAATTAGTCAGCTAAAATATTCTGATTACAGTAAATTCCTTGATCAATTTTACACCGATATTGATATCTCGATTTACATGACACCTCAGACTTTGCCAACTATTAGGATTCAAATAGCAACCCTATTTCACAAGGGGGTGATTGTAACAATAGTTTGTTCAATATTGTGTATTCGTACTGCAACTTGTAATTTGTATTTAAAAAAATCCATTTGCAAACACTTCTTTGATACATTTTACATCAGAATTGATTTAAGGCAACAAATAACATATTTCGTTTGCCAATATTAAGACCAAATGCTATATATTTTATGAAGTTAGGTGGAAAGGGCGTTGTGTGCGTTTAGTTGAGCCATATTCCACGAGGGGGTGAATGTGACGATATTTGGTCCAATATTGAATATTCCGACTGTATCATGTAACAAACATCCGTTGCATTCAGTCCCTTGATACCTTTCACTTCGGAATTTACGTAAGGCGACAGATGAACGTTTTATTTGCAGAAGCTATAAGACCAAAATACCATCCTGCTATACCACAATAGTACCGCCAGATTCTAGTCTTCCTTTCATATCACAAATCTTAGAAAAAGTTGTTCTAACTCAACTTGCATCTCATCTGAATTCAAACAGTCTTTTTAACAATATACAGTCTGCATATCATTCTTGCCACATTACTGAAACTACTGGTGTCAAGTGCTTAGAGCTTCTAAAGATTTCGCGCTATACAAAGTCCTCATTATTATTATTATTATTATTATTATTATTATTATTATTATTATTATTATTATCATCACATCTATACAAGAGATATGGGGTGACGATATTTTGTGAAATAAGTGTTTCGTAGATTACACCATCAAAAAGTAGATCTGTAAATAAATTTCTTGATCAAGTGTATATTGACACTGATGTATCGTTCATGACAATCCAGATTCTGACAAACATTACACACTGTTACGAAATGCCCGATATAGCCCAGTTAGACCACCATACTTTGTATTATCATCAAGGTGTCTTTTTCGCGTGCCATAGTATTTTTTAGAAATATAATTTTTCTTTGTATCGCGCGACGTCTTTATTGCTTGCGCAGCACGTGCGTGTTATGTATTAATGCGCACGACTATACATATCATGTAGAAATCTTGAAGGACACAACCACTAGAGAGAAGCTCTAAATGTATTTAGCTGTCGGGGCAGGTGCCATTTTCACTTAGTTTGAGCCAAAGAATTGGGTGAGTTGTATGTTTTTTAATGAACTCTTTGCATTGTTTACAATTAATATTCAGTTTAGTAAAACACGTTCATTGTTGTATTATGTGGTTGCGTTATTTTATCATACTTGTAATTCAATTTATTAAGAGGTTATCCCTTTGCAATATGGTAGCGAGATGATACGACTCAGATTATTAACAGGGATATGGACACATGTGCATACCCCTGTTGATTATTTTTATCTGGTCGCTACTATGACTAATTTTGAAAACATACTATGTGTGTTTTAATGTCTTAGTATAACGTATTTTTCTTTTGAATTGCATACCCTTTCTACGTCATATTTCGGGCGGGTTATGTTAACGGACTATTGGGAACGTTGTTTCTTTTCCATATTCAGCTCACTGGGTATGAATAGCCGAATGAGCGTGTGAATATGAGGATGTCTGGTGCACCATTACGAGGTTAAACCACCAGTGCAGTGCCAACGTGTAGGTACAAGTCTGGAAGGTAGAGTGACCGTGCCAGAAAGCAGGCAGAGTCAACACGGAGATGTCACATATGGTGATATCGACTTTTGTGATAACAGTAGTGTTTGACTACACGTATTTTGTAATAACAGTAGTGTTTGACTACGTGAATTTTGTGATAACAGTAGTGTTTGACTACATGAATTTTGTAATGACAGTGTCTGACTACATGAAGTTTGCAACAAGTGTCTGACTACATGAAGTTTGCAACAAGTGTCTGACTACATGAAGTTTGCAACAAGTGTCTGACTAAATAAAGTTTGTAACAAGTATTTGACTACACGAATTTGATATAGTAGATAAATCCAATTTCCTATTTGTTTTAAATTCATATTATATTCCTTTGTGTTATTCTGGTGTCATTAGTGTGAGTGTTTTTATATATTTTCACTGTCACCCACGAACGTGTTTGCTATTTCTTTAAACCCTCTACAGTCTCAACGGATGTCAGTTCAACTGCGTTACACGCACAACACCAACCAAATTCTTGTAAAATTGCTACTATCAGCTGCCTCACTAGGCACTCCGCATTAAGTGGTTAGTGTTAGGACTGGTCAACCTCTTCTGTCATTATAATGTAACTTGGTGAGACATCATGCTACATGTCAACAGTATGCTGCCCCAATGCTAGATATCACTGTAAAATATCACTATGAAGACATAGCGATATTACTTTGGAAATGGGCCCATATACTTAAGTTTGGGTGTTGAAATGTTAAAATTTCTTGCTATGCCACTAATTTAATTTTTTTACATTGATACTGATATATTATCATATTCATTGTATATTATGAGGAAAGGCACTTAATTTGCTTGTATTGTGACTATTTTTTTAAAAACTTAACTTCATGAAAATTTGATTCCAAATGTTATCATGCAGGTGTAGTTTTATTTAATAATTCATGTATTCCCCAGACAACCCACTCCAGGCCCCTCGCCCCACCCGCCCCAACCGCCTTGATAAAAGAGAAAGTATTTTCGTCTTAATGTTTGGCAAGCGAACACTGTCTTTTGTCGCCTTAAATACATTTTGATGTAAAATATATCAAGGGATTGATTGCAAATGGAATATTTTACAAATTAAATAACGAAGATGGAATTTTCAATACAGGACCAAATATCATTACACTCACTCTATTGTGGAATAGGGTTTGTATTTCGATCCTAATACATTGCTAAGTCCGAGGTGTAATGTACAACGATATATCAATATCAATGTCAAATTGATCAAGTAGCTTATTTGCATCTAGAATATATTTGATGACATGGTGTGAATTGTGCAATATTTGTAAAGCAATCAGAACCCTCACCCCCTCGTAAAAAGAGGGTTGATTTTTGTGTCTTAATCTTTGGCTATATTTATGTTGACGTACATCACCTCAAATAAACTTCCACACAAAATTCATCAAAGAATCCATTGGAAAAGGAATCATCTGAGATGACGCGGTGTAAAATGTGCAATATTATCAAAATACTGTCATTAAGAAAGACTATTAAAGGAATAAACGTGCCACGGTTAGACCAAATAGATCTCTCCACGTGAGACTATTTGTTTTGATCATGTGACAATATGGCGTCGGTGTTCTCCCGGCTTAGTATAGCAGAATGCAACGCAAGGAGCATAATACGGAAGGAGCCAGACTAGTTGCATGACCAAAACAACCATTTAGAATGAGCAAAGTTATATCTCTATCATACAAAAGCACACGAGCCGTACAGTAGAAATGATGAACAATACCCATGACCCTTTCAAAGTCTTTCAGAACATCATAATGCCATTCATCTAACAACTTGTTGGCCAACTCTACTACCTAGATAGCGTGGTGTTTTTCAGGAAGTGTCGCTTATGATCACGTTATTAACCCTATATAAGGTAAACAAAATTGGTATGTTTACACTAACTGTACGTTGTCCATCATGACAGATAACACGAGATTCTCGGGACAAATCGTTGTCCAAACAAGGCGTGCTATACCATTATTGGATATTCTACAATACGTTATTAATTGTTGAAAGACATAGCGCGCGAACAGCAATTGCGAATAGTGAGACAAATTCATATTTCATCTTGTTAAAATGGCTAATAATGGCTTGTTGATAAACTTATAAAGGCATCGATAGACCACATGTCCTTTTCATTTGCCGATTCTCCAATTTACAGAGCACCATATTTACTATTTGCTTACGTTTCGAAAAGGATACAATATCCTTATTTGGAACACCTAAAAAACTAAGCTGAAAACGGAAGTGGTATAAGTTGAACTATTATGGCGGACGATCTAAACTCAACATTACGATGAAATTCAGCAAGTCTGGAATTATATAGGAGGTCTGATCTATTTGTTTGAGGATATGTATGTAACATCTTCAAAACGTTCTGGAAATATGATGATACATCCGCGTTGCACCTAGTCCAATGAATAAATCAAATGTGTGTGCACATTTCCTGCGCGGATCTGCATCCGGTGGAGTAGCGAAGGAAAGCGCCGCCCAGAGCCAAGTTCTAAAACTACACCCTTACTGGATTGGTATTATTATGATATATACGGTACTCTTATCAAACTGCCACCATATGCCACCATCTCCTTCGCCCCCTCCCATCGCTTCGGCACTGCTTGCATTTTTCAGATAATGATATAAAGACATTTTCAGTAAATATGTTATCGATGTTGTTAGAAAGGATGGGACTCGATTTATCCTAGACGAGCATGATCTGTTCTTTTTCGCTGTTAGTTTCTTAATGACGTGACACCATCACTACCCGTCATATCGGCAGAAGATTAAGGAAAAGAGCTAGTTAAATTAGGTATACCCCTAGATTATTTTATATCATTTGTGCTGGTCCTGATAGTTGGAATTACAACACCCCCCACCCACCCCCCACCCACCCACCCCAAAAAAAAAAATGAATAGCTATTCTCAAGCTCAGGATAAATAACTCAAAATAAACGAGTTCGAAAATAACATTCGACCTGGTTTCCAATACAGGCATTCGGTTACTATAGGTTGTATCACATGATCACTTCTTGCAATTTAGGGTATTTATATGAAGCAAAAAAACTCCAAACCTTGCATACCTGGCAAGGTAATTTTAGCACATGGTTAGATGTGATTGAAAGAAAAACGACTTGTATATATTGCCTTTGATCTTAAGCTGAAAATAAGTGCTCAACAGGCACATTTGTAGTAAAAGTAATATTTGAAACATTTTTAAAGACAATTTCGAAATTTTAACTGATGCACCTTGTCTTGAGATAAGCTTTCAAATTATGTGGGTTGTACAATTTCTCCTAATTGAAAGATGCATTGCTGAAATGCAGAAATAAACTTGTATATATGTGCATGACACCATAAAATTGGTGACATCCTTTTCTGACTGCCTCTTGTACGGCATGACGACATATAAATTGAAAGTGAAATGACGAAAGCATCCGAATGTAATTTAAAGTCAGTTATGTAACCTATTTTTTCGTTTCTTTAAAACTGAATTTCATTTTTGACATGTGATACACGTACCATACTCGTATAGTTGAGATTATTTAAAATGACATTTATGCAATACGTCCAATAGTTCCAATCTTTTTCGATTCATTTGAAAGATCATACAACAGCACCCTATCACAATCAGAGGCATATTCGAAATCATACCCTGCAGCAAAATGTTTTCATTTTCTTTTTAATATTTGTAATGGCACGGAATTTCATAACCAGGAAGAAATTGACGTCACCATATTACGGCGAATTATGGACCAATTTGACATGAACATCTGTATTAATAATTTGAACCTCAATTTACAACGTCACACCTCCAACCCCTAGAACAATGAACATTATTACAAAAATCGATACGCTGGCTGTTGACCAAGAGCTATTGATCAGTGCATGATGCATATAAAGACCGAATCAAACAATAATTCTACACTGTAACTGATGGGCAGTCTTCAAAACTACTAGACCTATTTTCGGGAGTGTTGTCCTTTTCATGTAAAGTAAATAAATGGAGAAGAATACGGTTTTTGTGGTAGTATATTATTTCCATTCTTCATAACCTACAGAATTGTGAGTTATAAATGACTTTTACATATTGGGAATTAATCACATCTTTTTTCCCAAACAAATAAAAGCGTGTGCAATCAAGAGACTGTCCAAACAAATTTCAGACTTGAATTCTTTCGAGGAGTTTGTTTGTCTTAAGTTGAAGATACTCTGAATTTCTCAGTTAACCACCAGGAGGACTTGAACCATGAAAACTAAAATGGGACTAATATTAGTTAGGGATGGAAGGCTTGAAAGAAACTGTGTAGTTTGCTCAAGTTTTATTTTAGTATACCGTTAAACACGTGTGTGTGTGTGTGTGTGTTTGTGTGTGTATGTGAGAGAGAAAAAGCGAGAGAGAGAGAAGGTATTTGTGTAAGTATTTCAAACATTTGTCACAATATATTTTTTTATTTTAATAGAACAAAGTGCCAACTTAAGAGGTATCACTTCTGTGCTGTTCCTTTTGCAGTTGCTATAGCCAACCTTGTCTGGAAAAGCTCCACCCACCCACCCAGAACAAATAAATAAATAAAAAAAAATAAATGTGCTGACACTGACGCACTATTTGTTCGGTCTGATGCTACCAATAAATAAAAGTTATCAAATGCTGCAGAAGAATCTGTTTGCAACACATTGCTGTAAATTTCAGACACCTAACGGTATTACTTTTGTTGAATGAATACTTATATCAACATGGGTTTTCGAGGTATTCTAGTTTAACGCACTGTACTGGGGAAAAAAACTGGAAGTAGGAATTAGTAACAATCTAATTTGGACAAGTTGCCAAATATGGAGACATGAAAGGGGGAGGGCATGCAAAATGTGTGGGCAGCATGGCTGCATCTCTGTATGTATATCTGTTATGTTGCATATTTAGTTTAATGTTATGTAATAAAATGGAAAGTACGTTAGATATTGTTGCGACATACTTGTCAGATCCCGGGTGCTTGTGTGTATTCGGATGAATCTGGAGTACTCTGTGTCACATGTTTTTTCATCCATTAGTTTAATTAGATAATATTATTCGAGGGGGATGTGTCATAATGATATATACTTTCAGAACCAGTGGCGTAGCAAGAATATTTGGCGTCCAGGGCAAAACACCCAAATTTGCGGCGCCCAGGGTAAAACATCCACATGTGCGCCCCCGGCTGCCCTTGTTGCGCAGTTATGTAGATACTTTGGGCCGATTTGGGCCCTTTTAGCGTCCCATAGCCAACGGCGCCCGGCGCGAATGCCCTACCTAACCCTGACCCTCCCCACCCCCCACAACCCCGTCGCTACGCAACTTCTCAGGACCTATGCATAGTTTCCATGACTGCAGGATTCAAAATATATTAAATATTTTGACATATAAAGTATTTTTTAAGAAAATACTTAATACAATACTATTTGACTTTTGTTGATCGAATGAACAAGGATTTCCCCGGAAGTTTTGTTTCGGTTTAGGTAGACAAGCAGAAAGACATCTTATTATAGGTGGATGTCACGTCATTTGTCAATGTTAAATCCAGACTTAGCCAATGAGTGTGCTGACAGACAGGGAGAAAGAGCTGGGATCTATGGGTATTAGGTATGGGGCCATATACAAGCAAAGTGTTCAACTTCTTCATTATCAGTATCACGCGCAAACGTGAATGAGTTAACTAAATTCACGAGGTAGAGGCCTGATTTAAGGGAACTGACTACCTGTGTTTCCAAGTTTAGTATGTATGATATTAAGGTGACGTTTCCCAATACATGTAGCATAATAGTGTCATGACCTATGAGTTGAATTAGAGAAACGTTCCTTAAAACTAAAAATATTTGGAGTATTTCGGATATCGTCAAGGATAAAGTTCTTTCCGTCGCAGGTGCTCTTCTTGAGATTATTATACCATATATTTTCCAATATTGTACGGCATGACGACATATAAATTGAAAGTGTAATGACGAATGCATCCGAATGTAATTTAAAGTCAGTTATGTAACCTAATTTTCCGTTTCTTTAAAACTGAAATTCATTTTTGACAGGTGATACACGTACCATACTCGTATATTTGAGATTATTTAAAATGACATTTATGCAATACGTCCAATAGTTTCAATATTTTTCCATTCTTATGAAAGATCATACAAAGAACAATTATTTATCTATGTAGATCACAGCACCCTATCACAATCAGATGCATATACGAAATGATACCCTGAAGCAAATTGTTTTCTTTTTCTTTTTAATATTTGTAATGGCACGGAATTTCATAACCAGGACGAAATTTTGACGTCACCTTATTACGGCGAATTATGGACCAATTTGACATGGACATCTGTATTAACATTTTGAACCTCAATTTACAACGTCACACCTCCAACCCCTAGAACAATGCACATTATTACAAATATCGAGACGCTGGCTGTTGACCAAGAGCTATTGATCAGTGCATGCTGCATATAAAGACCGAATGAAACAATTATTCTACATTGTAACTTATTAGCAGTCTTTAAAACTACTAGACCTATTCTCGGGAGTGTTGTCCTTTTCATGTTAAGTAAATAAATGGAGAATAATAAGGTTTTTGTGGTAGTATATTATTTCCACTTTTCTAAACCTACATTAATGTGAGTTATAAATGACTTTTACATATTGGGAATTAATCACAGCTTTTTTCTCCAAACCAATAAAAGCGTGTGCAATCCAGAGACTGCCCAAACAAATTTCATTCTTTAATTCTTTCGAGGAGTTTGTCTTGAGTTGAAGATATTCTGAATTTATCAGTAAACCACCAGGAGGACTTGAACCATGAAAACTAAAATGGGACTAATATTAGTTAGGGATGGAAGGCTTGAAAGAAACTGTTGTTTGCTCAAATTTATTTTAGTAAACCGTTCAACACATTTCTTTTAAACATATTTTATTGTCATTTAATTGAGAATATCGCATTCGACACGAGTTGTCTAAGTCATCACGATTTTTCCCGAAAGATACAAAATAGTGTATAAAGATCTCATTATTTTAACATAGATGCGATTTTACCGGAAATAACAAGGTCAAACGTTTAAATTTGTTAAAATAGATCTAACATTTCAAAGGACAAACATGTGTGTGTATGTGTGTTTGTGTGTGTGTGTGAGAGAGAGACAGAGAGAGACAGAGAGAGAGAGGAAGAGAAGTATTTGTGTAAGTATATCAAACATTTCAGTCACCAGATATTTTTTATTTTAAAAAGAACAAATTGCCAATTTAAGAGGTATCACTTCTGTGCTGCTCTTTTTGCAATTGCTATAGCCAACCTTGTCTGGTAAATCTCCCCTACCACCACCACCACCACCCACCCACCAAAAAAAAAATAAAAAATAAGTAGATAAATAAATCTGCTGACACTGATGCACTATTTGTACGCTCTGATGCTACCAATTCATAAAAGGGATCAAATATTGCAGAAGAATCTGTTTGAAACACATTGATGTACATTTCAGACACCTAACGGTGTTACTTTTGTTGAATGAATACTTATATTAGCATGGGTTTTCGAGGTATTCTAGTTTAACGCACTGTACTGGGGAACAAACTGGAAGTAGGAAATAGTAACAATCAAATTTGGACAAGTTGCCAAATATGGAGACATGAAAAGGGGAGGGCATGCAAAATGTGTGGGCAGCATGCTGCATCTCTGTGTATATATAGCTGGTATGCTACATATTTAGTAAAATTTTATGTAATGAAATGGAAAGTACGTTAGACATTGTTGCGACATACTTGTCAGATCCCGGGTGCTTGTGTGTATTCGAATGAATCTGAAGTACTTTGTGTCACATGTTTTTTAATCCATTAGTTTAATTAGATATTATTCGAGGGGGATGTGTCATAATGATATATACTTTCAGAACCAGTAGCGTAGCAAGAATATTTGGCGTCCAGGGCAAAACACCCAAATTTGCGGCGCCTATGGTAAAACACCCACATGTGCGCCCCCGGCTGCCCTTGTTGCGCAGTTATGTTGATACTTTGGGCCGATTTGGGCCCTTTTAGCGCCCCCTAGCCACCGGCGCCCGGCTCGAATACCTTACCTAACCCTGACCCTTCCCCCCCCCCCCCGTTGCTACGCAACTTCTCAGAACCTATGCATAGTTTTCATGACTGCAGTGTTCAAAATATATTTGTTAAATATTTTGGCATATAAAGTATTTTTTAAGAAAACACTTTTTACAATACTAGTTGACTTTTGTTGATCGAATGAACAAGGATTTCCCCGGAAGTTTTGTTTCGGTTTAGGTAGACAAGCAGAAAGAGATCTTATTATAGGTGGATTGTCACGTCAATTTTCAATGCTAAATCCAGACTTAGCCAATGAGTGTGCTGACAGACAGGGAGAAAGAGCTGGGATCTATGGGTATTAGGTATGGGGCCATATACAAGCAAAGTTTTCAACTTCTTCATTATCAGTATCACGCGCAAACGTGAATGAGTAAACTAAATTCACGAGGTAGAGGCCTGATTTAAGGGAACTGACTACCTGTGTTTCAAGTTTAGTATGTATGATATTAAGGTGACGTTTGCCAATATATGTAGCATAATAGTGTCATGACCCATGAGTTGAATTAGAGAAACGTTCCTTAAAACTAAAAAATATTTGGAGTATTTCGGATATCGTCAGAGATAAAGTTCTTTCCGTCGCAGGTGCTCTTCTTGAGATTATTATACCATATGATATTTTCCAATATTGTACGGCATGACGACATATAAATTGAAAGTGTAATGACGAATGCATCCTAATGTAATTTAAAGTCAGTTTTGTAGCCTAATTTTCCGTTTCTTTAAAACTGAATTTCATTTTTGACATGTGATACACGTACCATACTCGTATATTTGAGATTATTTAAAATGACATTTATGAAATACATCGAATAATTCCAATCTTTTTCGATTCTTGTAAAAGATCATACAAAGAACAATTATTTATCTATGTAGATCACAGCACCCTATCACAATCAGATGCATATACGAAATAATACCCTGAAGCAAAATGTTTTCATTTTCTTTTTAATATTTGTAATGGCACGGAATTTCATAACCAGGAAGAAATTTTGACGTCACCTTATTACGGCGAATTATGGACCAATTTGACATGGACATCTGTATTAACATTTTGAACCTCAATTTACAACGTCACACCTCCAACCCCTAGAACAATGTACATTATTACCATTATTGAGACGCTGGCTGTTGACCAAGAGCTATTGACCAGTGCATGCTGCATATAAAAACCGAATGAAACAATTATTCTACACTGTAACTGATTGGCAGTCTTTAAAACTACTAGACCTATTCTCGGGAGTGTTGTCCTTTTCATGTTAAGTAAATAAATGGAGAATAATAAGGTTTTTGTGGTAGTATATTATTTCCACTTTTCTAAACCTACATAAATGTGAGTTATACATGACTTTTACATATTGGGAATTAATCACAGCTTTTTTCTCCAAACCAATAAAAGCGTGTGCAATCCAGAGACTGCCCAAACAAATTTCATTCTTTAATTCTTTCGAGGAGTTTGTTTGTCTTGAGTTGAAGATATTCTGAAATTATCAGTTAACCACCAGGAGGACTTGAACCATGAAAACTAAAATGGGACTAATATTAGTTAGGGATGGAAGGCTTGAAAGAAACTGTGTTGTTTGCTCAAATTTTATTTTAGTAAACCGTTAAACACATTTATTTTAAACATATTTTATTGTCAATTAATTTTGAATATCGCATTCGACACGAGTTGTCTAAGTCATCACGATTTTTCCCGAAAGATACAAAATAGTGTATAAAGATCTCATTATTTTAACAAAGATGCGATTTTACCTGAAATAACAAGGTCAAACGTTTAAATTTGTTAAAATAGATATAACATTTCAAAGGACAAACATGTGTGTGTGTGTGTATGTGTGTGTGTGTGTGTGTGTGTGTGTGTGTGTGTGTGTGAGAGAGAGAGAGAGAGAGAGAGAGAGAGAGAGGGAGAGAAGTATTTGTGTAAGTATATCAAACATTTCAGTCACCAGATATTTTTTTATTTTAAAAAGAACAAATTGCCAATTTAAGAGGTATCACTTCTGTGCTGCTCCTTTTGCAATTGCTATAGCCAACCTTGTCTGATAAATCTCCCCCCACCCAAAAAAATAAAAAATAAGTAGATAAATAAATCTGCTGACACTGATGCACTATTTGTACGGTCTGATGCTACCAATTCATAAAAGGGATCAAATATTCCAGAAGAATCTGTTTGCAACACATTCCTGTACATTTCAGACACCTAACGGTCTTACTTTTGTTGAATGAATACTTATATTAGCATGGGTTTTCGAGGTATTCTAGTTTAACGCACTGTACTGGGGAACAAAGTGGAAGTAGGAAATAGTAACAATCAAATTTGGACAAGTTGCCAAATATGGAGACATGAAAAGGGGAGGGCATGCAAAATGTGTGGACAGTATGCTGCATCTGTGTATATATAGCTGGTATGCTACATATTTAGTAAAATTTTATGTAATGAAATGGAAAGTACGTTAGACATAGTTGCGACATACTTGTCAGATCCCGGGTGCTTGTGTGTTTTCTGATGAATCTGAAGTACTTTGTGTCACATGGTTTTTTAATCCATTAGTTTAATTAGATAATATTATTCGAGGGGGATGTGTCATAATGATATATACTTTCAGAACCAGTGGCGTAGCAAGAATATTTGGCGTCCAGGGCAAAACACCCAAATTTGCGGCGGCCAGGGTAAAACACCCACATGTGCGCCCCCGGCTGCCCTTGTTGCGCAGTTATGTTGATAGTTTGGGCCGATTTGGGCCCTTTTAGCGTCCCCTAGCCACCGGCGCCCGGATCGAATACCTTAACTAAACTTGACCCTTCCCCCCCCCCCCGTCGCTACGCAACATCTCAGGACCTATGCATAGTTTCCATGACTGCAAGATTCAAAATATATTTGTTAAATATTTTGGCATATAAAGTATTTTTTAAGAAAACACTTTTTACAATACTAGTTGACTTTTTTTATCGAATGAACAAGGATTTCCCCGGAAGTTTTGTTTCGGTTTAGGTAGACAAGCAGAAAGACATCTTATTATAGGTGGATTGTCACGTCAATTTTCAATGCTAAATCCAGACTTAGCCAATGAGTGTGCTGACAGACAGGGAGAAAGAGCTGGGATCTATGGGTATTAGGTATGGGGCAATATACAAGCAAAGTTTTCAACTTATTCATTATCATTATCACGCGCAAACGTGAATGAGTAAACTAAATTCACGAGGTAGAGGCCTGATTTAAGGGAACTGACTACCTGTGTTTCAAGTTTAGTATGTATGATATTAAGGTGACGTTTGCCAATATATGTAGCATAATAGTGTCATGACCCATGAGTTGAATTAGAGAAACGTTCCTTAAAACTAAAAAATATTTGGAGTATTTCGGATATCGTCAGAGATAAAGTTCTTTCCGTCGCAGGTGCTCTTCTTGAGATTATTATACCATATGATATTTTCCAATATTGTACGGCATGACGACATATAAATTGAAAGTGTAATGACGAATGCATCCTAATGTAATTTAAAGTCAGTTTTGTAGCCTAATTTTCCGTTTCTTTAAAACTGAATTTCATTTTTGACATGTGATACACGTACCATACTCGTATATTTGAGATTATTTAAAATGACATTTATGAAATACATCGAATAATTCCAATCTTTTTCGATTCTTGTAAAAGATCATACAAAGAACAATTATTTATCTATGTAGATCACAGCACCCTATCACAATCAGATGCATATACGAAATAATACCCTGAAGCAAAATGTTTTCATCTTCTTTTTAATATTTGTAATGGCACGGAATTTCATAACCAGGAAGAAATTTTGACGCCACCTTATTACGGCGAATTATGGACCAATTTCACATGGACATCTGTATTAACAATTTGAACCTCAATTTACAACGTCACACCTCCAACCCCTAAAACAATGCACATTATTACAAATATCGAGACGCTGGCTGTTGACCAAGAGCTATTGATCAGTGCATGCTGCATATAAAAACCGAATGAAACAATTATTCTACACTGTAACTGATTGGCAGTCTTTAAAACTACTAGACCTATTCTCGGGAGTGTTGTCCTTTTCATGTTAAGTAAATAAATGGAGAATAATAAGGTTTTTGTGGTAGTATATTATTTCCACTTTTCTAAACCTACATAAATGTGAGTTATACATGACTTTTACATATTAGGAATTAATCACAGCTTTTTTCTCCAAACAAATAAAAGCGTGTGCAATCCAGAGACTGCCCAAACAAATTTCATTCTTTAATTCTTTCGAGGAGCTTGTTTGTCTTGAGTTGAAGATATTCTGAAATTATCAGTTAACCACCAGGAGGACTTGAACCATGAAAACTAAAATGGGACTAATATTAGTTAGGGATGGAAGGCTTGAAAGAAACTGTGTTGTTTGCTCAAATTTTATTTTAGTAAACCGTTAAACACATTTGTTTTAAACATATTTTATTGTCAATTAATTTAGAATATCGCATTCGACACGAGTTGTCTAAGTCATCACGATTTTTCCCGAAAGATACAAAATAGTCTATAAAGATCTCATTATTTTAACAAAGATGCGATTTTACCTGAAATAACAAGGTCAAACGTTTAAATTTGTTAAAATAGATATAACCTTTCAAAGGACAAACGTGTGTGTGTATGTGTGTGTGTGTGTGTGTGAGAGAGAGAGAGAGAGAGAGAGAGAGAGAGAGAGAGAGAGACAGAGGCAGAGAGAGAGAGACAGACAGACAGACAGACAGACATACAGACAGACAGACAGACAGAGAGAGAGGGAGAGAAGTATTTGTGTAAGTATATCAAACATTTCAGTCACCAGATATTTTTTATTTTAAAAGGAACAAATTGCCAATTTAAGAGGTATCACTTCTGTGCTGCTCCTTTTGCAATTGCTATAGCCAACCTTGTCTGATAAATCTCCCCCCCACCCAAAAAAATAAAAAATAAGTAGATAAATAAATCTGCTGACACTGATGCACTATTTGTACGGTCTGATGCTACCAATTCATAAAAGGGATCAAATATTGCAGAAGAATCTGTTTGCAACACATTCCTGTACATTTCAGACACCTAACGGTATTACGTTTGTTCAATGAATACTTATATTAGCATGGGTTTTCGAGGTATTCTAGTTTAACGCACTGTACTGGGGAACAAACTGGAAGTAGGAAATAGTAACAATCAAATTTGGACAAATTGCCAAATATGGAGACATGAAAAGGGGAGGGCATGCAAAATGTGTGGGCAGCATGCAGCATCTGTGTATATATAGCTGGTATGCTACATATTTAGTAAAATTTTATGTAATGAAATGGAAAGTACGTTAGACATAGTTGCGACATACTTGTCAGATCCCGGGTGCTTGTGTGTATTCGGATGAATCTGAAGTACTTTGTGTTACATGTTTTTTAATCCATTAGTTTAATTAGATAATATTATTCGAGGGGGATGTGTCATAATGATATATACCTTCAGAACCAGTTGCGTAACAAGAATATTTGGCGTCCAGGGCAAAACACCCAAATTTGCGGCGGCCAGGGTAAAACACCATGTGCGCCCCCGGCTGCCCTTGTTGCTCAGTTATGTTGATAGTTTGGGCCGATTTGGGCCCTTTTAGCGCGCCCTAGTCACCGGCGCCCGGCTCGAATACCTTACCTAACCTTGACCCTTCCCCCCCCCCTTCGCTACGCAACTTCTCAGGACCTATGCATAGTTTCCATGACTGCAGTATTCAAAGTATATTTGTTAAATATTTTGGCATACAATTTTTTTTTTTAAGAAAATACTTATTACAATACTAGTTGACTTTTGTTGATCGAATGAACAAGGATTTCCCCGGAAGTTTTGTTTCGGTTTAGGTAGACAAGCAGAAAGACATCTTATTATAGGTGGATTGTCACGTCAATTTTCAATGCTAAATCCAGACTTAGCCAATGAGTGTGCTGACAGACAGGGAGAAAGAGCTGGGATCTATGGGTATTAGGTATGGGGCCATATACAAGCAAAGTTTTCAACTTATTCATTATCATTATCACGCGCAAACGTGAATGAGTAAACTAAATTCACGAGGTAGAGGCCTGATTTAAGGGAACTGACTACCTGTGTTTCAAGTTTAGTATGTATGATATTAAGGTGACGTTTGCCAATATATGTAGCATAATAGTGTCATGACCCATGAGTTGAATTAGAGAAACGTTCCTTAAAACTAAAAAATATTTGGAGTATTTCGGATATCGTCAGAGATAAAGTTCTTTCCGTCGCAGGTGCTCTTCTTGAGATTATTATACCATATGATATTTTCCAATATTGTACGGCATGACGACATATAAATTGAAAGTGTAATGACGAATGCATCCGATTGTAATTTAAAGTCAGTTTTGTAGCCTAATTTTCCGTTTCTTTAAACTGAATTTCATTTTTGACATGTGATACACGTACCATACTCGTATATTTGAGATTATTTAAAATGACATTTATGAAATACGTCGAATAATTCCAATCTTTTTCGATTCTTGTGAAAGATCATACAAAGAACAATTATTTATCTATGTAGATCACAGCACCCTATCACAATCAGATGCATATACGAAATAATGCCCTGTTGCAAAATGTTTTCATTTTCTTTTTAATGTTTGTAATGGCACGGAATTTCATAATCAGGAAGAAATTTTGACGTCACCTTATTACGGCGAATTATGGACCAATTTGACATGGACATCTGTATTAATATTTTGAACCTCAATTTACAACGTCACACCTCCAACCCCTAGAACAATGCACATTATTACAAATATCGAGACGCTGGCTGTTGACCAAGAGCTATTGACCAGTGCATGCTGCATATAAAGACCGAATGAAACAATTATTCTACACTGTAACTGATTGGCAGTCTTTAAAACTACTAGACCTATTCTCGGGAGTGTTGTCCTTTTCATGTTAAGTAAATAAATGGAGAATAATAAGGTTTTTGTGGTAGTATATTATTTCCACTTTTCTAAACCTACATTAATGTGAGTTATAAATGACTTTTACATATTAGGAATAAATCACAGATTTTTTTCTCCAAACAAATAAAAGCGTGTGCAATCCAGAGACTGCCCAAACAAATTTCATTCTTTAATTCTTTCGAGGAGTTTGTTTGTCTTAAGTTGAAGATATTCTGAATTTATCAGTTAACCACCAGGAGGACTTGAACCATGAAAACTAAAATGGGACTAATATTAGTTAGGGATGGAAGGCTTGAAAGAAACTGTGTTGTTTGCTCAAATTTTATTTTAGTATACCGTTAAACACATTTGTTTTAAACATTTTATTGTCATTTAATTTAGAATATCGCATTCGACACGAGTTGTCTAAGTCATCACGATTTTTCCCGAAAGATACAAAATAGTCTATAAAGATCTCATTATTTTAACAAAGATGCGATTTTACCTGAAATAACAAGGTCAAACGTTTAAATTTGTTAAAATAGATATAACATTTCAAAGGACAAATGTGTGTGTGTGTGTGTGTGTGAGAGAGAGAGAGAGAGAGAGAGAGAGACAGAGAGAGACAGAGAGAGAGAGGAACAGAAGTATTTGTGTAAGTATATCAAACATTTCAGTCACCAGATATTTTTTATTTTAAACAGAACAAATTGCCAACTTAAGAGGTATCACTTCTGTGCTGCTCTTTTTGCAATTGCTATAGCCAACCTTGTCTGGCAAATAATCTCCCCCCACCCACACACCCACCAAAAAAAAAATAAAAAATAAGTAGATAAATAAATCTGCTGACACTGATGCACTATTTGTACGGTCTGATGCTACCAATTCATAAAAGGGATCAAATGTTGCAGAAGAATCTGTTTGCAACACATTGCTGTACATTTCAGACACCTAACAGTATTACTTTTGTTGAATGAATACTTATATTAGCATGGGTTTTCGAGGTATTCTAGTTTAACGCACTGTACTGGGGAACAAACTGGAAGTAGGAAATAATAACAATCAAATTTGGACAAGTTGCCAAATATGGAGACATGAAAAGGGGAGGGCATGCAAAATGTGTGGGCAGCATGCTGCATCTCTGTATATATATAGCTGGTATGCTACATATTTAGTAAAATTTTATGTAATGAAATGGAAAGTACGTTAGACATATTTGCGACATACTTGTCAGATCCCGGGTGCTTGTGTGTATTCGGATGAATCTGAAGTACTTTATGTCACATGTTTTTCAATCCATTAGTTTAATTAGATAATATTATTCGAGGGGGATGTGTCATAATGATATATACTTTCAGAACCAGTAGCGAAGCAAGAATATTTGGCGTCCAGGGCAAAACATCCAAATTTGCGGCGCCCAGGCTAAAACACCCACATGTGCGCCCCCGGCTGCCCTTGTTGTGCAGTTATGTTGATACTTTGGGCCGATTTGGGCCCTTTTGGCGCCCATAGCCACCGGCGCCCGGCGCGAATACCCTACCTGACGATCACCCTTACACCCCCCCCACCCCCACCCCCGTCGCTACGCAACTTCTCAGGACCTATTCATAGTTTCCATGACTGCAGTATTCAAAATATATTTGTTAAATATTTTGGCATATAAAGTATTTTTTAAGAAAATACTTATTACAATACTAGTTGACTTTAGTTGATCGAATTAAGAAGGATTTCCCCGGAAGTTTTGTTTCGGTTTTGGTAGAAAAGCAGAAAGACATCTTATTATAGGTGGATTGTCACGTCAATTTTCAATGCTAAATCCAGACTTAGGAAATGAGTGTGCTGACAGACAGGGAGAAAGAGCTGGGATCTATGGGTATTAGGTATGGGGCCATATACAAGCAAAGTTTTCAACTTATTCATTATCATTATCACGCGCAAACGTGAATGAGTTAACTAAATTCACCAGGTAGACGCCTAATTTAAGGGAACTGACTACCTGTGTTTCAAGTTTAGTATGTATGATATTAAGGTGACGTTTGCCAATATATGTAGCATAATAGTGTCATGACCCATGAGTTGAATTAGAGAAACGTTCCTTAAAACTAAAAAATATTTGGAGTATGTCGGAAATCGTCAGGGATAAAGTTCTTTCCGTCGCAGGTGCTCTTCTTGAGATTATTATACCATATGATATTTTCCAATATTGTACGGCATGACGACATATAAATTGAAAGTGTAATGACGAATGCATCCGAATGTAATTTAAAGTCAGTTTTGTAGCCTAATTTTCCGTTTCTTTAAACTGAATTTCATTTTTGACATGTGATACACGTACCATACTCGTATATTTGAGATTATTTAAAATGACATTTATGAAATACGTCGAATAATTCCAATCTTTTTCGATTCTTGTGAAAGATCATACAAAGAACAATTATTTATCTATGTAGATCACAGCACCCTATCACAATCAGATGCATATACGAAATAATGCCCTGTTGCAAAATGTTTTCATTTTCTTTTTAATATTTGTAATGGCACGAAATTTCATAACCAGGAAGAAATTTTGACGTCACCTTATTACGGCGAATTATGGACCAATTTGACATGGACATCTGTATTAATAATTTGAACCTCAATTTACAACGTCACACCTCCAACCCCTAGAACAATGCACATTATTACAAATATCGAGACGCTGGCTGTTGACCAAGAGCTATTGATCAGTGCATGCTGCATATAAAGACCGAATGAAACAATTATTCTACACTGTAACTGATTGGCAGTCTTTAAAACTACTAGACCTATTCTCGGGAGTGTTGTCCTTTTCATGTTAAGTAAATAAATGGAGAATAATAAGGTTTTTGTGGTAGTATATTATTTCCACTTTTCTAAACCTACATTAATGTGAGTTATAAATGACTTTTACATATTAGGAATTAATCACAGATTTTTTTCTCCAAACAAATAAAAGCGTGTGCAATCCAGAGACTGCCCAAACAAATTTCATTCTTCAATTCTTTCGAGGAGTTTGTTTGTCTTAAGTTGAAGATATTCTGAATTTATCAGTTAACCACCAGGAGGACTTGAACCATGAAAACTAAAATGGGACTAATATTAGTTAGGGATGGAAGGCTTGAAAGAAACTGTGTTGTTTGCTCAAATTTTATTTTAGTATACCGTTAAACACATTTGTTTTAAACATTTTATTGTCATTTAATTTAGAATATCGCATTCGACACGAGTTGTCTAAGTCATCACGATTTTTCCCGAAAGATACAAAATAGTCTATAAAGATCTCATTATTTTAACAAAGATGCGATTTTACCTGAAATAACAAGGTCAAACGTTTAAATTTGTTAAAATAGATATAACATTTCAAAGGACAAATATGTGTGTGTGTGTGTGTGTGTGTGTGTGTGAGAGAGAGAGAGAGAGAGAGAGAGAGAGAGAGAGAGAGACAGAGAGAGAGACAGAGAGAGAGAGGAAGAGAAGTATTTGTGTAAGTATATCAAACATTTCAGTCACCAGATATTTTTTATTTTAAACAGAACAAATTGCCAACTTAAGAGGTATCACTTCTGTGTTGCTCTTTTTGCAATTGCTATAGCCAACCTTGTCTGGCAAATAATCTCCCCCCACCCACACACCCACCAAAAAAAAATAAAAAATAAGTAGATAAATAAATCTGCTGACACTGATGCACTATTTGTACGGTCTGATGCTACCAATTCATAAAAGGGATCAAATGTTGCAGAAGAATCTGTTTGCAACACATTGCTGTACATTTCAGACACCTAACGGTATTACTTTTGTTGAATGAATACTTATATTAGCATGGGTTTTCGAGGTATTCTAGTTTAACGCACCGTACTGGGGAACAAACTGGAAGTAGGAAATAATAACAATCAAATTTGGACAAATTGCCAAATATGGAGACATGAAAAGGGGAGGGCATGTAAAATGTGTGGGCAGCATGCTGCATCTCTGTGTATATATAGCTGGTATGCTACATATTTAGTAAAATTTTATGTAATGAAATGGAAAGTACGTTAGACATATTTGCGACATACTTGTCAGATCCCGGGTGCTTGTGTGTATTCGGATGAATCTGAAGTACTTTGTGTCACATGTTTTTCAATCCATTAGTTTAATTAGATAATATTATTCGAGGGGGATGTGTCATAATGATATATACTTTCAGAACCAGTAGCGTAGCAAGAATATTTGGCGTCCAGGGCAAAACATCCAAATTTGCGGCGCCCAGGGTAAAACATCCACATGTGCGCCCCCGGCAGCCCTTGTTGCGCAGTTATGTTGATACTTTGGGCCGATTTGGGCCCTTTTGGCGCCCGGTAGCCACCGGCGCCCGGCGCGAATACCCTACCTGACGATCACCCTTACACCCACCACTCCCACCCCCCCCCCCGTCGCTACGCAACTTCTCAGGACCTATTCATAGTTTCCATGACTGCAGTATTCAAAATATATTTGTTAAATATTTTGGCATATAAAGTATTTTTTAAGAAAATACTTATTACAATACTAATTGACTTTTGTTGATCGAATGAACAAGGATTTCCCCTGAAGTTTTGTTTCGGTTTTGGTAGAAAAGCAGAAATACATCTTATTATAGGTGGATTGTCACGTCAATTTTCAATGCTAAATCCAGACTTATGAAATGAGTGTGCTGACAGACAGGGAGAAAGAGCTGGGATCTATGGGTATTAGGTATGGGGCCATATACAAGCAAAGTTTTCAACTTATTCATTATCATTATCACGCGCAAACGTGAATGAGTTAACTAAATTCACCAGGTAGAGGCCTAATTTAAGGGAACTGACTACCTGTGTTTCAAGTTTAGTATGTATGATATTAAGGTGACGTTTGCCAATACATGGAGAATAACAGTGTCATGACCCATGAGTTGAATTAGAGAAACGTTCCTTAAAACTAAAAATATTTGGAGTATTTCGGATTTCGTCAGGGATAAAGTTCTTTCCGTCGCAGGTGCTCTTCTTGAGATTATGATACCATTTGATATTTTCCAATATTGTACGGCATGACGACATATAAATTGAAAGTGTAATGACGAATGCATCCGAATGTAATTTAAAGTCAGTTATGTAACCTAATTTTCCGTTTCTTTAAAACTGAATTTCATTTTTGACATGTGATACACGTACCATACTCGTATATTTGAGATTATTTAAAATGACATTTATGAAATACGTCGAATAATTCCAATCTTTTTCGATTCTTGTGAAAGATCATACATAGAGCAATTATTTATCTATGTAGATCACAGCACCCTATCACAATCAGAGGCATATTCGAAATCATACCCTGAAGCAAAATGTTTTCTTTTTCTTTTTATTATTTGTAATGGCACGGAATTTCATAACCAGGAAAAACTTTTAACGTCACCTTATTACGGCGAATTATGGACCAGTTTGACATGGACATCTGTATTAACAATTTGAACCTCAATTTACAACGTCACACCTCCAACCCCTAAAACAATGCACATTATTACAAATATCCAGACGCTGGCTGTAGACCAACAGCTATCGATCAGTGCATGCTGCATATAAAGATCGAATCAAACAATTATTCTACAATGTAACTGATTGGCAGTCTTGAAAACTACTAGACTTCTTTTCAGGAGTATTGTCCTTTTCATTTTAAGTAAATAAATGGAGAAGAATAAGGTTTTTGTGGTAGTATATTATTTCCACGTTTCTAAACCTACATTAATGTGAGTTATAAATGTCCTTTTAAATATTAGGAATTAATCATAGCATTTTTCCCAAACAAATAAAAGCGTGTACAATCCAGAGACAGCCCATGCATATTTCAGACTTGAATTCTTTCGAGGAGTTTGCTTGTCTTAAGTTGAAGATATTCTGAATTTATCAGTAAACCACCAGGATGACTTGAACCATGAAAACTAAAATGGGACTAATATTAGTTAGGGATGGAAGTCTTGAAAGAAACTGTGTAGTTTGCTCAAATTTTATTTTAGTGTACCGTTAAACACGTTTGTTTTAAACATATTTTATTGTCATTTAATTTAGAATATCGCATTCGACACGAGTTGTCTAAGTCATCACGATTTTTTCCCGAAAGATACAAAATAGTCTAAAGATCTCATTATTTTAACAAAGATTCGAAAGTACCTGAAATAACAAGGTCAAACGTTTAAATTTGTTAAAATAGATATAATATTTCAAAGGACGAGAGTGTGTGTGTGTGTGTGTGTGTGAGAGAGAGAGAGAGAGAGAGAGAGAGAGAGCGCGCGCGCACTGGTTAAGTCATTATTGTATATTCGGTTTATTTTATTTATTCGTTACTTTAAAAAATATAATTGTAAGCACTAGAAATACTTAGTTCCGAGTATATATTTATGAACATTTAGAAATATTACATAGTTTGGTTCTTTATTTATATCGATGTCATTGTCATTTATAAATCCATACTTAGACTACTAGCGAACAAACTGGTATCTTTGGGTATTTAATAAGGAGTAATTGACAAACAAAGTGTTCGACATCTTCAATATCATAATCACATGCACACATGGAAGAGTTAACTGATTTCACAAACTAAAGGTCTGATCTCAGGGTACTACCTCCGTGTGTAAGTTTAGTATGTAGGATATTTGAGCGTAACAGTGTGATTACTATTAGTTCATTAGTGAAACGATTCTAAAAAAATATTTTTGGGAGGATTTCGGATATCGTCACGGAGAGTGTTCTAAAGACAAATCATATATGGGTAAAAGGTCGTAGGAAATGAAAAGTCAGGTAGAGGTTGGTGTGATACTTTGTGAGTAACGTAAACAATAATTAAATGAGTCATATCTTTTTTGCGGAAGTAGGTCGATTAAATAGTTACGGACTTGAGTATTTATAATCGAATACATTATGCAGAATCTTTTCTTGTTCCTTTGTTTTCCAAATCAAACAATGTGGGCATAAAGAGACTATCTAGAAGAATTCTTGGGTATAGATCTGTAACGATCCGTGCAGCTTCCATCTGATTTCTTTCTTTCTAATATTTCCGAACTTTCAATACAGCAATTATCCCAGATTCCATAGTCATATTCTAAGGTTGGACCTATGAATAGTGTATATAATGTAGCGGAATCAGCAAATAGTCTGTAATTAGACGACAGCGTTTTGTCTCCTTTCTTATAAATTGGCATGTCATGCGCTAGCTTCCACTGTTTTGGGATCACGTCTGCTTCGAGTGATTTAGTTTTAGAAAAATACAAGGTTTATAACTTATTTGATCGGTTTCATCGGTTTTGTTTAGGTCAAGACTAGTTATTACATCTATAATTTCTTATTTATGTATAATGATGCCAGAAATAAAAGTTTTATTTCTAACTTCAAAATGTGATATATCTTATCATAATTTCTTTAACTACACGTTAAAGAGAAAAAAATACGAATTCAGCAGCTAGCACTTTTCCTGCAAACTTAGAGGATCGGTTCGTACGTTCCAGTGGATGTATTAGGTTCAATGTCTTTGTAGCGTATACTTATTATCTCATTATATTCCAATAAAGTCGAGGATTTGATCCGCTGCAGGATTTGAACCCGCATCGACTCGGCTGCAGATCTGAGACGCTAAAAACTGAGCTAACCACGAGGTGGCTCCTCGTGAGATTTTTATACTCACATTATATTTACCAATATTACACATGTTTAATAATACCCAATAGCACACCAAACTACGGCATGACGACATATAATTTGATGGTGTAATGACGAATGCACCCGAATGTATTTAAAGTCAATTATGTAACCTATTTTTGGTAATTTTTTTATTGAAGATCATTTTTGTCATGTGATACACATAACATAATCTTACATTTAAGATT